>CM060954.1:136044101-136446601 GCA_030765055.1 Mantis religiosa | reverse complement strand
TTAATTACAAAAACTGCGAGGTAAAGCAATTCGGTTGAACACTACGCCATCTTGTATTTACCTAACTTCACTATGCAAAGAATATTACAGGAAATACACCTCACTTGAAAGATAAAATAACATGGAAAGAACATCTAACTTGGAAGATACTACACATCCTTTCCCGAATTTCCTTTCCGTCCATTTCACAGCATCTCATCTGGTGATCTTTCACGGTAGCAGTGTTGCTGGGAGTCTCATGGCAGGATGATATACTCCTGATAAACACCTTCATTCTCCGGTAAAATGGTCTACAGTCTTCAAGCCAAGTTAGTGTGCTGTTTCGGGACCATAGCAGGGAGTTTCCAAAGGATCAATGGTAGGAACTTGCCTTCTGCACTGTCGTAACTCCTTGGGTTGGCTGCTCTTTGTCTCCTTTCACCTCATGCTTCCTCCCGAGGGTGCCCCACTTGGGACGTAGGTACAAAAGATGAATATGCCAAATCCCCTCCGTAAATCCCATCCTATCATAGTGTATGTTAAGCTACACAAAACTTGTATGTATGTTTATGCTATTAACCATTTCCATTTTCTTTGTTATTAGTTTAAATTTTCAAATATTTGTACGTTATGTTAGTGGCAAGTCGATATGCGCATTGTTCGTGGCAATGTAATGTGCACGTAATTTCAGGGGCAACATATTACGATTTGCACTTTAAAATATGACTATCGTCTCAGTCCTCTACTTATATAGCGAAATGTTTAAATGGTTGTTTGGAATATTATCAAGAAGTAGGTAAAAGAACAAGCTTTTGTAAAAACAGTTTGTAGAAGACTGAAAGAGAAAGTCATGTGTTTGTAAAACATAGGATGATTGTTTCTTTCGAACCGATATTCAACTTTTTGAAAACAGTTGTATTTTGTTTGCGCTATTAATGCATATTGTAGAAGAGTCTTCCGGGCTGATTTGCCGTGGTCTGCTAGAATAAGACCTAGGCAGTATAACAACAGGTGACCGGCCGGTCCCCTTGATCCGCTTCTGAGCGAGCAATTAGTTCAAGGTTGAGTATACCTTATCAGTGCAGCACAAAATCTTGGAGCAGCATTGCGTGTGACCCGATTGTTATACCAGCACGTGGGTAGCCTTAAGGTTTTCATTCATCTCTTTCCTTCTTTAGAAACATTCACCACATATGCGAGAACACTTCCATTTAATAAGAGTAAATACGAGTAGTTTTTGTGATTCCAAACAATACTTATGGAATGCATTCATATTTATTTCAAAGAACCAATGACTAGAACCGTGGTAAAGCATAAATATGCCAGCTGGAAAGTTTATATATTGTGGCTCTACCTAAAAACAAAAACAGCAGCAATAGTGATAATAATAATAATAATAATAATAATAATAATAATAATAATAATAATAATAATAATAATAATAATAATAATAATAATAATAATAATAATAATAATAATAATAGGAGGAGGAGGAGGAGGAGGAGGAGGAGGAGGAGGAGGAGGAGGAGGAGGAGGAGGAGGAGGAGGAGGAGGAGGAGGAGGAGGAGGAGGAGGAGGAGGAGGAGGAGGAATTCATTCTGTGTTTATTTTTATTTCTACAGAATAATGTATATTAAGACAAGTTTTGCTGAGCTATATAATAAAACAGCAACCAATCTATTTATGGATAATTTAGCATTCTTGTTTTGTGCAAGAGACCTGAGTAGAGCTGGCGCAACGAAAACTTGCCACTGGCTGGCGCAGAATACTATTTTGGTGTAGGTC
Organism: Mantis religiosa; assembly: GCA_030765055.1. Lineage (NCBI taxonomy): Eukaryota > Metazoa > Arthropoda > Insecta > Mantodea > Mantidae > Mantis > Mantis religiosa. The sequence continues at coordinate 136,444,837 of CM060954.1, read as the reverse complement.
GCTCAATAGCTCACTCATCTAACAGTCAGCGAGCCCTGGTCTAACCTTCTTTCTCCTTCTAACTCCTATACTCAGCGAACTTACCACTCCTGTGAATTGATGCAGTATGCCATGTGAATCGTCTGCCAACCCCACCCGCCCCCCGCCAAGTACAGTTGACTTTCAAGTACTGCGACAGCCATAGGCATATTGTGTTCATAAAGAAATGAATACTGAAAATCATGTTAAATGGTTACGCACAATGTTAGTTACAAATTGACCCCTTAACTCGTTACTAACAATAGATAATGCCTCCTTAACATACAAGTATCCAACGTCAAGTTCTGTAGGAAGATACGAGTATAATGCTTTCTTCTTCTTCTTCTTCTTCTTCTTCTTGAACTTCCCTACTTGTACCACAATCGTGGTGTTGGGAGATTCTTGTTCCTTATCCCTTAAGTTCGGGTCTGTGGAACCGAAGCTCTGGATCTTGACAGAAAACCAGGATGGGGCATCAGCCCGATGCCTGGTGTGAGTGTGAAGGAAGTGGATTATAGTATGAAGGCGAGATGAATGATAGGAAAGATGATGATGGAGCAATTGGTGGAATGCTGACGGGGGAAACCGGAGGATCCGGAGAAAACCCGTCCCAGCGCCATGTTGTCCACCACAAATGTCACTTTGCAGTCGCCGGGGATCGAACCCGGGCCGCCTTGGTGAGAGCCAAGTGGTCTAGCCACTCTGCCATGGCGCGGCCTGAGATATACTTTCTTGGTTACAAAATCACAATATCCCGTTTGATGAAAATAATAAAACAAAATTGTGTGATTTGATTCAAGCCAATAAGCCAACTCAAAGCAACTTTTTGATTGACCAAATATTGTCAGAATATAACCACACAGCCTTACGGCTTCCTCCGCAGCATCCGGATCTGAATCCCATAGAAATAATATGGACAGATGCTAAACAATGTGCTGCTTGCAGAAATGTAACCTTTAAAATGAAAGACATTCAAATGTTGTGCCTCCAATGATTTGAGCAAACTGGACAAATAGAATGGGCAAAGATATGCCATCATGTGTATGAAATAAACCAGGAGTATCAGGAGAAAGATGCGCTAACGGAAGGAAAAATTTAAGCAAATGTATATGAAGATAGTGGGATGGAAAGCAATGACGAGGATGACAGTTTTAATGACTCAGCAAACGAAGATATGTCAGGTATAGAAGAATTAAAATATGATTAAGGGCAAAATTGTTTAACTTAGTGTTAAGTTGCTGTGTGTAAGTGAAGAACCTTTCTGGAACTATAGAACTATAGTATTGTCACCCAATTATCGGGAAGCACCACAAACAACAGCTGAGAAGGGACCGGAGGCTACGCCACGCCCACTCATTTGTCTCCTGTCACTAACTGAAGGGATGGTTAGGAGAGGGATGTCGGGCCCCTGAGCCGTCTCTTTACCCTTCTCCTAGGGTCTGGAAATTACGGGACATTCAATCTGATCGAGAACCTTCTAGATCGGCAAGCGAACCCTATATAAGCGACACGTCGTGCAAGGGGAGTCAGTCAGTTCTTGGTGTAAGAATGCAGCGCTAGTGTACGACGAGAAGACTGTGTGAGAGCATCGGAACATTGTACGTAATTACGAGTGCAAGTGAAATTGTAACGGACGAACTGGTGAATCGTAATTGTGTGCATTACGTAATTCTGTGTAATTGGCAAGAGTTTAACTGTAAGTCGGTGGAAATAAAGAACATTTTTGAGTGGTAAAATTGGACTTTTCATTTCACGAACCCACAAAGTCACAGTATGTATTTGCTGGAGCCTATACGACTTCCCTGAATATCGACACATGAAATAAACAATCCAGTTTATTACGTATTATTTATTAATTATAGTTATTAGCATTTCACAGGATACACCTAGACCAGATAATAGTGAATAGATTTTCATATTGAAGAAGTTAATTTACAGTCTCGTAGAAATAAATTCAGTAGCTGTAGACTTTGGTTCATCTAGTACAGCATGAAGATCTCTAGAAGGTTGAGTAGAGGGTACATTCGTTTATAATATGATTTGGATGAGTAGAGCCACACTAAAAAATTCAATGCCGTAGCCGGGATTTGAACTACGGATCTCCCGGTCTCTGTCCGTGGTTCAAATCCCGGCTATGGCATTGAATTTTTCAGTTAGGTTCTACTCATCTAAACCTTAACCTACACACGGCTATTGTGGAAGAAATTATTATTTCCATAATATGATTTACTGACAATGTTGGTTACATGGTTCACAGTGTGGAGGCCTCTCTCTCTCTCTCTCTCTCTCTCTCTCTCTCTCTCTCTCTCTCTCTCTCTCTCTCTCTCTCTCTCTCTCTCTCTCTCTCTCTCTCTCTCTCTTCTCTGTTTCTCTCCCTCTGGAAAATATGTAGTCATGTGTAAGCTTTTTATGTTCAATTGTAAGTCTGGAGAGTAATATTGTATGATTGTATAATTGTATGATTATAAGGACACTGGGTAGGAGATGTGTTTTATTTCACCTGTCGGAGTTTACTATGTACATTGGTTTATAACCAGTGATGTTTCCAGTCTTCAATAATTTCTTTTTGATATGGCTTATAACATCTTCACGTGGAACAGGTATTGTAGAGTGTATCGGCGATTGTTTTGCTGCTGCTTCTTTAGCAGCTTCGTCAGCCTACCTAACCTAAAATTTCTTACAAAGTCGAAGGATAGCATAGTAAGTAACACAAGCAACTCATGCCTACTTCATGTTTTAGTTAATTCACAATTTGCTTCCAAATATTTTCCTTCAGTAAATTATCTTTGTAGAATTTATGCTTTTTGTCATAAAGAAAACGATGATCTTTAAACAAAACATTTTCTTGTCAAATGACTGTATATCTCTTCTCCTCTGTTCCTGTGCAGCGCGATAGTGTTTTTTTTTTTTTTTCCTTTCTCTCTTTTGTTTAATCGCCAAACGCGAACATGAACGGTTCCCACTGCAGAAAAGATGTGGCGTCACGGGAGAGTGAATTCGAAGATCTGTGGCATATGTGCGGAAGATGATACACTTGAGCATCGCTTTTACAACTGTCAGCGGGCTGACTTGATTTGGACCTCCCTCCGAGACGCACTACATAAACTTCGTCCAGAAGAATGCTTACGTTCGGTACCCCAGCTGGTACAACTGGAGTTTCGCTTCAAAGACACGAAATTTCATAATTTTGGAGTGTGGTTGGTTGCTGGTACACTACATTGGCTGCTGAAAGTACGGCGAGGAGACTCGGTGTTAGGAAAGCACTTACGTATATTTTTAAAGGAGCAGAGATGGTCCTATATACGTAAGAAAACTTTACGATCTCTGGAGCCATACATTTACCACTTGGAACAAATGCAGATCTAATAACCATTTAAGCAAATAGAACCCTTCATATTGTCTCATAGTACAAGCCAATAAAACAAGAAATGTTGTAAACGACTTACCCTGTACCCGCCCCCGTCTAAAAAAAGTTAAAATAACAATATATATAAATATAAACATAAAAAGTAAAACTTACCATGTACCCGTTCCCATCTTAAAAATATATAAATATAAACTTAAAAAAGAAAAGAAAATATAAATATAAAAAATAAATAAAATAAAATGAAAAACTAAGGATACACTTGTTCAATGGTCTTTCTTTCCTTAGAGGTATTTAAAATTATTACTTAAGACACTTATAGAAAGAGTTAAGTAACCAAAAAAAAAAAGAAAGACAGACAGTAAAACAAAAAAAGTAATATGTTTTACACTTTTGAAGAAAACTAAGAGTTTTTTCCGTTCTAATCACTTGCCTACAATATTGGCAAATAAGAGTTCTACATTGTACATAATTCACCTCCTCGAATGATATCGTTGTTGCTCAGAACAATGGGGGGCACAAACCATCGGACGACATTTTAGCAAACAATAATTATAGATTTCCACAACAACAACAAATAAAAACTTTGAGTTTGCAAAGTTTGGCGTCAGCGTCTGCTAATAATGTTAATGTTCATACTAACGAAAATAATTGTAAGTGACCCTATATATTAACCTGGCAACAAACTCAAGTATTCACATTGCGCTTGCGATAACTTTTCTATGTGAATGGGGCTTTATGTCCTTTCATCTAATACTTTATTTCCTCCCCTTGTTCATGAGGGTAATAACGTTTAGTAAAAACTAAGTTCTTGTATCAGCACAAAAATACGCTTTGGAAAAATAAATAATTTAATAAAAGAGCTTAATTTACTGAGGGAAGCCAAAATATTAAATAAAAAAGTAACATGCGTAAGATTTAAAATTTTGAGATTGGCCTCCTTTATGACATAAGGACCTCGAAGAAATATTTTACATGTCACAATTTGGAAGGCCTCTTGGTTCAATAGAGTTTAAAATTCTTGACGTTTTTTATATGCAATTGTTTCTAAGATATTTAACTGTGTACCAGAATGTGTAGAGTTTCACATTAAACAAGTCAATAGTGGTTTTGGTACAAAGTACATATAAAACATGATTATATATTGTAATGTGACATACAGAGTGAAATAAGAAAGTGTCCATCACGTCAGGATTAAAAGTTATGACCTGCAAGTTATATAACATAGCTGAATTTATTGTATATTTTAAGTGCTTTGTGTGAAAGGAGTGTGATAAAAGTTAGTCCAGTGACCTTAATCGTTATTAGTTTTAATGTGAAATACTTTTTAAATGTAACATGTAAGAGGGGATTTTTATTGAGCCACAAATTAGGAAGTTAATAAATGATAACAACTTCGAAGAAAAATTAAGTCAGAACTTGCAGCCTGACGTTCTTTTAAGGATGTCTTTGAAGGTTTCCTATGGAATACAAAAACAGAGAACAGTGACATATTAGTGTGAACTCTTTTAGAGAACTATAAAAATCTTGGATGCAGAAAGTCATTAAAAATGCACTTCCTTCATTTAGATTTCTTTCCTACCAATTTGGCAGCGGTTATGACGAACACGGAGAAAGGATCCATCAGGACATTTTGGAGTGGAAAGCAGCTATAAAGCTAGATGGGACCCTTCAATGTTAAGTGACTACTGTTGTCTTTTGAACGGTGAAGGATATATATCCCACAGAAAGGAGTTGTCATCAAAAAGTCTTAATCCTCCACCATTAACATCATCACCTTATTTTTTGATTTGCCTAAAGCGTTCGACTGTGTTGACCACCATATTTTAATTAGCAAACTTGAGAGCTACGGCATAAGGGGCCTTCCCCTTGATGTAATTCACTCCTACCTGGTGGGCAGAAAACATTTAAAAACGATAGCACATAAAAAAGGGAAATACATAAAAAAGGTAAAATCAGAATTGGATACTGTAAAATTTGGTGTACCACAAGACTCTGTATTGGGTCCATTATTATTTATTTTATATGTTAATGACATAAAAATCCCACCAAAGACTACTGTTGTAACCTATGCAGATGATACAATAGCCATATGCTGGAATAAATCAATAGAAGGGCTGAACATCACTCTAAACAACACTACCTTTGAATTGCTGAACTATTTTCAATCTGTCAAACTACAATGTAATATGCAAAAGACCAATATGATGCACTTCAACTTGCTAAAAGTATATGATGGTAATATAAATCTAAAAGTACAGAGTGACATTGTGTCAAAAGTGAAAACACATACATTTTTGGGTATTGTGTTAGATAATCGACTAACTTGGGCAGATCATATTGAAAACATATGCGGAAAAATTAATAAGTTATTATATCTCTTAAGATATTTTAGCAAGTACAACAATAAAAATATCCTAAAATTAATATACTATGGATAAGAAATATGGGGTTCAGCAGCTAAAACGCACATGGATAAAGTCCTTATTTACCAAAAAAGTGTATTAGAGTCATATATAATCTAAAAGCAAGAGAATCTTGCAGGGATACCTTTATAAATAAAAAAATAATCACCATCTACTCTCTGTATGCCTATACAGCTATAATGTTTATTGGGGACAAGTGTAATCCAGTTAAAAACAGTCAGGTACATGAACATAACACCAGAACCAATATGAATTACTATAGAGATAGCGTAATTAAACTGTCTCTCATAAAGATGTACATATACTAGGAATTAAGCTTTACAATAAACTGCCATCTGATATTAAATCAATAGCTAGCATCTCAAAACAACAGTTTAAATGGAAGTTAAAGGCTTTCCTCATAAATAAATGCTTATATAACTTAAATGAATTATGACATTGTAGCTTTAATTATACTTGAAAGTGATAAATCCATTAAACTCATTAAGGGATCATGTGTAGAATTAGTTTCTAATGTTGTAGAATTGACTATGTACAATTAGTATTAATGATGTAAAATTGACTGTCAGAAATTGTAACCAACAATCTATTGACAAACAATATTATTATTATTATTATTATTATTATTATTATTATTATTATTATTATTATTATTATTATTATTATTATTATTATTATTATTATTATTATTATTATTATTATTATTATTATTATTATTATTATTATTATTATTATTACTATTATTATTATTATTATTATTATTATTATTATTATTATTATTATTATTATTATTATTATTATTATTATTATTATTATTATTATTATTATTATTATTATTATTATTATTATTATTATTATTATTATTATTATTATTATTATTATTATTATTATTATTATTATTATTATTATTATTATTATTATTATTATTATTATTATTATTATTATTATTATTATTATTATTATTATTATTATTATTATTATTATTATTATTATTATTATTATTATTATTATTATTATTATTATTATTATTATTATTATTATTATTATTATTATTATTATTATTATTATTATTATTATTATTATTATTATTATTATTATTATTATTATTATTATTATTATTATTATCACCATCATCATCATTATTATTATTATCATCATCATCATCATCATCGAGCAAATGAATGTTGCAATATTTCTTATAAAACGTACATTAGGCCCATGACATTAGAGTAAGATAGTTTTATGCCATTAAGTATGTTATATATTATATTATCCCTCTGTGTTAGATATAGTAATTTAAAAACCTCCATAACAAAGAATTGGAGGGTGATGGCGAAAATCTAACTGCATTTTCAGAATCAGCAAGTCCAAATTAGTTGGATCCACCATATTTTATCACTGTACCTGAAGTATTTTTTATTATTTTTTTTTATTTTGCTGACCAGTGTTATTTACATTTTACATTAGGTTAAGTTTCCAAATATCAGCAACCTCATTATACAACTGAGAATAACTTTGTATATGTTTTACTCGCACTCTTACGTGGGGGTTATACCACATTTCCATTTAATGGCTATTCAAGAAATCTTTGTTTGCAGGTGGAGGGTTGGTATTTTTTCAGGGGAGCGGATCTAATTACTGTTATGAATTCATGTCCCAAACTAGAGATGAGACTAGTCAATTCACCATTTTTTCACCTTAATAGGTGCGTATTATTCTGCTACTCAAAAGGTAACCCTCTCACATAACGCACTGATAACTCCACATGGACATAACATCTGTCACTTGTGATTCCTGCGTATTCATTGACTGAAGTGATGAGTTCATTGGTGCTTAGCACACGTCCGAGAAGCGCGCCAGTACCCCTCTCACTTTTCCAAGAATAATCAGTGCATTGTCTGAGATATTTGTATTAACAACGATAAAGCTAGGGTAACCTATTGAGCAACAGGATAATACAGTCAGGTTGCTGATGTTATAGACTGTGAAGTTCTCTTCATACCTCTGAATTTTATATAAATTGAGATCTCAAAAATTTCAAGAACCTCTTAAAAAGCCATTTCCCTTTTCAGATTCTTCATCTGTAATATGAAAGAAGTAAATTTTAGTTTATTTTCCAAGTGATGCTAAATTATTATATGCAGCTTTTCTATAAATTATTAAATATCAACTTAGGTTATAGTATAAATGTTCCATGATTTTTAAAGAATTTTTCATTCATTGTATTGATCATTTTAAATCGTTTAAATATTCAATACGAACTCTGCTTAAAGCATACACCTCTCTATCCTTTTGTTTCAGTGGACTTCAAGCCGTGTATTTCTGAAGAAATCTCGATATAAAATTTTTGGATCAAATGCAATACTTTGTCTTTATACTGGTAGAGAAAGTAACAGGACTAAGTTGTTATTAAATAAAGTCTTTTGACATATATGAAGAACTATATTTTCCAAACAATTACGCCATTTACCATCTAAGTATCATCCATATTTTACATGTATGTATAATCAGCTATTGCTTGGTCCTGTAATTAATTTCAAGACTATGTAAACAGAACTGTGGCGACATCTTTAAGGAGAGGAACCGCAGTGTGGGTCTGCGGTATGACGTCAATTCGCAGGATTTTTAAATGCCGTTAACAACAGTGATATAATTCAAAACAGGTAGCTACCCTATTCTAGGCCTCGCCGCCAGCAATGAATATCATTATTTTTGGATTAAAATGTGTGAATTATTCATTTGGAACAGCGCATGCAAACTTGTAGCCTACCTTCCATCATTCTCATGTTTATTCCTATCGTATACTACCCTATTTTTTTCCATTCCCATCCTTTCGCGTTCAAGAGGTCCCGAGTTCGAATCTCAGTTGGGGTGAGTTATCTGGATGAGGGGTTTTTTCAGGTTTTCAGTTCCAGGTCCCGAGTTCGAATCTCAGTTGGAGAGACTTTTTTTTTTTTTTTTTTTTTTTTTTTGCAATTTACGTCCTACAACGTTAAGTAATATCGGACGGTGAATGAATTTAAAATAATGCTCAGATGAGTCCAGGGTCCATGGAGCCGACATTCATCTTGAAGGATAAGGGAAAACCCCGGAAAAATCTTATCCAGGTAACTCACTCACCCGAGATTCGAACTCGGCACCTCTTGAACGTGAGGCAGAGATGCTACCATCTACACTACCGAGGCGGGCATGTGAGTTATCTGGATAAGGTTTTTTCCAGGTTGTTCAAGAGATCCCGAGTTCGAATCTCAGCCGGGACGAGTTATCTGGATAAGGTTTTTTCCGCGGTTTGTGCTTATCCTGAAAGGTGAATGTCGGGTAACTCTAAGCTCTATGGACCTTGGGCTCAATTTAACATCATTTCATTATTCGTCCGATATGACTTAAAATTGAAAGACGTAAAATAAGGAGAAATTCCTATCTTTATATACAAATTTTGTGTCCGTGGCACAAAAGGAAGCAGATACTGTATACCTTACCAAAATTTGATTTCGAGAAATCACCGGAAAAGCCTGATTTAGAGGTCCACCGAATGGAAAATTATATTTGAGGTAAAAGGCGAGCGCGCGCGCGCGTGTGTGTCTCTGTCTGTGTTCAACAGAATAACCTAAATCTAAACGTAACCAGGGACGTATTTAAGGGGGGGGGTCCAGGGGGTCCGGACCCCCACCCCAAATGAATTGTCATTCCGAACCTTTAATAAATAAATAGTTGAAATAAAACTAAGTTTAAAATGAATTGAAAAAGTTTATTTACGTTTCTCTTCTTAACGTCTCTATTCACTGTACAAAACAAGGCCGCCTAGTGCAACGAAAACTCCTAATAAGTAGATAGAGTCAACATGAAAAATTCAATGCCACGGCCGGGATTTGAACCACGGATCTCCTGGTTTTCGTCCACTCGCTGTTACTTCATTTGACTCGTATATTTCCCCGGTAAAACACTAAAGGCTCTCGCATCCGAGACACACCGTTTGTGGCGACTTACCATTGTAAGTACTTGCATTGTAAGTATTACTGTGATGAAGCCTGATGAAGCGAGGCTTCATCAAGTAGTACTTACAATGCAAGTACTTACAATTGTAAGTCGCCACAAACGGTGTATCTGGAATGCGAGAGCCCCTAGTGGTTTACCGGGGAAATATACGAGTCAAATGAAGAATTGAATGTCATGACAGCAAGTTGGCCATGGTAGCTCAATGGGTAAGAGCGACTGGACGGAAATCAGGAGATCCGTGGTTCAAATCCCGGCCGTGGCATTGAATTTTTCATGTTGACTCTATCTATGATAAACCTTAGCCTATGTACGGCTAGTGTGAAGAAATGATTAACTTCCATCAATTAACTAAAATCTTAATAAGTAATTTTATAAAAAAATAATAGTAAATAGTTTCACAGGAAATAAACATTTCTGAGAAAAATATTAGCAACAAATGACTAAATGATCAAATAAATTTGAAACTGTGACTCTTTCTTTTGTTCCCGACTGTGCACCTGTTGCTTGCCCTCAGGACTGTCTTCAGAACTGAGTTATTTAAACTGAAACAAGGGTCATTGACTAAAGTGAGTGAATATCTTTTTTTGAATGGAAGAACTTTCGTCAATTTTCTGTTCTCAGAAACATGTCTATTGATTACGATTAAAATGCTGCATGTTTGAGACACGACAATTTTGAATTTTTGGGGAAAAGGCGATAAACACCTCTTTAATTTCCATGATTATATAACTAAGAAACCAGGTTATCATAGATAAAAACATCAGGTTAAAAAGAACGTGGAGCTCATAAAATACGCAACTCCCGCAATTTCTACTTCCCTCGTATCAGCTATTTTCGAAACATCTCATCCTATATAACAATTGTTATGCACATTTAACAGTCGTTGCATAATTTCATAAGAAACATAGTATTTTATTTATTTATTTTTAATACTTTAACGTCCTTTAACTAGATAATCATATTGGGCAGTAAATTAAACGGGTGAATACCATCACATCAGTCTAGAGCGACTAGAACATAAGATTTATCCGACAATCGTCTTATTAAGATAAGGGAATACCCTGTAAAAAGTCCTATTGAGAAAACTATCTTGATCTCGATTGGGAATCGCTTCTGCGGTGCCCAACTTGCGCTCATATGAGCAAAGGTGGATTTTTTTTTCACTTCACCCCACCTCCTCATGAAAGCATTTCCCTTTTTCTCGCTCCTCTCTACATAATGGAACGTTGCGTCTTATATTCGCAGACAGTGGGTGGAGGTAAACCCTCCTTCCCCTTACGCGGCAAGGTTGGCCAAGATCTCTTCACTGGGAGTCGGACACACTACCACCAAACTATGGAGGCGGGCTCCAGTTGAAATCATTTATAACCAAACAGTTTGCCTGATGACGATACGCAATGGAACAATCGTGCTTTATATGAGTTGCGAAATTGTGAGAACCAGAAAGACTCATGTCAGTATACGGGCTCAATGTTTATTGCCTCTACCACGTGCTTAGTAAGCACAAACGTCTTACATTCCATTTAAAAAGTTGATATTGAGATGTCATCAGGAATGCAAGTTTTGAGGACACCAGAACAGGGGGAAAAAACTTAAAAATAAATGTCTGTGCGCGCGCTCCAGAACCCAAATATTGGAGGAATATAAAATGTAGGATTTAATTTCGTTATCTTTCAAGGATGCGAAACGAAGACTTTCAATAAAATCGTCCGATAATGGCTTCAATAATTTGAATTTAAACACTACATATTTAATATAGCTGCATAACAAATAGAATGCCTATTGTGAATTTTCTGAGGATAAACACTGAAGTTTGCTTTACTGGAAGTGAAGTCTGTATAACTATTCTAAACCTAACAGATAAACGAAAAGTTACTGCACAAGTAACTCGTTAAAATACACAAATAATGTCAATTATAATAATATATTACAAAGTTAACTAATTCCGATATATTATTTGTTAGTGATTAAAATTCTCAGATACTTAAAGGTATGTAATTTTTAACTTCTAAGATCCTATTCCCTTTTTCATTCAAGGAGAACTAATACTTCAAATGCATCAATTAGTGGTTGGTTTTTAAATATCTGATTGCTGCTTATATCACTTTATCCCAGATATAAGAACAAAAGTGTGCAACTAAAGGTATTTCTATAGACTTTATCCAAAGAAACAAGACAAAAACAAGCTTTTCTGAGAACAATTTGTAGAAGATTGGGTGGAGAAAGTAATGTGAATGTAATATATTACATCTGTTTTTATTTTTACTAACATGATAAAAATACATCCCTGATTAATTATTAAAAGCAAATATTTCAACGTAGATTTTTGGACCCCCCGGAAATTGACTTCTGAATACGTGCCTGAACGTAACATACATATATGCTAAAATAACTTTATTTTCCAAAAGGTTCTACGTCAGGTACTCGTAAAAGGGAGGTCCAGTCAGGACCGACCTCTTGACTGAGGTCTCCTCAGTTCTAATATTTGGAAAATTCCAGACACGTATCCTCAGGAACAATTCTGGAGCATTTTCTTCCCAAATTAATCTTTCCCAGCTATGTATAATTTAATTTTCCGGTACCAGTAGTGGAAACAGACAAAATTTGAAATACCACATTCTAAACTTACTTGCTATCATTGTGGAACATGTACATTGCTAGTGTTTAGAATGCAACATGCTTAACAAAAATGCACTTCATATTTTGGTAAACTCTTAACTTTTCTTCTATTTTGTAAACAATTGTTCGCTTTTAGAACAATTTCCTTTAGCAATGACCGGCACCTTTCAGATATTGTTTTTGGGCAATTATCGGTCTTCGTGTTCTCACATCGTGGATAATATACTGTAGCTAACGAGATAAAGTACGGTATGAACTAAGATCATCTGGTTCTTTTAGTCCATTCGCGCTCTAATAAATGATAATTACAATTGCCTTGCGACAGCATTTCAAATGGAGAGTACGGCAAACCCACATACCAGTGTTAAATTAATTGGGTTCTAATTAGAGCTATAAGTTCTCTTATCCTCAGGTAAATGGTTGTAGCAAATGGATTTTGGTGGTTGTTGGCTACTCAGTCGTATTAATAACACTTTGTTTGTTGCTGAATTATTTGCTTTAATTCCTACTAAGTTTGCTTATCGACTTGGATCGATGACCACCTGTTAGTCAAATTCCTAACATAATGTCAATATTACTCGAAACCCTGGTTCACTTGTTTAAATTTACTTCCGCGCGGTTTCTATTTCTTCTTTATACGGCGACTACTTTGCTCTAATAAACTTCTAATGCTGCTTCCACTTAACGCTGGTTGCGCTTTCCTTAACTTCCCTACATTTCAGACTTATAAATCTTCGCTTCTCTTCTTAATGCATATGAACACGTCCTTCCTGTCGTAGTATTAACTTTTAAGTAAGTTTTTCTTACTTCACGATTCAGTTCGAACCTTATTCTGATCCCCTCTCTAACTTTATCACATGACCAAACTAGCTCACCCTTCTCAAATGTTACATTATTATTGGTTTCTCATTTATTTCGAATTTTCGCATTGGTTTGCAAAACTCATTTAACTCATTGACGTTCAGCCCACCCTGAGTTGGGGAACGCCTACCCTGAGTTGTTTGTAACGGTATACATCGTTATCAAATCAGCGAAGTAAATCTCTTTAGCGTTCATGCTCAACTGCATTTTTAAACCCTTTTTGTCCCAACACATTCCTGGCTGGAAGTATCCTATATATCTCAGACATTGAACTTTTTCTAGTACAAAGAAGATAACCTTCCTTCCTGTCTCTCCAAAATGTACAGATTTTTACAAGAATGTTTTATTTTCCTTGCCTGGATGCTAGTATATATGTTATATTAAATTATATTCTGCCCTTCTTATTCTTTAAGTCAACCGCTGTTTTAATCATTACTATATCCAATCTAATTTCATATTATTATAACAAGATTTTTATATTGGTTTAGCAAACCACTTTTATTAATTTATCTTCTCTTTTTAATTATCTGATTTCGATTAATTCGCCGCCTCCTAATCGCTGCCTGATACTGCGGTTACAAGAGATGATTCGACAGGATCTCTGGGTTAGGATGCTGCTGTCCCCCAGCAGATGTAGCTGTGTCCTGTCCTCGGGGATAGAGCTGATGTTTCGGGTCGCGCAATGTCTCAATCTGAGCTTTTGCTCAGATCCGGCCTCTAAGGATGAGCAATTCCTTAAGATGTTATCCACAGTTGCTGCAATCGAAGCATGAATATGCCTTACCTAGAGCTTGGTCTCGGATGGGAATTGTAACTAATTTACTAAACGAAACGAAGTAATAGTTCAATTTCTTTGTAAATATTTCAATATTTAATTCAATATTAAGTTAACAAAACCGCGTTGTAACGTAAATTAATAAATAACATTAAAAACGTTGTGTGGTCATCGACCTTGATAGAATGTGATTGTGTATGTGAAGTAATGCTGCTACTTCTAGTGTATTTCTACGGAAATAAAGAACATACATTTCTCATACATCTTATTGACTCTTGTGGCAACAAGTTATTGATAACATTGAACAGGCATTACTTTTTGACCCACCCTCGTAGTGAAGTTCAATGTCTCTGTTACTAGTGTCAGACATTTTGACATAGTGAAGGAAACTGACATTGAACTTACACCCCCAGAAATTATGGTAAAATCGTTCTAAATTCTACTCACAATTCATGGATTGGAGAATATGACTGTGGGTTCGTAGAATTAAAAGTCCAAGTTGCAGAAATGGCAAAAATTCCAAATGTTCCATACCATATATGTCACCATTTATGGTCACAATACGGTTATGCAGAAGATGTGGTGATCCTGTTGCTGAAACAGAAGGACTGTTTGATTATTTCCAGTATATTGAGGCTTACAGCAAAGCTTCTGATGCCATAAATAACTACCCCAATTTGGGAGGGTAGCCGTAATCACATGTAGCAGATGTTCCCTTTAGGCATCACACTAAAATGCTTGAGATGATAGCCTCGGGAAACCAGAAGCATATGACTGCTTTGAGTGGATAAAGGTTACTTAAGAGTGTCACTGTTTAAGCAGATGTTCAAGTACTTAAAATGTGTTTTACCTGTCAAAAACGCTCAAATACTTGTCATCCACCGAATCAAGCTACTATATTGAAGGAACTCATGTATATATCTGGAAAGATTATTTTTATAAATTGCTCCTGCAGTAATTATACCGTCCTGCAACGAAAGGAGGTTTCAATTGACTTCAGAAAAAGTGACAGGTATCTTTAATGGCAATTTACTACGTGTCAAGTATACAGGGAGACCACATGAAAACCCTGCTATAGCAAAGCTATGCTTCAGAACTGCATCACGCCGTATCTTAGTTAATTGGCATCACTGGGACAAAACTTCCTCTAGAGATCAATTATATTAAAATTTAACCTCCACCACGGCATGCCCCAGTTACCACCGGGAATGCACTTGGACAAATCTTCATATATCCTAACTCTTGCTTCAATCGAAGCAGTTAGTCTAGGGCAATCTTCACTGTATCACTCTGACGTCAGAAAGACAATACCGGCAAGGTCCAGTCTCTTCAGCTGTCTGCAATAAACGCGGTGGAATGGATACAACGAAGCGCCGTTTGATTTCCTACGGAATAGCTATATGAGTATGGCCCACAACACAGCACACCTCCAGGTTCTTTCTTCACATAACAATCCCAATTATTCCTTTCAGACTCTTTTAAACATGTCTTCCATAACACTGTTCAGACTTGGCTAGCAGCTGTTTGATACACTACCAATTAAGCACGATCCATCAGAGTTGTACTTATGACCTATAGTGGACGACAGAACTAACCAATTACCCTATTTATCGGGATATCACCAGCAAAATGGCTGTTTGTTTACAGTGTTTATAAATAAAAAGCTGTAACAAAGAGAAGAAAACTCCTAGAACACACTGAGAGAAAAAGAGAAGCAATTCAAATATATGATGTTATCATTACTTAAAGGAAAGAAAGTGAACTTTTAATAAATACTTATGACAAAGAATTAAGCATTTTGGACCTTTCTAAAAACTGGTACAAACAACTGCTACTAGATGGACCGCCATCCGTCATTTTGACTGGTACGGAAGTGTGAACAATAGCATTCGGATCTGTCCACATCTGTTGTTTTCCTTCCTGGTTGGTTTATGGCACACTGCAGACCCTTTGTCGATGAGTAAGAAAGCTTTATTGCTACAGTTTACGTAATTACGAGGTGTTGGACAAAAAACTTTCCGTTGAAGTTGTTATGGTCGAATTCCTGGCGACCACCATTTTTCAGGAACACAAAGAGCAGAAATAAATTCGCTAAAATTTTGTGATTTATGCAATTTGATGACAAGGACACACGTTCTCAAAGACTAAGCACGGATCGCTTTGCAGTTGCTACTCCTGTCTGGAATCCTTTTATTACCAATTCCTTGCACTGTTACATTCCAAGTGAAAATATCACTGTGGCTGAGCAGCTGTTTCCTTGTAAGGCTAGATGCTCTTTCATTCAATATATGAGCAATAAACCGGACAAATTTGGAATAAAGTTTTGGCTTGCAGTTGATGCAAATTCAAAGTATCTAGTGAATGATTTTCCTTACCTGGAAAAAGATGAGCAGCACCCTACAGGTGTTCCTAAGGCAGAGCACGTTGTAGTGCATCTTATACAGCCCTTTGTTTCTGCAGGTAGATATATTATGTGTGACAATTTTTCCACAACCACATACCTTGCAGAAAGTTTGAAGCCTAAAAGTATAAGCATTGGGGGCACAGTGAAAGAAATGTAGAAGGGAAATCCCTCAGTCAGCAAAATGTTCTGCAGCACATTTTCACATAACTGTACTTTATAAGTCAAGGTGACATAACTCTAACATGCTATCAAGGGAAAAAAGAACAAAAAATGTGCTTCTTTTGAGTTCAATGCATGATACAGTTACTATAAATAAACAACATCCTAAAAAGCTACCTGAATCAGTGGCGTACTACAATAACACAAAGTTTGGCGTTGACGTCGTTGATCAAATGGTTCGACTGTACACAGTGAAATATGCAGCTATTAATGCATGGGCACTCTCCCCGTAGGGGGGGGGGGATATCCGTCCTCTTCAGCTGCCGTGTTGCGGGCGCTGCGAACCCCTAGCACTCGTGGCACCTCTGACGTTAAAGTCCGTTTACTTAACGCATGTGCAGTTCCGAGTCAAAGGAACCTGAGCCGCCCGCCCACTAATGACCGTCATAAATCTATCTCCACACTTCAGAAATGGTACACTGGCGTTGGGGACCAATAGCAAACCCGATTTTCTGAAAATAACAGTTGCATGTCTACTCCGCGTGGAGTCTCAGTTGCCAAAGTTCCAACTTCCAGTTGTTCTGTTTCATTAGGTGCAAGACGGTGATGTTAAAATATTGCAACCTTGTAGAGAGGACCGTCAGGAGGAGGGTCCATGTTGTAAAACGATTATGAGGGTTCCTCAAAGAAAGCGGTAGCCGTGCACTTGCGTTGAGTAGACAGACTTTACTAGAGGAACCTCGGGCCTAACATTCGAGCCCCTCCCTTTTGGGGAGTTGTTCGGATTGGGTTGGACTCGAGGGGGCAGTGGTTCCCCATACCCGTGGGAGATCGGGTACCTCTCCGGACGGGGTTGAGGGAAGCCATTAATATTCCCGCGTACTAGCCAGCATAGCTAGTAGAAGGAGTGCTAGATCACCAGGCGGCCCTACCGAGGCTGTTCGATAGCCTTCCTATTTTGGTGTTGGCGCGCGTAAGTGGCGTATCCACTTCCATCCCGTCTTCAGTCCACGGGACCATATTGGGGGGCTTGGTAAAGCTTAAGGTCTTGCCCTACGGAAAGCCCCACGGAGGCGCCGGGTGCCCTTTTGGGACAGCTCGGCAACTCCCTGGTCCAAGGAGGCCCGGGTCCTTGTCCTACGGATCCAGGACTAATGGGAGTAGAGCCTCTGGCGTTAATGTGTACTCTGTAAGGAAGTAACGGTGAAAAAGTAAGCAGACATCAGTTCATATACAACTTAGCAGAAGAGTTGCCTTCAGCATATAAATCCACAAGGGTACAAAATACACTTTCTAACACAGTACCTCAGCAGAGCAACATTTGGAAGACTTGCCAAATTGGCGGATGCAGAGGGAAGAATAGGAGCAAGCATTTATGTAACAAATGCAGCAGGTATGTTCGTGGACCATGTTTAGGCAACGCTGAATACACGTGTGTTAGGTGCCATAATGCTGCAGGTGGCTTTGAACGAACGAAATCAGGTTTTTAAGTGATTTTTCTACTATATACTGTGGTATTCAAAATTTTATGCTGAAACACGTGTGTTTGCTAAGGGAAGTTTTCCATTTCACATTTGGTTATCTTATAAATTTGAATTAATTTTTAGGCTTAAAATGTTCATTTTACCATGTAATTCTTCAGACATAAGTAAAATTATATACTGGTAAGCTGTATAAATAATATTAAATAAACTGGCATACATTTAAATTTGTTTACTATTTTAAAAAGGGCAAATAAAACTGCACCCATCAAAATGACGGGTTGGTCTTTCTCGGTGGACCATACTCGCCGGTCCTTCTAGTATTAACCTAGCAGCCGGAGAATAGTGGATGTCTAGCCTTCTGCTTTCATCACAACAGTGCCACCTATTGCTCTCATATTAAATGTTTGCATCTGTCAACTATTACGTACCAGTGCATAGCTACATGATTTGTGCCATGTTTTGTTAGCTGTGCCGTGTTTTGAGTAGTTAATCAGAGTGATTCATTCAAAAACAGATAAATTGTGTTATAAGAAGAAACAACGATTTCCATACAGTTTCTATTAGCACATCCTTTTTGAGCTTAGAAGAAAAAACTGAAATTAAGTGACTTGGAAGTCCCACGCCAAATATAAAAATCACACACGTAGTCAAAACAAAAACAAGATATTTTAACAGGCGCTTCAACAACGATGTATGAGAAATACAAATTTGATGTGTGGTTGTAATATTAAAAATGCCTTGTTTTGCTTTCCTTGCGTTCTGTTTGGAGGTGAAAATCCGTGGACAAAACTTGGCATGAATGATTTGCAGCACCACACGTAACTTCAAAACTGCACATGGAAAACTCAGTCAGTTTTGCTATGCTAGGCAATGTACATATAGCAAAGCAGATGGGCAGTGCATGTCGGAGAACAATTGGAGAATACAACCAGAAAATGGCTCAAAATAGGTATGTTTTAAAGGTTATTGTTAACTGCGTTAGGTTTTGTGGAGCCTTTGAGTAAGCTCTACGAGGACACGATGAGTTAGCTACATCAACAAATCCTGGTATTTTTTGAGGACTGATAAAATTTTATTGCAGAGCTAGACTGTGTTCTGAAAATCCATCTGGAGAGTGCTACATTGTTTAAGGGGACCTCCAAGACAATCCAGAACGAAATCTTGCAATGTATCTTTGAAGTCTGTCATGAAGAGATATCAAAAGAAATCCAAGACTCCCCATTTTTAGCTGTCATAGCAGATGAATCCAATGACGTAGCTTCCAATTATAAAGTGGTGGTACTTTTATACAGATATTTGGTTAATCACATTCCAGTGGAAAAGCACTGGGGATTTCTAATTCCTACCAGGCACACAACAGAAGACTTAGCTGAATGTATATTGCCGGAGCCTCACCGATATCTGCAAGACTATGAACATAAACTCATAGCTCGTACATACGATGGGGCTAATGTTATGTCCGGGGCGAAGAAAAGCGTTCAGTGTCTCATAAAACAGAAGTATGCATCTGCAGAATACATTCACTGTCATGCACATCAATTAAATCTAATTATGTTGAATGCAGCGTCAGCGAATAGCAGTGTAAGAATCTTCTTCATTAATCTTCAAGGAATTTGTGCTTTTTTCTCTAATTCCCCTGAGAGAACAGCAGTTCTATAGGAAGTGGTGCAGAAGCGACTGCCGAGATCAGTGCCTACGAGGTGGAACTTTCAATCCAGATCCGTCAATACAGTTTTCGAACACAGAGAGGAATTAATAGAATGCATGGAAGCTATTAGGGGCGGCGAGAGAATCACCAATACAAACTACGTTCTTCAAGCATCTGGTTTTATTGGAATTTTGACTGATTCAGATTTCTAACTTTGGCTCTCTTTCTTCCACAAAATCATGTCCCATATCGATATTTTCTATAATCAACTTCAGAAGAGTGGCTGTATCCCTGAAATGGTTCAGAATAGACTGAATTCTTTTGAGGTGGAAATCCTTAAAATGTAACAAAGAGAAGAAAACTCCTGGAACACACTGAGAGAAAAAGAGAGGCAATTGAAATATGTGATGTTATCATTACTTAAATGAAAGAAAGGTTCAGGTTTGTTGGCCATATGGGAGCAGCAGCTCTGTTTCGGCCGGACAGATTTTCAGAATATATGAGGGGGGGACCCAAAAGAAACCGTACTCCGAGGGCGCTGCCACTCGTAGACGTAGTGCAGCGTTCTCACGCTAGATGGTGTTAGTAGAGACCTTCGTGAAACAGCTGTGCAGACGGCGTCAGTGTAGAGCTGAACGTGCAAGTGTGGTATTGTGCTTCTCTGACTGTTGGCGGGTTACCTCGACGAAGTCGTTATGGAAACTTTAAAAGAACAAAGAATGTGTGTGAAATTTTGTTTCCTGCTTAAAAAACTGCAACGGAGACACACCAAATGCTTCAGGAAGCTTTCCAGGAGGACGTTATGAGCCGTACACAGGTTTTCGAGTGGTTTGGTCGCTTTAAACGTGGTGAGATGTGTGTTGAAGACCAAGCTCCTTCTGGACGCTCTTCAACATCGCGAAATGAGGAGAACATTGAAAAGGTCCGCCAAAAGATCAACGAGGATCGTCGCCAAACGATCGACCAAATTTCAGCAGCGATAGGAATCATTTGGAGCTCGATCCAGCTGATTTTGAGGGAGGATTTGCACATGAGACGTGTTGCTGCTAAATTTGTTCCGCGCCTTCTCACAGAGGAGCACAAAACCATCCGCATGAATGTGTGTCAGGACTTGAAAACAGAGATTGCACGTGATCAAACTTCTTGAATGAAGTCATTACAGGGGATGAGAGTTGGTGTTACGGATATGACCCAGAAACCAAGCAAGCGTCAAACCAGTGGAGGACTCCTAACTCTCCCAGACCAAAAAGAGCAAGGCAAGTGAGGTCAAATGTGAAGACGATGATCATTGTCCTTTTTGATGTTCGTGAAATTGTGCATCGGGAATTCGTACCCCCTGGCCAGACTGTTAACCAGCACTTTTACTTGGATGTTTTAAGGCGTCTGTGAGAGGCTGTGAGGAGGAAACTTCCGGAAATTTGGCGATCAGGTAACTGGTTTCTGCATCACGACAACACTGCAGCACACCCGGCCTTAGGAGTTACCCACTATTTGGCATCTCAGAGGTGGTCTGTCGTTCCCCACGCTCCGTATTCGCCGGACCTAGCCGCGTGTGACTTTTTCCTATTTCCACGAAAGAAAAAAACGCTAAAAGGGGAGCGTCATGATGATGTGGAGGCGGTAAAAACAGCTTCGCAAAGGGCACTGGACAATATCTAACTTGAAGAGTTCCAAACATGCTTCCAACAGTGGGAAAAGAGACTTGACAAGTGCGTCGCATGTAATGGATAGTATTTTGAAGGTGACTGAAGTAATTTTGTAAAAAGGTTCATCAATAAAGTTTTTATGACAACAATCCGGTTTCTTTTGGGTCCTCCCTCATAGTGTATCGTTTTCAGAGTATCATATAAAAGTTGCTCTTTTGAAATATTCTTTTGCTGAAGAAAAGAAATTGATCGCAAAGCTTTCTACAATTTACAGCATTGAGGAATTTAAAAGCATAGCTGGCTTTGTTCCATTGATTTTTTCAGAGACAATAACTTGTGTTCCACTTTTAGTGACTCCGTTAAGCTTCTTAATGAGATTCTAACAGTTCCCATGACAACATGTGAGGCAGAAAGGTGTTTCTCTACACTTAAAAGAATTAAAACATTTCTGCGTAACACAATGTGTGAAGAGAGACTGTCTGCATTGGCCATTCTTTCCGTTGAAAGGCACTTCATCATGCAGATCAAGAACTTCAACGAGTTGGTCATTGATAAGTTTGTCAGCAAAAAGGAGAGAAGAGCTGAGTTTCTATATAAATAGTTGAGTGTTTTGTGCTCTAGAGTGTTTATGAAATGTGCATGTTGTGTTATACACTGTATGTTACCGTTAACTTGTGTTTATAGCAGTCTATAGTCACCGGCTTAAAGAACCGTTTGTTACTTTAAAAAAAGTAAATTGCATGGATAAGTTGTGAACCACCGATTTTCAGAGCCAACAGCCGCCCCTTATTTCTACGTATTTTTATCTTCTTATTCCTGGCAAACACTTAACTGATACAATAAAAACTCTTAGCATTAACAACAATAGTTTGAGGGCAAATGAATGAAACGGCTGCGATGTTGTTCAAATGGAACCAGAATTCCCAGAGCTTAGAGATAACCGACGTTGGTCTTCTCAGGATAAGGGAAAATCTCGGGAACTCACATTACCCAGATAACTCTCAATAATTTCGAACCTGGAACCTCTTGAATGTGAGGCAAACACGCTACCCGCACACCACGTAAGTGGGCTATGAATATCTTGACTATGCAGTATTTTAACAAAATTGGTAAAGTCGTATTTAGGAAAATACATTTTTCGTGCAGAAATAAAGTGGGGTGGACGATTTTGTTCAAAACCATTGTGTCACATATTTTGAAGATGCTGAACTTAAGTACCAAATTGGATGTTTTAATTCATGGTTTACCTATCTTATTTGTCTAAGGTTCTTCTGTTCACATACATGTCTGTCTAGGTAGCTCATGTTCTTTTACTGACATGTAAACGAACTGCTCTTGAACGAAATTCCGGCACACCAGCGGCGCTGATATGAACCTGCCCATTAACAGCTTCGTTAACAATCAAAAATAACCATCACACAGGTTTTTTGGAATAATATTTTATTCGATGCCCTTAAAACGTACATTATACGTAAAATCTCGATGTTACATATTTGTGTGGAATCAACCGAGCGAAGTGGCTCCATTTCGGAAAGCCAGCGTTAGTTTTCCATCAACCTCCTGGGATCTTTCGAGGTCAGATGGCGCGGATGTATGCTCAAAGTGAAGAACATTCTCGTGGACGATACAGGGCTGCTCGTTGAACAGTCGGTTATATCCTTGTGGTTATTTCACGCAATCACATCCCCTAGTAGGATGCTAGCCGCACTAGTCTCAGTATACGAGGTGTCCCCCTTTTTTGCAGCCTATAGCACAGCTTAAATGGTAGAGGAAGTATAAACTTATTCTAAACAGCTGCATTCGGAACAGTTGCCATGAGCATCACACTAACATGTAAAAACGTTGGACAGTCTTCTAAAGCAATAAAATGAAAAAGCTTTAAAATGTAACAAAATGTGAACAGTAGATATTACTTCTCCGCTCTGCATACTACAGCTGATAAAGTTTCTCTCCGTTGCTTTCTTTACAACCAACATATTGAGCAAAAAAAAAGCACTACACCTCACCCCAAAAATTCGATGCTGTGATTTCACCGAAAATACACTTTTTGGGACTCCCCAAATAATATAAAAAAGATAAAGAAAGGATGTGTGTATGTATCTACCTGTGAATAGAATAACTAAAAAATAAATATCTGAAAGGGTAGAGCAAGACTGAAAAATTCAATGCCATAGCCGGGATCTGAACCACGGATCTTCTGGTCTTCGTCCAGCCGCTCTAACCCTTGAGCTACTATGGCCAACGTGCCAACATAACATTAAATTCTTCAACTGACTCGTATTTTTCCCGGTTAACCACTTAGGAGTTCTCATAAACACATGAGACAACTACCTTAATGGCGACTTACTATGCTGTAAGTACCTTAAGGCCCGGGCTTTATAGTTCAGACCACTATTAGGTACAATTAATGGAAATTAATTGTTCTTTCACACTAGCCGTGTGTAGGACACACCATGAAAGGGTAAAGAAAGGCTGAAAAAAACACGAGTCAGCTGGAGAATTTAATGTCATGTTGGCACGTTGGCCATAGTAGCTCAATGGTTTAGAGCGGCTGGACGGAGACCGTGGTTCAGATCCCGGCTATGGCATTGAATTTTTCAGTCTTGCTCTACCCTTTCATGGTTCGTCCTACACACGGCTAGTTTGAAAGAACAATTAATTTCCAATAAATATTTGGTTAAATGCCAAACTTGGTATTTCAATTGTGTGTTTTCCAGGATGCAATATGATAATTCTCAAGAAAAGATTCTACCTCAATCTACGCCTCGAATGGAATACTTCTTAAAAATTTTGAGGCTTGCAAATTGGCTCTAACGATTTTGCTTAAAATTCATAGAGTAAGATTTGTTCAATCAGAAATTAAATTTATATCTTGAATTTGGACTGGATTACGCTAAGGAGGGGATTTGGTACTTCGACCAGTCTTGATCTATTGTACCTATGCCCTAAGTGGGACATCCCGGAAGGAAGAATGAGGCGAGAGGAGACAAATCACAGCCGTCCCAGGGAGCCACGATAGTGCAAATGGCAGAGTCCCTACTTATTTACTAATCCTTGTTTCACATAAGCTTGCCCCGTATCTCTAAATGGTCACGTGACCTTATCACCTCTCATTGGATGCTATTGTAGTATAGACTGTTGTGCGGTAAAAATGAGTTCGTTATTTAACATGGTGATATATCTTTATATGTTGGAAGAGAATTGTCAAATTTATATTTTCGTAACTGTTTTAATTAAATATATTACGCAACAGAGTTAATCTATCTGAACTGCATGTTAATTCTTAAACGAAGTAAAGAGGAGGTTCCTTTGCTACTCTCAAGTACATGGCACGATAGCACGTGATTTAGCGGTAGTGGTGATATATTTGTTTATATGACATTTATCACTGACCTTGTTTTGAACTGGATTAGTCATATATTGCCATTCAAGGTGTGTTGTGCCGAGTGCGAGAGCTAAATTATTTTACTGATCGTTTATTGCGCGTGTACTTATTATATGTATAATAGCAGTCTACCGCCAGTTTTTCGCTGAAGCACGCAAGGGAAAACCTTTACAAAGCCGCGGAAAAATTGTGTTGCATGTGTTTAATGTACTCACAGAGAAGAATCCGTTTTTGTCAGTGAGAGAAGTCGAACAGCTGTGCTCTGAACTTACAGGTATTAGGTCCGTAGGAACACTACGACGTGAAATTGAGACAACAGGAGAACTTATCACTTCAGGCAAAAGCAGGAATAAACAAAAGCGAGTGCTCGGAGAATGCGTTTCGTGAAAAGTGCTGTACGTCGTCATGTACATAGTTTTTTCTTTAGAAACCTAACATAATAAAATTTTGTCTGCTGTAAATGAGAATGCAGATTTACCAAATTTCAGCAAATCTAGTCTATATAGATTGCTTTTACAGCTGGGGTTTGTGAATGTGCTGTGTGCCGAAGACGTTATTTAAGGACAACCAGACTGTACCGGGATATAAATCGCAAAATATACTGCCTCGACGAGACTTGGATGAATGAAGGACACACGAAAAGTAAAGTATGGTGTGACACAACTTTTAAGACTGAAAGACAAATATTTTTGCAAGGTATGTATGCTGGTTTTAAAAAAAAAAAAAAAACAGCGAAAAAGGCCGAAGGCTGAGTTGAGTTGAGTTTCATTACAAACTTGTATTTTTGCATGCCTTCATTTCCTTATTTGTATGACTTTATCTATCTTCCCGACAATTATTATGACGTTTACTGCAGGTTTAAATGTGATGGGATGACACCGCCTATGGCCTATGGCGCAAAAGCATTAGCCAATTAGAGTGAGGGGGAAGGTAGTTGCACGCGGAGGGATACATGTCAGCGGGGCAAGGTTATATGAAACAGAAAGTAGTTGAAAGCTCCCCAGTAGGCCAGCACAAGACATCCCACCCTACTGTGGTCCGGAAACGGCCCCACCAGACCAGGTTCGGAGATCGGAGACCGTCCTACCGAAGGAGGAAGTTTTATCAGAGCATATCATCCTGCCGTGCAACACCGATACACTCGCTGACACTTACCCTGAAAGAGATCACCAGATGAGATATGGTGTGAAATTATAATGGAAATGAAAGGGAACGACAGGAAATCAGTGGGATGTAATTAACCTACACAGCATTCACCTGGCGAGCCGGGAAATATTCATGGGTCAGGATGGTCGGCCACGGGAATCAAACGTGGGCCACAGACGAAACCGCCTGAGTTGCTCCGCTATGTATATCTTGAATTTATTGCGAATAGCCCCGGAAGGCCTCTTCAATGTCAATAACGTTTGCAGAACTGGTAAACTATCGGAGATATACAAAGTCTTATTACACAAAAATTTAAATCATTAAATGTTCCTTGTCATTAATTTCTGTTTTAAACTAATACGTATCTCAAATGAGAATGTGTTATTCATTTTGTTTCTTTAACCACCGTTCTGATCATATAAATAGAATGGAATGTCAAAGGCTTCAGGTAGCGACCACCTCTTCAAAGTTCGGACTGTCGCTTAACTCGACTGCGTTCCCCTATTCCTATTGTATCTATAAAGAAATACGTTTATAGTAATATAATGTATTCAAATGCTTTGAATTATCAAAGTGATATAGGTGGTAAAATAAGCTTTGATAACATTTAATCTCTGTTTCATATAACCTTGCCTTGCTGACATGTATCACTCTGCATGCAACTACCTTCCCCCTCATCCTAATTGGCTAATGCGTTCGCGCCTTAGGACATAGGCGGTGCCTTCCCGTCAAATTTAAACCTGCAGTAAACGTCATAATAATTGTCGGGAAGATAGGAATAAGAATATGAAGGCATGCAAAAATAATGAAGTTTACAATGAAACTGAGCAAATTGAAACTGAATGAATGAGCAATGAAACTGAAACAAGTTTATAATGAAAGGCCTTCGGCCTTTTCCACTGGGATTTTTTTAAACCAGCATACATACCTGGCAGAAATGCTTGTCTTTCAGTCTTAAAAGTCGTGTCACGCCATACTTGTCGTGTGTCCTTCATTCACCCAAGTCTCGTCAAGGTAGTATATTTTGCGATTTGTATCCCGGTACAATCTTATTGTCCTTAAATAACTCCTTCGCCACAAAGCAATATCGCCCCTGGAGTGGTAAGTTTTCCTGTTGTCTCAATTTCATGTCGCGATGTTCCTACGCATCTAACGCACCTGTAAGTTCAGGGCACAGCTGTTCGACTTCTCTCACTGACAAAGACGGATTCTTCTCTGTGAGTGCATTAAACACATGCACCACAGTTCTTTTCTCGCCGCTTTGTAAAGGTTTACCCTTGCGATGCTTCAGCGAAAAACTGGGGGTAGACTCTGCCATTATACATATAAGTACACGCGCAATAAACTATCAATAAAATAATTTAGTTCTCGCACTCGGCACAACGCACCTTCGAATGGCGATATATCACTAATCCAGTTCAAAACAAGGTCAGTGATAAAAGTGATATAAATATGTCATCACTACCGCTAAATCACGTGCTATCGTGCGATGTGTTGAGAGCAAAGGAACCTCCTCTTTACTTCGTTTAAGAATTAACATGCATTTCATATAAATCAACTCTGTTGTGTAATATATTTAATTCAAACAGTTACGAAAATATAAATTTGATAGTTCTCTTTCAACATATAAAGATACATCACCATTATTTTGGTTAATTGATGGAAATTAACCATTTCTCCACGCTAGCCGTATATAGGCTAAGGTTTTTGATATCACCATGTTAAAATAAGGAACTAATTTTTACCGCACAAACGTCTATACTACAATAGCAGCCAATGAGAGATGGTAAGGTCACGTGACCGTTTAGAGATACGGGGCTAACTTATTTGAAACAAGGATTAGTTGAACAATGGGTAGTAGAATATGTGTGTCTGCAACACAGCATATATATTTATACATATATACTTTCTTCGAACGTGTAGACAAATGCTTTCTAAAGTGGTAGTACAGACCAAGGGCAGTCAGTATATTCCAGTTTTAGACTGTTAAGCTTTACAACAATTATCATTTACCATAAGACAACACAACAGCCATTCTTGTGAAACATACAGTAGGCTAGCAAATACGGAGCCAGCGTGTTGCAATGCCTTATCACTGCTTCCTCGCTGATTCTAATAAGTGGAAAGTAAAATAGAAAAACACGACACCTACACAATCTTCTTGAGTGCTTTTATAACGTGTTGCTTACTTTATCTCTTTTATATACATAAACATCTTTATATTCATCTATGGTTATCAGATATTCCCTTGCAGACAACATTCGATCTACAGAACTGGGTTTATATGTCCAAGGTAATCTCAAAATAACTCCGTTCACAACGTTTATGTATCCTCACAACACCAGCGGCGCTAATATGGTCCTGATAATTGACAGCAGTATTAATAAAGAAAACATATGTATTTACTTATATATTTATGCACATAGTTTTATTTATTTTATAATAAGAGTAGTAGTACTAAAGGAAAAATAAATTAGGTATTCCAAATGTAACTACTGTCTCATTGTATTTTTTATTCTTCAGACATGACGTATTCTTTTAGAAACTTTTGCAGACTGCGGAGGAGCAGAGTAATACCAAAATCTCAAAATGTAGCATCATTTGAACTGTACGAGGGGGGGGGCAAAAGAAACAGGACTCTGAGGGCGCTGCCACTCGTAGACGTAGTGCAGGGTTCTCACGCTAGAGGGTGTTAGTAGAGGCCTTCATGAAACACCTGTGCAGACGGCGTCAGTGTAGAGATGAACGTACAAGTGTGGTATTGAGATTCTCTGACAGTTGGCGGGTTACCTCTGCGAAGTCGTTATGGCAACTTTAAAAGAACAAAGAGTGTGTGTGTGTGAAATTTTGTTTCCTGCTTAAAAAAACAAAAACTGCAACGGAGACACACCAAATGCTTCAGGAAGCTTTCCAGGAGCACGCTATGAGCCGCACACAGGTTTTCGAGTGGTTTGGGCGCTTTAAACGTGGTGAGATGTGTGTTGAAGACCAAGCTCCTTCTGGACGCCCTTCAACATCGCGAAATGAGGAGAACATTGAAAAGGTCCGCCAAAAGATCAACGAGGATCGTCGCCAAACGATCGCAAATTTCAGCAGCTACAGGAATCAGTTGGAGCTCGTGCCAGCGGATTTTGAGGGAGGATTTGCACATGAGACGTGTTGCTGCTAAATTTGTTCCGCGCCTTCTC
Source organism: Mantis religiosa (assembly GCA_030765055.1). Lineage (NCBI taxonomy): Eukaryota > Metazoa > Arthropoda > Insecta > Mantodea > Mantidae > Mantis > Mantis religiosa. Next base: position 136,415,718 of record CM060954.1, on the reverse strand, counting down.
AAACAGGAACACAAAACCATCCGCATGAATGTGTGTCAGGACTTGAAAACAGAGATTGCACGTGATCCAAATTTCTTGAACAAAGTCATTATAGGGGATGAGAGTTGGTGTTGCGGGTATGAACCAGAAACCAAGCAAGCGCCAAGCCAGTGGAGGACTCCCAACTCTCCCAGACCAAAAAGAGCAAGGCCAGTGAGGTCAAATATGAAGACGATGATCATTTTCGTTTTTGATGTTCGTGGAATTGTGCATCGGGAATTCGTACCCCCTGGCCAGACTGTTAACCAGCATTTTTACTTGGATGTTTTAAGGCGTCTGTGAGAGGCTGTGAGGAGGAAACTCCCGGAACTTTGGCGATCAGGTGACGACAACGCTCCAGCACACACGGCCTGACGAGTGACTCACAATTTGGCATCTCAGAGGTGGTCTGTCGTTCCCCACTCTCCGTATTCGCCGTACCTAGCCACGTGCGACTTTTCCTATTTCCACGAATGAAAACAAAAACGCTAAAAGGGGAGCGTTATGACGATGTGGAGGCGGTAAAAACTGGACAATATCAAACTGGAAAGGCCGCGCCGTGGCTCAGTGGTTAGACTACTTGGCTCTCACCAAGGCGGCCCGGGTTCGATTCCAGGCGACCGCAAAGTGAGATTTGTGGTGGACAACACGGCGCTGGGGCGGGTTTTCTCCGGGACCTCCGGTTTCCCCCGCCATCTCATTCCACCGGTGCTCCATCTTCATCTCATGTATCATCAGTGTCACCGCCTGCGGTGCCGTATGTAGTAAAAGCAGGCGTTAAACACTACACATTTCAAACTTGAAGAGTTCCAAACATGCTTCCAACAGTGGGAAAAGAGACTTGACAAGTGCATCGCATGTAATGGAGAGTATTTTGAAGGTGACTGAAGTAATTTTGTAAAAAGGTTCATCAATCAAGTTTTTATGACAACAATCCGGTTTCTTTTGGGTCCCCCTCGTACAAACACTGGATTTCAGTTTTTCTAAGTTTTAACAAACTTTTGCATCATATTAAAACTTGATTTTTTAAGAAATACGTGTTGAATTTGTATTTTTGATGCAAAACGTTTGTATTAAACGTAGGTTTTATTCGGCAGCACTACAAAGCACTTGAATGATCATAGATGTAATTTATAGTTATTGCAGTTGTTATCCTTCTTACATGAAGAGGAGTGTAAAAAATTATATTGTGCTAAGTATAAAGATTAATTCTATCCCGTCTTGAAATTAAAATGCTTGAATATTTTTGGCCACATGGAAAATAAAACGCAGAAATGTAAGTATTTATGATTGCTCCCAGCAACGTTTCCATTTAGTTAAAAGCACGTACTCCAAACCACCATCAGCGTAACTGTCATTTCCACGTGAACTACTTGAATGTACTTAAAACTATATATTTGTTTATATCATTTGGGAAATTTTTTATCATGATTAAAAAAGGTAGAAAAATAAGTTTCTCTTTCAACCAATAGTTTTCCAAGTAGAGCTGTAAGTAAATTCTAGTATTTAGAGAAAGGCCGTAAGATTGGAAGACAATTTTTTCTTGTCCCTAATGGAGTCAAAGACTTTCAGGAATATTAATGACGGCTGGCAGGCCTGCAGAAAAGACAGCTTTGTTCAGTTGTTTGTTTCTCTTTCATAATTCAATAATGGAGCAATTAATTGGAAAATGTATGATCTTTATTGAAGGAGTGAAATGGTTATTAATGTTGGCAGTTTGACCTCGATCCATTCTTGGCCACATTTATCTTCATTTTAGAAAATTTAAAAATCGCCAAGCTCGGGACCACACCCGAAGCCTTTATTACCTTGATAACTTTTCTTCGTTAGTAATCTCACTGAGTGAATGCACAAGCACGAATCCTTCCTAACAACCGCAAACATGCAAGTGGAATGTGCATTTCGAATTAAATTCTTTTTATCTGTATTATTCGTTAAATTGAATGGCATTTGCACAATACTACTTTCAATATACTTCAAAGAAAGGGCAATACTTTTATGTAAAGTTATAACACTAAGCCACGCCCCTAGCATGTTTATGTATGCAATAAAACTGTAACCGGAATACTTTCCTTAACTTTTAATCTTGGTTAAACAACCAATGTTAACGAGTGAAAAAATCCGCCATAAGACAGTCACAGGAACTTCTCATCTCATCTCTAGCATTCCATGTATTTCATAACGAGACTTCGTTGGAATATCAGTTTTACAAAAAGGTGTGTGCGTGCGTGTGTGTGTGTGCGTGTGTGAGTGTGTGTGTGTATGTATGTGTGTGTGTGTGCGCGCGCACGCTATTTCAGAGGATTCAACAACGAAAACCCCAAATCCAACAATTTTCAATCAATCTTGCAATATTTATCACTTAGTTCTGATGCATAGTGGACACAGAATTCAAAATTCGGTTTTTACATCTTCAATAGTTTTTGAGTAATTAATTTGTGAAGTTCAAAATTTGGGAAAAATTCTAACCACTCCCCGTGATGAAAATTTTCAAAATTTTAATTTTTCTATTTCTAAATATATTCAGATGGTTATCATATGAAAAATCTATCTAAAAAGATAAAAGATGAAAAATCTACCATATAATTAAACCACCTTTTAGTTACAGAGGGAAAAATAGGTATGGAGCAAACAAAAAAGCCAAAAAATGATTAAACCTTTGACTTTTTATATCAGTAACTTTAAAAATATAATGAATATTAAAAATTCATATGATAGAAACCTTTGTTTGCTTTCTAAGAACATGTTTTGAAAATGTTAGAGGGACTGCATCGTGTGGAACATTTTGAATGACAAAAAAATGTTGGAAAAACTATAACTGAGTATATCAAATTTTAAAATCCAATCCAAACATTTTCCTTCTCAGCTACATGCTTTGAAGTAGACTCCTCCAGATAGATAAGTTGGACCCTCTGGCCTCTTCCTTCCCTCTTCTGCAGCAGTGTTCTTAAATTTCAGTTTCCTTCTGAATGTATTAGTAGTTACCTTCGCAGAAATTGCTGAATGAAGTAAGTGTAATTAGTCCTTCCCTTTACTAATTTTTAGAGATGCTGGTGAAATCTGTGTCCATTATGTCTGACTGAAGTTTGAGTGAGGCAGAACAACCAAAATTGAATTCACTGATGGTTGATATCACAGCAACCTAAGTCTCTTCTCTGAAACAAATATTTCTTTTGGGCAATTATGCCATATGATGTTATGTAAACCTTCATTTGCATTTTGTGTCTTACCCAATGTACATCTCCTTAGGATTTCTTCTGATGCCAGCCTTTGGTACACAGGCATTAGTTTTCTTACCAAATCAGGCCTCAAGTATGTTCCCATTGTTGTGTTATGTTTAGGTGCTTCTTCCCATGTATCGTTTAGCCTACTCATGATTCTAACTATGTACACAGTCAACAGAAGGTCAGTTGTTTCAAAGAATGTTTACCTGTAACCTATATAAGTTATATGCAGGTTTTGATGTATAAAATACCTTTATAAATGTTAAATGTTACACTAAAACTCATCAAGTATATATATATATATATATATATATATATATATATATATATATATTCTGTTCTATGAGGATGGTTCAAAATGTAATGCCTCCTTCTTTTTTCCTTAACTATGTAAGTTATGTGAAAACTTTAAATTTGGCGCAATTCCTCAAACCTTCTCCAATCCCCTGCAGTAGTAACTTCCTAAGTCAACAGGTGGCAGCACTGCATCCTCTTGCAAAATGGCTGACATCGACATAGGTATTAGACAGCGTTCTGTGATTGAATTTTTGAGTGCGGAAGGTGAAACGCCCATTCGCATTCACGAAAAGCTAAAAAAAAAATGAGTATGGTGATGCAACGGTGGATGCCAGCACTGTTAGACGATGGGTTCGTCGCTGTAACGAAGCTGAAGGGCAAACACCATTGGCAGATGAAAAGCGAAGCGGCAGGCCGGTGACTACAGTGACTCCATGCAACATTCAGCAAGTCGATGACATCATTCGTGGTGATCGCCGGGTAACAACAGGTGAATTGTGTCGCATTACCTACCTCAGTAAAGGCAGTGTGATGACGATTATTCAACAACTGGGTTACTCAAAAGTTTGTTCACGTTGGGTACCAAGAATGTTAACCGCCCAAAACAAAGGAACAAGGAAAACAATAGCCTCCGAACACTTGCAGCGCTTCAATTTGGAGGGAGACGAGTATCTGGAAATAATTGATACTGGAGACGAAACGTGGGTTCACTTTTTTAAACCTGAATCAAAGAGGCAGTCAATGGAATGGCATCACACAACACCACCGAAGAAAAAAGAGTTCAAAACTCAGCGGTCGGCAGGGAAAGTTATGGCGACAGTGTTCTGGGATGCAGAGGGTGTACTTATGATTGATCTTTTGGGGCAGGGATGCACAATAAATTCTGTCCAATACGTCAGAGCTCTCAAAAAGCTGAAAGGATGTCTTCGCCGAGTTCACCCAACAAAATCTATGGCGGATGACAATGCATGACAATTCAAGACAACACACCAGCCGTTACACCACTGCAGAAATTGAGAAATTGGGATGGCAAGTCTTACCTCACTGACTTCCATCTGTTCGGGCCACTAAAGGAAGCTCATCGTGGGATTCATTTTGAAGGTGAGGAGGCTGTGAAAACCTCCGTGCGTCAATGTCTTAGGAAGCAAGACCGTGTGTTTTACCACACTGGAATACATGCCCTAGTTAAAAGGTGGACCAAAACTGTGGAAAAGGACGGAGATTATATTGAATAGTGACAAATTGATCGTCAATGTTGTAGTTTTCAAGCTATGTAAATTGGATTCAATTTTCTTGGCAATTAAAAGAGAAAAAATAGGAGGCATTACTTTTTTACCCACCCTCGTACAATAATAGCATCGGGAGGCCGCTTTCTCCCTCTTTATCACTGTTTACCTAACTTGTCACAAGCCACCCTACAACAACCACCCTAATTCCAACCTACGGTTAAATCCTAGTGAGGGTGGGCACGCAGTAAAATCATTCAGTCTTACTAAAGGCTGCCAGCAGCGTAGGACGAACGGAAGGGCGATTAATACCAAACTTCAGCATCCTACAATTATGCACACGAAAATTTTCAAGGAAATTCTCATACCAAATTTCCCTTTATATGGAACAGTTTGCTATTTATTTTCTGAAAAATGGTTATAACAATTTTGACAGAAATATCATATTACGCAATAGTCATCATTTTCTCTCGTTTTACAGTACTCTTTTTTTTTTTTTTTTTTTTTTTTTTTTTTTTTTTTTTTTTGTAATTTACGTCTTCCAACGTTAAGTCATATCGGACGGTGAATGAATTGGGCGACATGATGCTCAAATGAGTCCAAGGTCCAAGGAGCTTAGAGTTACCGGACATTCGCCTTGAAGGTTAAGGGAAAACCCCGGAAAACCCTTATCCAGGTAAGTCACCCTGACCGAGATTCGAACTCGGGAGCTGTTGAACGTGAGGCAGGCATGCTACCCTCTACGCTACCGAGGCTGGCTTACAGTACTTTGTAGTGCTTTTACAGTCATTTTTGAACATCCTTATCTGTAATTTTCTAAAAAGTGCAGATTTTTGCGCACTTTCCAAAGTATTTGGGGCACTGTTAAGGTACTTTTGGACACATTCCTTTCCTGTTTTGGCACTCTAGAATATATTGAGTACTTTGAAGGTAGTTTGTGACTCTGACACCATTGACGTCATTTAGGACACATGCGCAGCTATTTTGGGCACTTTTAAGGTCGTTTTTGGCATTGTTTAAGGTATTTCGTGCAACATTGGGCTCTGGTACAGGCATTTCTGACACTTTTCAGTGTATTTAAGGCAGCGGTACAGGTATTCTGGCCGCCTGTAGCTGGCATTTCGAGCACTTCTATAAAATTTTGCTATTATTCAGTACTTTCTCTAGTTTCTGTAGTTTTCTATATTTGCATGACTGTTTTCCATGGTATACAGACATTTCTACTATTTTACGAATTTTCATGCCTGATTGAGTGACTTTTGAGTGCCTTTGAGGTTATTTTCTGTATTTTCTTTTGCTCTTGTCCTGTAATTTCGTCATTTTATAAACATTTCTATAACAAACTACTAATGCTGACCTAATCTGACCTCCTCCCATCATTTATTTTATTCTACCCTGGCAATATCTGGCCTAATCTGATACTAATTAGATTTCCAAAACTTAAGTCCTAAACTTACACTAACCGTGACAATTTAACTTAGACTTCACTTATATTATTCTATACTAGCCCAACCTGACCTTTCTCTCATCATCTATTCTATCCTGTTAACATCTATCTTAATCTACATCAACCATGTTAACCTAGCCTAGACATCACTCATGTAAGCAATCCTACCCGCCTCTGTGGTATGGGGATAGCGTGTCTGCCTCGCATTCAAGAGGTCTTCTTATTATTCAGATTTATTCCTGGACATTTTCTGAACCATCCTCGCATAAACTCTATGGTACATACCTCGGAAATTTTGTGTAGTTCCGTGAACATTTTCTTTATTTTTAGGCGGCGTATTGTATATATTTACAACCATTTTGATACTTCTACAGACAGGGCTATCTTTTTAGAGTAAATTTTGGAATTTTCTGTACTTTTAAACATACTTTTGCAACAAGTTTGCTATGTTTCACGGTAATCTGACAGGGTTTTACATAATTTTTGCAGTAATACTTCGGTCATATCCTTCATATTCTTTACACGTATGTGTAACTTACTGTTTCACAGTAGTAGCAGTTTGTAGACATTTACCAAAAATACATCATTATTCCCCTTAAAACAGACATAATCGACATTACTGCGATCTCAGTATAAAAGTGTTTGGTAGTGTGTGACTTTTTCTGGTAGTTCTGCGTGTTTACCCCACAAGAAATTAACAGTAATCCATCATCATCAGTAGACCTTTATGATTTCGGTATCTCTTCTCCAAAATGCGAATGTCTCAATGAAACCGTTCTCCGCGTTGACCACTAACATTGTCCATGAGGAAATGAATTTTCAAAGACAACACATACGTTTTTAGCATTTCAACAAATTTGACACCAAAGTTTAGTAGTTGTTTTGTTTGCGTTTCCGATAAAATCACCCATAGCCGTTTTAAATGATTGTCAAGCTGCTAATTCAACCTTTTGTACCTAAAGTTTTTTGAAACATTTTTTCTTCCACAAGTTTTCTGATTCAAGATACACCAGAGCTATTTATTTTTAAGTTTGCGTATTTTAACTGTGGAAACTTGCCTTGCAATTATACAAACATATTACAGAGCTTGTTGATTGAATTAAACAAATTCTTAATGAGCTCTAATTTTATATGTAAGGAAGGAAGAAGAATCTTATCTAACTGAACCAGTTATAAAATAAAACCTGAAGCTTTCCTAGCGTCGAATATATCCAAGATATTCTTGGGAAACAAGCCAGGTGAAAAGACGATTAGAAATTGACCTTTCGGGAGCGTACATAGCTCCCATCATCAGAATGTTTATAAGAAGTCACTAAGAAATGTTACAGACACTAAATTGAGATAACATAAAAAATCAACAATAATAAAACACTGCCAAAACTCGTATTTCTAAACAAATAAAAATGTTTGCAATAAATTAAATACCAGGTCAGGAGATAGCGTGAGTGTAGAAAACTAATTGGTTATAGAAACGTAACTACTTAACTTGATGATCAAGCTGTATAGATTTGTGCTTCTTAAGCCGATTGATTTTCAATAACAAGAAGAAGAAGAAGCTATAAACTAGAATTGTGTGTGTATCATAGCTAAATATGTACAACAATTGTGTATGTGTTAATGTATGTGAAGTAAACAATGACAATGACAGTACTAAGGACACAAAAGTACGCCGTTATGGCAGCGCAGCAACTACACAAGGCTCTTAGGAGTTACAACGAGAATGGTTTTTAAGGGAACTGTATATCCCGGTGGAAAGTAACGTTAACTTAACAACACTGGTTCTTATTCTCGGGAAACAAGCTGAATGTTTTTCTGAAACATGTGTTCCTGTACTACTTTCCTCTAAAGTTCATGGTTGCCTAACTAAAAAATAAAATTGATCTGTTAGACCTAAGAATGGAGAAGTGGAAGAGATGGAGATTCGTTACCATTATAAGTAACACAGTTTTAATTTTGAATATGCCAGAACACTTTCATAATTTACTTTTGCAATTAGGACAACGAGGTAAAGCTACAAAAGATGAGTTATTTGTGGATTTACCATAAGTTGATAAAATGATTCGTTTAGCCACAAAATTATATGAAAAACTGGATTGCGCGTACCTATTGTCATCAAGTCGCAGGCTCACGCTTGGCAACCCCGCAGTATTGGCGTGCGTTTAGAACGGAGTCAGGAATGTAAACAGTAAACTACCTGCCGCTACACTTTTGCAAACAGCAGGTTCTGTTCGCGCTCCAGATAAGCCTAAAGTATTCGGAAGTGTGGCAGTCTTGTATGCTATTTGCAACTCTCATGGAGCGCAAGGGTTTGATTATTTTCCAATAGAAAAATGCCGAACCCTAGAGTCATGACAAAGAGTCCAACGAAGAACATTTTGAACATCTACTGTAAATAGACATCATGTTGATATTGCAGATATTGACTATTAATAAATTTCCTATTCAGCAAATGTGACCTTGATTTAATTTTACACAACACATCTGAACGAGATATTTCCGTAATTAATAGTTGAATTTATTATCCTTGATCACTTTATGCGTAAGTTTTACGCAGCTTTTAGTTTAGATCTCGTGAATACGATTGAATAGCTTTAAATAAAAGCACATCATCCCTCACTACTGGCAGCAGCAGGTAGCTGATAAACACACAGGCATGTGGTAAGTGCTCTCTTAGGTTGGACTTTCACCCGTTATAGGTGGGAATGCATACTTAACTGCAAACCAAAACAAAAGCATTCAACAGTGTAATAACGAGCGGGATGGCTCACACGATTTCGTCTATAGCCCGCATTCGGGAGGCCCTGGTTTGATTCCCATGGCCGACCTACCTGACCCATGGGTTTTTTCGGGGGTTTACCCGGGTCGCTAGGCGAATGCTGGGTAGGTTAATTACATCCACTGAATTTCCTGTCCCACCATTTCATCTCAATTATCATTTCATATCATCTCTCATCTGGTGGTCTATTTCAGGGTAGAAGTGTCGGCGGGTGTCTCGGCGGTGCAAGGCAGGATGATATGCTCTGCGGAAAACTACTTCCTCCTCCGGTAGGTCGGTTACCGGTCTCCGCTCTTCTGCTGGGACCATTTCCTGACCGTCAGGCAGGGACCTTTGGGGCTCGATTCGCTTGCCTGGCACCATTAGGACTCGGCTGCTGGGCTCGTTGCCGTCCCGCTGTGGGGAAGCCAGTTCGTTGTCCTGGCCTCTCGGGGGAAGTCTCTATCCAAGTAAACTGTAGGGATCCTGCCCTCTGTACTGTCGTGGCTCCTTGGGTCAGCCGCCCTCTGTCTCCTTCGCCTCATCCTTCCTCCCGGGGGTGCCCCACTTGGGGGCATAGGAGTAATGGGCCCACCATAGTGGCCTACGTACTGAATCCCCTCCCTAATGAAATCCCAATCCCAATCAACAGTGTGGTCCTGCTATATTGCTAGACTGTGCAGATAATGTATTCAGTAGTATTCAATTATCACCTTTATTTTTCAAGATGGATGAAATTGTTATGGTATTTCATTCTTTGTCATATTTGCATTTTCCAAATCATGGAAATATATTTAATAGTGGTATTTTAATAAAAATCTTTAGACCCATTTTTGAGAAAATAAAAAACTTTCAAAGAAGTTTCATACTGTCGGGAGCCGTTATTTACGATCGCGCGGCTAGTGTACACAAAGAAAATAGCGTTCCTTTCCACAAGGCGGCTAGCGTTCACAAAGCGCCGACAATAAACGATAGCGCCGATAAACAAGAGACCGATAGTTTAAAACAGAGGTGAAAGACTTGCCGGCCGAGATAGGGCTTCACGTTTCTGGAAGGTGATAGAATATTCGGATTACGTCATTAGATGTCTTGTTTATTCCAGAAACACGTAGTGATTGTACAGAACAGCCTGGAATTCATGAATGGGTGTATAAAAAGAAGCCATGGCTAGTGATGAGACAGTTGTGTGTAACGAGAGCTGTTTGTTATTGTCATCGACCGTGGTAGATTGTGGTGTGTATATGACGTAATGTTACGAGAGAATTGATCAGTGTATTTCTACGGAAATAAAGAACATTTAGAATTTCTGCAAATTGGACTTTTAGTTCTACGAACCCACAAAGTCACAATATGCATGAAGGTAGTTCTTGAAAACCTTTGTGTATTGTGTCTGAAAGCTAGCGAACTTAAGTACGACATTTGGTATTTATCAAACTTTTCGCTTGTGGATTATGACGCGCACACAGAGGGACCCTTATCTTAAAATACTATTTTTTATTCACGGTCCTCAACACGTGAAGTTCCTATGAAATCTCCGTTTGGAACTTTTGGTGAACATAATATGTACTTGAAGAGAAAATAAAAAATCAAAGCCATTAGAAGCAATTTCTTTGGAATTTTATAGATACATTACCTTAGCTTCTACATTTGGATTGGATTCCTACGGAGGGTATTCGACACTGCGACCAGACGACTTGATCTATTGTACCTAAACCCCAAGTGGAGCATTCCCGGGAGGAAGGATGAAGTGAGAGGAGACAGAAGGCGGCTGACCCAAGGTGTCATGGTAATGCAGAAGGCAGAGTCCCTAATACTGAACAGTTGGAAACTCCCCGGCATCCCACCTACCGTGGTCCTAAAACGACCCACCACGTCCTCCCGGATACCAGTAAACGCCTTAAGGAAGGAGGAAGTTTAACAAGATCATATCATCCTGCCATGCAACGCCGAGACACCCACCGACACTTCTACCCTGAAAGAGACCACCAGATTGGAGATGTAAAATGAAAACGGAGATTAAATGGAGGGACAGGAAATTCGGGGGATGTAATTAACCTAACTAGCATTCGCCTGGCTTCTCGGGAAAACCCAAAATCATGGGTCAGGTAGGTCGGCCATGAGAATCGAACTCGGGCCTCTAGAATGAGGGCCATAGACCAAACAGCCTGAGTCATCCCGCTCGGTAACTCATGCACTTACTACAGTTTCGAAATTACCGTGTGATTAAATAATTGTTTCGTTGAACAAATTTTGAAACAGTTAAACACTGCCTAAGTTGGCAAAGTAAAATTATCTTAAGTAGGTACGAATATTTAAACAGCATTTAGCGTGGAATGCGAAAGTTGTCGTTACGCTGATTACCTCGTTAATTCCATGTAATGTCGAGGCGCACGACATGAATGTAATTGTCTGTAAGTACTCATTACGGGAGCAGGAGGATTTTGTTGCTGCCTGACTCTAGTGCTGAAAGTGAAGAGCTAAGTAAACTGTCACAGGGCACGGAATCACGTAGTCACAGTCCATAAAGCTGAGGCAATATATTGCTCAGTTAGACTACTTTCTTTACTTGAGTTTTTAAAATGTTTTTAGTAACTCGCTTTCTTATAGTTTATTTGTCTATTCGGTAGATACTTTACGATCATTTTTAAATAACCTCCTATTGAGCTAGAGACTTGGAACTTTAAACATAGCTCAAAACTGGATGTACTCCATACTAACTAATTTTAGAAAAAATTCCCCTACCACAAACCACCTTCTACGTGGAAAAATTTTCGAAAATGTTTATTCTGATTTAAATACCTCCATCATCCTAATCAAAATAGGTCAATTTGACCTGTTCCGGCTCAGAAGTCATCCTTCCACCGGCGTCGAGATCTTCCAGTTATCACCACTTTCTATGTGTTTATATTGCATTTCCTATTTTGCCGGTTTATTATTCCGCATTCTTAGTATGTGATCGTGCCGATTTTGGAAATTAATTGTTCTTTCACACTGGCCATAGCCGGGATTTGAACCACGGATCTTCAGGTTACCGTCCAGCCACTTCAACCCTTGAGCTACGTTGGCCAACGTGCCGACATGACATTAAGTTCTCCAACTGACTCGTGTTTTTCCCGGTACACCACTTAGGAGTTCTCATAAACACACGATACAACTACCTTAATTGCGACCACTATTAGGTACAATTAATGGGTATTAATTGTTCTTTCACACTAGCCGTGTGTAGGATGCACTATGAAAGAGTAGAGCCAGACTGAAAAATTCAATGCCATAGCCGGGATTTAAACCACGGATCTTCTGGTTGCCGTCCAGCCGCTCCAAACCTTGAGCTACGTTGGCCAACGTGCCGACATGACATTAAATTCTCCAACTGACTCGTGTTTATTTCGGGAAACCACTTAAGAGTTCTCATAAACACATGAGACAACTACCTGTCTACGCTTGGAGGACAGAAAGCGTCGTCAGCTGTTACGGAAGGAGTTCGAGATTGGAGGTGCCTAACCAAAATTATATTGCGACACGAAACTAGCTATGCACGTTTGAACGCTTGCGTCGTTTTCAATTCGTGGCGTAAGGAAAACACAGTTGGTGGAATTATGGCGGGGAAAACGGGAGGACCCGGAGAAAACCCGCCCCAGCGCCATGTTGTCCACCACATTTGCACTCAGGACCGCCTTGGTGAGAGTTGAGCTGCCACGGCGCAGCCTGTTTAACCTATGACAGAGAGAATGTATGTAGTAATATCTTGGATTTGTCGTGTAATCGGATATGGAATCCTCATTCTAAATAACCTTTGTATAACTGTCAAACTGTAAGAGATCCATAAAATCCTGCGATAAATGCAGGTCTCTTTCGCAAACGATTTATTTCGAATAAAGAGCATTGTGGTAATCTGTGAGCTATTTTTTATTAATGGTTTTATTCTTCAAATATTTGTCTTTTTCAGGCCCTAAATCGCCATCCGTTTACTCTCGACAAAGCGACTGTTCCATGTGAATATATTTACTGCATATAAAACAATTCCTGCGGGATGAAATTCCAATACACCGGTGGCGTTGATATGATCCTGACATTTAGGATCATTAACACACAAAAAATAATATTTTCATTGATTGATTGATTGATTGATTGATTGACTGATTGACTGACTGATTGATTGATTGATTGATTGATTGATTGATTGATTGATTGATTGATTGATTGATTGATTGATTGATTGATTGATTGATTGATTGATTGATTGATTGATTGATTGATTGATTGATCTATTTATTTTTTTATTGCTTCACTCACTTACCTACTCACTCTCTCACTCACTTACTAACTCACTCTCTCACTCACTCTGTCACTCACTCACTGACTCACTCACTCTCTTACTCACTCACTCACTCACTGACTCACTCACTTATTTATTTATTTATTCATTCATTTATTATTTTATTTATTTTTGTAAACTGCTGACTACAATAATATGGTCATTCCGTGTTTTCAGAAAACATTAGTGGCTGGCCCACTAGCTCAGTTGGTAGAGCACCCACTGCCGTGCTAGGGGTCCCGGGTTCGATTCCCGGCAGTGGGGATGGGGATTTTTCTTCGGCCAAGATAATTTCTCATCTTTCCCAGAGTCTGGAAGTATGAATGAGAGTGCAATGTGTGCGTGATCTAATGATTAAAACCCAACGAATACGAGTTAACACCTTCGATAAGTCTCCAAAGGAGAACGGCCGCAAAAAAAAAAAAAAAAAAAAAAAAAAAAAATCTTGTTGAGGCTGACAATTTAAGTATGAAACCTGTGTTATTCCTAGATTATCAACTAATAATATTCTGCTGGTTTTTACTTTGATATATTACAACACTGTAGCGTTAAACAACCATTCTGCAGTCGTATTGAAATACTTTAATTCAGTTGTCAGTTGTTAAGAAAATGAATGAATGGACATTTCTTTGTTTTCATCAAATATCCTTTATACTCGTATATTCCTTTATTTCCCTAGTATCCATATCGAAATGTGCAATAAGATAATTTCTCAATAAATATATGCCTTTGTAATAATAGTTTATGCAAGACTGTGGGAAGTTATGTCCATATAAGACTTTTTTTTTTTTGTTAAGACCAGAAAGCCATCTTAGTAAAGTAAGCGCGGATGAATCGGATCAATATTTTGAAAATCTTTCACAAAATCCCCATTTGCCATGTAAATATGAAAGCTTATCTTATTTTGAAGCCTGGATATTCTAGACTATGTTAAATGCTAAGTTTTGTGATGAAGAAGTTTCTGTATATTTCTGTTTTCATTTTTATTCCGAGCGGAAATTAATCCTAATCGCCCACAATTGTAGGATAAATAGGATTGGCGTAGCGGACGAATCGGAATGAAAAGAAAAGCAGTGGAACATTCAATTACATGATAACAAAATAACACATTTCTTTATGCATTTCACACACGCTTTCCACATATGAATCGCTTTCTTTCCGACAGCTCCCACACAGATTTTGTAGTACCATTCTCCATTTTTTCTAGGTTTATTTCAGCATCTATTCACCCAATTAATCATCATTTCACCCATTTGATTCATTGTCCGATATGACTTAACGTTGCAGAACGTAAATAAAAAAAATTGAATCCCTCGACTTACTTTGATCTGCCTTGCCCGCTATTGTACCGGTATTTATTTTTGCTCGTTGGCAGCACTGATTAAGTAACTATCATAATAACAAGGAGGATTGTGACTGTAAAAAAGTGTGCATTTTCTTAATGTACAAGTTTCTGGAGCAATTTCAATGCACGTCTGTTATAAATCTATCTTGAACTTACAAAATAACAACATGCTAGAAATGAAGCAATTACATACCTTCTTTCCGGAAAAAAGCTGGACTTTCTCACTTAGACTGAAGAAACACGATCTGTATTACACACTTCAACTGTCTCAGGTAGTTGACTTCTTCATCCTCAAATGTCGTTCCGAAACAATTGACTACCGTTGAAAAACTAATCCGTGTCGCCCGCCAATCAGAATCACCCACACTTACCTTAATTAACAAATTGACTTTTGTTTCTGTATATTCATTTTTGTCACTGAAAACAATGAACTAATTGTCCAGTTATGCAACAGAAAGCCAGTATTATCACGATTACAGCATTTATCTTTAAGCTAACAAATTTTAAGCGAAATTATTTCCGGTTATTTTCAATTTTTAATAATCCTGTTTTTAAAACTTGTTTGTAATGTGTTTGTTACCGTTACACAATGATGACCAAGTTAGCTATTATCAGACTTGGGCCCGCCTCGGTAGCGTAGATGGCAGCACGTCTGCCTCACGTTCAAGAGGTCCTGAGTTCGGATCTCGTTCAGGGTGAGTTACCTGGATAAGGGTTTTTCGGGGTTTCCCTTATCCTGAAAGACGAATGTTGGGTATCTGTAAGCTCTATGGACCCTGGTCTCATTTGAGCATCATTTCACCCATTTCATTCACCGTCGATATGACTTAACATTGGAGGACGTAAATTACCAACAACAAAAATTATCAGACTTGGTATATTACATATTTTAGGCTTAGAAAATTGGCTTAATGGTATTTAAAATCCTTTGCCCAAATGATGCAAACTTTAATGGAATATGAAATGACGGAATATTAGTTCTTTAGTTAGTGTGGTAACTGGACAATTGTGTAGTGGTTAACGCCCGTTTTTACTACAAATGGCACCGCAGGCGGTGACACTGATACATGAGATGAAGATAGAACACCGGTGGAATGAGATGGCGGGGGAAACTTGAAATCCCGGAGAAAACCCGCCCCAACGCCGTGTTGTCCACTACAAATCTTACTTTGTGGTCGTCTGGAATCGGACCACCTCGAGCGGTGTAATCACTCAGCTACGGCGCGGTCAAACTGGGTAGCCTGTACTCAATTCATCTAACATCAATCCTGCAGTTGTAGTTGCGGTGCCCTTTGATCGCTATAAAAAAATATTGATAGTTCAAGTGTTGAAAGGTGATATTGGTAGTTAAAATGTTAGTTCTGAAAATTGCTGAATAATTGGGTTAAAAATGTTTTTCTCTCCTTTTCTATGTATTTATTTTATTATTTCCTCTGTGTGTGTGTGTGCGTGTGTGTGTGTGTGTGTGTGTGTGTGTGCGCGCGCGCCTGTGAGAAAGCTTCTCGTTTATTTATTTACATTGAGCAGTGGTCGGCAGATGCTGAGTGTATGACGCACAGATTAATGTATGACGTAAGAGCCAGGCCAGTTCTCATAGCCCGAGCAAGTATTAGAGACAATCTGACAGCGTACGTAATGGTCGCCCGTGACAGTGTTTATTGCAGTTCGTTATTGATCGTGACATAATTACAGGAATATAATAATGAAAAACCATTAAATCACACATTTTCCAGAATTGTCTACAGAATACCACCCAATTACTCAATTTGAGGCGTGACTTTCAAAGCGAGGGAAACTCCAAGTAGTAATTTTTATTTAAATAAGAGAGAATAATTACTCAACAAACTAAAGCTGCTCTTTAGTATGTACTATTACTATTTTACAGTCACGCGTAGGCTTTTCTTGTATTGCTAGACTGGTCACACTGCAAGCAGATAGATATTCCTGCTTCCTCTCGCCACTCAGACGTTCCATTTTTTTGCTAGAGCTGGCCCACATCGCAGGAATCATTGTAAATCTAACATGGAAAAAGTATGTCAATCACACACTTCTGATAACAATTTAAAGCTTCACAAGAATTTCCTGTTTGTCACCACTATCTACCAATTTACATAAATTAATATTACTAATGCTATTGAAATTATTTGCAGGTGTATTTAAAAGTGCCACACAAAATAAAAAATAAACTGTTCTTTACAAACTATAGAGGCTTCACGTGACAAAATCTTCAAGCGCTTCCTAACTGCCGAAAAGTTGTGATTGCTTCCGGAAACGTACGAAGCAGGGTATCATCCTGCTTCTCAAAACGTTATTGTGGCGCTGTTGCAACGAAAATGAAATGTGTAGTGTTTAACGACCGCTTTTACTACATACGGCACCGCAGGCGATGACACTGATGATACATGAGATGAAGATGGAGCACCGGTGAAATGAGATGGCTGGGGAAACCGGAGATCCTGGAGAAAACCCGCCCCAGAACCGTGTTGTCCACCACAAATCTCACTTTGCAGTCGCCTGGGATCGAACCCGGGCCGCCTTGGTGAGAGCCAAGCGGTCTAACCACTGAGCCACGGCGCGGCCGCTGTTCGAACCGTTACCATTGATTTATCTTTGGTAATAGATACCTCTCAGATAACGCACTGATTACTCCACGTGGAGTAAACATATACCTGTCATTTGTGATTCCGGCGACTTCCATTGGCTGAAGTGATGCGTTCATTGGTGCTTAGCTCACGACCGGGAGGCCCGTCAGTATCCCTCTCATTCTTACAAGAATAATCAGTGCGTTATCTGAGAGGTTTCTGGTAACAAAGATAAATCCAGGGTAACCGTTCGGTCAGCGGAACTTTACCCTAGCTTACGATGCATAGCAACAATAACCGTAAATATTGTCGCGAACCCGTTATCTACGATAGCGCAGCTTGTGTACACAAAGAGCCAGCAAATAAAGATAACGGAGATAAAGAAATTGCCGGCACAGATAAACTTACGCTTCTGGAAGGTTCGGGTTTCGTCTAGTGACAGAACATTCGATGTCTTGTTTATTCGAGAAATAACTGGTGATTGTTACAGAACAGTCTCGAATTATCAACGAGGTATTTAAGGAAGCGACGACTCTCCAAGAGTCAGTCGTAAACAGCTGTAAAGTGTTGTTGCAACGCGAGCTGATGTAATCAGAACGCGGTTTGTGTGGTCATCGACCTTGATAGATTGTGATTGTGTATGTGACGTAATTCTGTTACGTAAGGATTGAACAGTGTATTTGTACGGAAATAAAGAAAATTTTGAATATCTGCAAATTGGACTGTTAATTCTACGAACCCACAAGGTCACAATATAGACTATTAGTTACGTAGTACAAAAATTATTTAAAAGAACGCACACATGCGAAGACGCCACAATGTGTGAAGAAACAGATGACCTTCACGTACCTTCTTTTAAAAATCAGACTGTAGTACGGATCCCGTTATTAGTGCGGCATTTCTCCATAGCAACACATATAGGTCATGCACGTTCTAAAATCTAACATTTATCTTCAACTATATTTATTAATACAGGATGTATATAAATGAATATCGGGGTTTTAACTCTTTAAAATATTGATTACATTCAACTTACAGTTATAAATAATACGTCAAATGAAAAAGCAACTCAAAAAGTTTGACCAAGAACCTTATAAATGTTCAATGTGACCACCCTTTGTCACACGGCACACATCAAGTGTATAGCCGAGTTCTTCCCAAACGTTGATAAGTGTGTATTAGTAATTGTAGCAACAGCTGCTTCAATCCGGTTTCTTAATTCAGGGAGGTCAGCTGGTAGCGGAGGCACGTACACACGATCCTTGATGAAGCCCCAAAGGTAAAAATCGCATCTCGTTATGTCAGGAGAACGTGGAGGCCATGCATAGCAAGCCCTGTCATTGGGGCCCTTGCGGCCTATTCAGCGCTCCGGTACACTGACGTAATCGAGTACTTCGTTATGCCAGTGAGGTGGCGCACCATCTTGCTGTAAAATCAAGTTCTCTGGCTCATTTTCTTCCAACTGAGGGAAGAGCCATTGCTATACTGTATCAAGGTAAGAAGTGTCAGTTACAGTAGGTTCGCCAAAATATAAAGGCCCATAAACTTGTCGCCGGGATACGGCACAAAAAAAGCATTCACTTTACGGGAATCTCGTTGAATTTGTACCAACTCGTGAGGGTTTTCTGAGCCCCAAATGCGTACATTATGAGTGTTAACATGCCCACTAAGGTGAAAGGTCGATTCATCACTGAATACAACATGATCCATAAAATCGTCATCGTCATGAAACAACATGTCGTTTGCGAAGTTGGCACGTAATCCGTGGTCTGTCGGCTTTAGAGTCTGAAATAACTGTAAACGGTAAGGACGTAGCCGTAAGCGTTTTCTTACAACTTCCAAACAGTCGACACAGGAACTTGTAATCCATGACTAGCTTTCCGAACTGATTTCTTTGGCCTACGATTGAACGACTCTCTCACTCGCTGAACAGTCTCTTCACTTGCTCTTGGTCGTCTCTTGCTCTTCCCTTTACAAAGGCAGCCGGTATCTTCAAACTGATGATACCATCTACGAATGTTATTATCACTAGGAGGATCACAACCGAACTTAATGTGGAACACACGTTGTACACTAACTACAGATTCGGTCTTTGCAAACTGCAAAACACAAAACGCTTTCTGTTTACTAGTCGCCATCTTTGCTACTACCGCTGTCTAGCGGATTGCGGCAGAAACATCGCACGCACATGCGCACTGGTGTCAACAAACAACGCTGTGTGAGTTGCTTTTTCGTTTGACATATGATTTATTACTGTAAGTTTAATGTAATAAATATTATAAAGAGTTAAAACCCCGATCTGCATTTATATACACTCTGCATTTCAGCTAATATCTTAACTACTAAAATTGAGATCGATATAAATACACATAGTACAAAATAAATAGTGTAAAATACACATGTGGTAAGCACATAACGGAATCTTGGCGCAAGCGTATCGTTTTTTCAAACCTTTCCTCATTCCGTATAAAGTGCTTACCACATTAGTATCGCAATATACTGCTATTAACGCCTTTATGAATTCAACGCCGCCGATATGCCGGAATTGTGACCCACAGGAATTCTTTTACATGCAAGCATATCTACTGACATGGTACTGTCCTTTTGGTTGAAAGGAACAAGCTGTTTGTTGATAAGGAGCAAACCCTCGTCTTTCTGTTCAAAGAATTCCCTAAGAAAACAAGTTTGATATGCAACATAACACTCCGACCGTAAGCTTGACCTTGGGCCATGAATCCTCCGTTTACCTCTAATCTTACCGCCACTACGTCTTGCTTCCATAACAACTTAATTTAATTGTTTTTGGCAAAGTAAGCTAACGCAACTGAACACTCAAGCAGGCTCTTGTTTACCGCACAAAACTAGCAATAACTGAGCTGAAGAGAATGTGATACACCAGTGTAAGCAATCTGGCAACTTTTGTTTACGTTACCATAGCAACGACCTTCCCCTCTTACCCTTCGCGACCCTTGCTTGATGACCTTCAAATATCTTCTTTTAAAAATCAGACTGTAAGCTCAATTGAACGCATCGCTTCAGCCAAAGGAATGCGCAGGAATCACAAATGACATACATATGTTATGTCCACGTGGAGTGATCAGTGCGTTATCTGAGAGGTTTCTATTACCAAAGATAAATCCATGGTAACAATTCAAGCAGCACAATAATACTCAATGCTACGAATGCGTGAATACACAAATATTCAATATTGTCGCGAAACCGACCGCGGTAGCGCGGCTTGCGCACACAAAGGAACTGATAGTGTTTGACGGAGATAAAGAGCTTGCATAAGCAGATAAACATAGCGCCGGAGATAAAAGACTTGCCGACACAGATATAGTTACATTCTAGAACATTCGTGTTTTATCTGGTGCCATGTTAGAGAAAATCCTATAACAGTCTGGAATTCATGAATGCGTGTATAAAAAGAAGCCATAGCTAGTGATTGGGGAGTCGTAAGCAGTAAGCAGCTGTAGAGTGTTGTTGTAACGAGAGCTGATATAATCAGAACGCTGTTTGTTATTGTCATCGTCCTCGGTAAATCTGCAGTAAACGTCATAATAATTGCCAGGAAGATAGATAGAATCATACAAATAAGAATATGAAGGCATGCAAAAATGATGAAGTTTATAATGAAACTAAGCAAGTTGAAACTGAATGAATGAGCAATGAAACTGAATCAAATGTATAATGAAAGGCCTTCGGCCTTTTCCACTGAGATATTTTAAAACCAGCACACATACCTTGCAAAAATACTTGTCTTTCAGTCTTAAAAGTCGTGTCACGCCATACTTGTCGTGCGTTCTTCATACACCCAAGTCTCGTCAAGGTAGTATATTTTGCGATTTGTTCCCGGTACAGTCTGATTGTCCTTAAATAACGTCTTCGCCACACAGCAACATCGCCCCTGGAGTGGTAAGTTTTCCTGTTGTCTCAATTTCATGTCGCGAAGTTCCTACGGACCTAACACTCACACCTGTAAGTTCAGGGCACAGCTGTTCGACTTCTCTCACTGTCAAAGACGGATTCTTCTCTGTGAGTGCATTAAACACATGCAACACAATTCTTTTTTCGCCGCTTTGTAAAGGTTTTCCCTTGCGATACTTCAGCGAAAAACTGGCGGTAGACTCTGTCATTGTACATACAATAAGCACACGCGCAATAAACGATTAATAAAATAATTTAGCTCTCGCACTCGGCACAACACATCTTCGAATGGCGATATATGACTAATCCAGTTCAAAACAAGGTCGTGATGAAAGTCATATAAACAAATATGTCATCACTACCGCTGAATCACGTGCTATCGTGTCATGTGCTTGAGAGCAAAGGAACCTCCTCTTTACTTCGTTTAAGAATTAACATGCATTTCAGATAAATCAACTCTGTTGCGTAACATATTTAATTAAAACAGTTACGAAAATATGAATTTGACAATTCTCTTCCAACATATAAAGATATATCACCATGTTAAATAACGAACTAATTTTTACCGAACAACAGTCTATACTACAATTGCAGCCAATGAGAGGTGATAAGGTCACGTGACCGTTTAGAGATACGGGGCAAGCTTATGTGAAACAAGGATTACATTGTGTGGTGTATGTGATGTAATGTTGTTACGTGAGAATTGTACAGTGTATTTCTACGGAAATAAAGAACATTTGGAATATCTGCAACTCGGACTTTTAATTGTGCGAACCCACAAAGTCACAATATTGAAAGAATTTGCGGAACTGGTCACTGGAGCTTAAGCAGTTGTCAAACTGACCGCAGTACCGCAGATACGCGCGAATAAATTTTGAAAATATATCCAGAGCAGATAAAATATATTTTGGCATGATTCTTTTCTTTTTCTTCTTTTTCTCCGGAAATTCTTGGGGAAGCAGCGCTTCCAGCGCTTCATTGCACGGTTCGCCACTGCAGTTACCGAGAAGAATCAATCTCGTACAAATCCTGGAAGAACCAAGTCAACATTTTGATACTTTGATTTCAAGATGTTGTAAATCTCCACTCTGTGGCAAGGTTGGTGCCTCTCAGTTCGGCGCCATTATGTGGCAGATGTTTGACTTCTTGGGTCGTCAGCCTCGCCAGTGATAATTTGAAAATATCGATGTCCGCGGCTGCTCTCGGAGCTACCCTAAAATTCACGAATATAGGATCTGTAGCAAGAAACTCTTGATTCAGGGCGTTTTGGGTGGATCAATTAGGGCACTTGCAAAGAAACACAGTTTTATTCTCTTATGACGATCGGTTGTATTTCAATTACTCTCGAAATACATGTTAAATAGACGAACCTTGAATGGTTGGCTTCGCGCTGGCGTGGTTGTACTCCTGTGTCTATAACACGACTCACCAGATTGGCACCCAGCGGCTATCTCTAATTGAACGCGATTTCTTTAGTTTACAGGTCTGTTCAGTTTGGCCCACAGTAGCCAACTAACTTTAATGAACGCGATTTCTATCCGCGTGCTATCAAACGACGTTTTAGCTTGGCCCTCAGTCGCCAACTGACTTTGTATAGATATTTCTTCCCAGATAGGTCATATGACACTTCGCTTTCCCCTTCAGTTCATTATTTTTAATTGGTGGGTCGGTAGAACGCATATGGTGTCCCTTCTACGAGAACAACCTCTCTGTCATCTTTCTAGACCACCTAAGATGTCCCCTGTGTAAACAATGCTTGAAAATAAACACCGGGTGCGACCCTTAAAATTTATGGTTGCGTCCGTCCTACTAGGGGAGGAAAAACGACCTTTTCAGAGTTCGTAAAAAACTTGACAATACAGGTATATATTCCTTTAAC
Organism: Mantis religiosa; assembly: GCA_030765055.1. NCBI lineage: Eukaryota > Metazoa > Arthropoda > Insecta > Mantodea > Mantidae > Mantis > Mantis religiosa. The sequence continues at coordinate 136,392,703 of CM060954.1, read as the reverse complement.
ATTCAATTAATCTTCCATATATTCCTTAACAGTTAATTAATCAACTTGAGGATGAGAGTACCGTTTTAACTCGGATATTTAGATATACGCAATTGTGTTTTAAGTTAATCTTTACAGAGTGCCGCCACTTCAAATAGAAATCATTTGCTTGAAAATGATATTTGCATGAAAGACGCTTTTAAAACTAAAATGATTTGTGTTCATTTTATAAAAACCGTCCATCAGATAAGGTTCTCTCGATTGGATAAGTTTCTTACCAGGATCGGATCTACTTTTGTGAATAGTTATTTTCCTGCAGGAGATCTGCAAACCAAAACATGGACACCAATTAACTTAATTGGGATCTTCTAGGCCATATTGTCATTTGTATTCAGTTGAAATTATATTATCTATAAAGATTATAGCGTTCTTGATTAAATCAAAGGTACTCTATAGCTACTACTCTGTAGAATTTTTTCAGGCTTTACTCCATATTGCGTTAACACAGGTAGAGTTAGATTACTTCCTAAAAACCCTGGCATAATGCATTGCTTACCTTAGGAGCGTGGGCATACATGAGCACCAAGCGGATATTGAAAACAGGCTCGCCAGCTGAACACCCAGGGCTTTTATGGGAATACGGCTACTATACCTATCACTGAGGAATGAACAATTTTGCCCGCGGGCATACTCTCACAGAGCTAGCCGTATGCCTGCCACTGTTATGCAGAGTTAATTCACCTAAATAACTCTGAAACATGTGGTTGATTAGCACAAAACTCAGTGTACTAAGATGCTCTTGTACAGGGGTTAAAAATTACGTTATCGATTTGTTGCTACTTCAGGTTTAACCAACACTGATTGCAACTTTCATATTCTAGCATTCTTCAGTAGCTTTGCAGCAAGTATCCGCAAAAGGAAAACAAAACACGAATACAAAGAAGAAACAAAGGCAGATCACCTAAATTCTGTATTCAGCTGGTAACCCTCAACTGTTTGACAATACTACAGTTGATCATAGAAATCATTTAAGGCAAGGCTACACTGAAAATTCCAATTTCTATAATAATAAACCTGTCATTAAGAAAATATAGACACATAATTAGAGTATCATTTTAAACTTGCATGTAAATTTTTATGTTGCTACAGCAAATAGTTAATTAATTATTTTTTTTTGAGAAAATATTGTAAAACATTTTTACGCGACAAAAAAAAATTGAGCTTTTAAGCTGAGTTTTTGTTTTCAGCTAGTACAGAGCAATTTTAAAAGATCCACATTCTTATTTTTTTGAATATTTTTTAGCATTTGTTCAAAAATATTTCCCATGTGTTAGCTTTCAAAATTTTGTAAATATTAACCTTTTTTATTCCTTAACACTATAAAATTTCCAAAACATGAGCATTAACCAAAAAAGGGGGAATGTGAAGTTTCTTATTTACATATTATGGACCTATCCTGTAAGTTTCACCAAGTTAAATGAAAAACTTTCACGCATGAGGCATTTTATACACTGAAAAGTGCTAGAAAGAAGTTTCTCAGAAAATGAACTTTAAAGTAATGGTTGTTACTTTTAACGATTGTTAAAGGTCTCTTTAAATTGTCACGTGATGGCCTAAAATGGTGCAAATGGTAAAAATAGCACGCCATCTATTACTACAAATCCTAAGCTACCAAAAATGCCAAAAAAAGAAAATTCCATGATTTTCAACATTTTCGGCGATTTTTCGGTGTAACCTTTGCTTTAAGGAATAGTTTAACTAAATTTATGAAAATCTCTCCCCACTTGCATTATTGGATGTTAAGATTTGGGTCTGTCTTGATATGCAACTGTCTTAAAATGATCCCACAAAACGAATTCCAAAGGCGACAGATCTGGGGATCTTGCTGGCCTTTCTACATGACCTCTCCTACCAATCCATTGTTGTGGATAAATCCAGTCTTAAGTACAGAAGTACAATCTGTCCAAAGTGAGCTGGGACTCCATCTTTTTGGGAAAAAATGTCATTTTAGACAGGTGATTGGGAGTGATAACCAATTTGTATGCTAATACTCTTGATTTCGAAGTAACACCAGGTGTCTAGTGGGGTTTAACGTTTCCCTGAAGTACAAGAAGAAGAAGAAGAAGAAGAAGAAGAAGAAGAAGAAGAAGAAGAAGAAGAAGAAGAAGAAGAAGAAGAAGAAGGAGAAGGAGAAGGAGAAGGAGAAGGAGAAGGAGAAGGAGAAGGAGAAGGAGAAGGAGAAGGAGAAGGAGAAGGAGAAGGAGAAGGAGAAGGAGAAGGAGAAGGAGAAGGAGAAGGAGAAGGAGAAGGAGAAGGAGAAGGAGAAGGAGAAGGAGAAGGAGAAGGAGAAGGAGAAGGAGAAGGAGAAGGAGAAGGAGAAGGAGAAGGAGAAGGAGAAGGAGAAGGAGAAGGAGAAGGAGAAGGAGAAGGAGAAGGAGAAGGAGAAGGAGAAGGAGAAGGAGAAGGAGAAGGAGAAGGAGAAGGAGAAGGAGAAGGAGAAGGAGAAGGAGAAGGAGAAGGAGAAGGAGAAGGAGAAGGAGAAGGAGAAGGAGAAGGAGAAGGAGAAGGAGAAGGAGAAGGAGAAGGAGAAGGAGAAGGAGAAGGAGAAGGAGAAGGAGAAGGAGAAGGAGAAGGAGAAGGAGAAGGAGAAGGAGAAGGAGAAGGAGAAGGAGAAGGAGAAGGAGAAGGAGAAGGAGAAGGAGAAGGAGAAGGAGAAGGAGAAGGAGAAGGAGAAGGAGAAGGAGAAGGAGAAGGAGAAGGAGAAGGAGAAGGAGAAGGAGAAGGAGAAGGAGAAGGAGAAGGAGAAGGAGAAGGAGAAGGAGAAGGAGAAGGAGAAGGAGAAGGAGAAGGAGAAGGAGAAGGAGAAGGAGAAGGAGAAGGAGAAGGAGAAGGAGAAGGAGAAGGAGAAGGAGAAGGAGAAGGAGAAGGAGAAGGAGAAGGAGAAGGAGAAGGAGAAGGAGAAGGAGAAGGAGAAGGAGAAGGAGAAGGAGAAGGAGAAGGAGAAGGAGAAGAAGAAGGAGAAGGAGAAGGAGAAGAAGAAGAAGAAGAAGAAGAAGAAGAAGAAGAAGAAGAAGAAGAAGAAGAAGAAGAAGAAGAAGAAGAAGAAGAAGAAGAAGAAGAAGAAGAAGAAGAAGAAGAAGAAGAAGAAGAAGAAGAAGAAGAAGAAGAAGAAGAAGAAGAAGAAGAAGAAGAAGAAGAAGAAGAAGAAGAAGAAGAAGAAGAAGAAGAAGAAGAAGAAGAAGAAGAAGAAGAAGAAGAAGAAGAAGAAGAAGAAGAAGAAGAAGAAGAAGAAGAAGAAGAAGAAGAAGAAGAAGAAGAAGAAGAAGAAGAAGAAGAAGAAGAAGAAGAAGAAGAATCACTAACATGATCACCAACAACACCAGCTCAAACGTTCAGTTCCTGTAGATACTGTGTAGTTCTCCTCCGTCTATTGTGGATTTATCTCTATATGGGTAGTTGTGTCGATTGACAAATTCATTAAGGCCAGTGACGAGACGTGACTTTCAAGGCAAGGGAAAGCTAAATATAAGAAATTTTATTAAAATAAGAGAGAATAATAGCTCAAAGAACTAAGGCTACTCTTCAGTGTCCTTTCTATTGTACAGCCACACGTAGGCCCTTCTTGCCTTGCAAGACTGCTCACACTACAAGCAGACAATTCCTACTTTACCTCTCCACTCAAATTTTCCAAGTTTTCCTACAGCTGGCCCACACTACGTGAACTAAATGAAGAAAGTACCCAATTCACACACTTTTGCTAATAACTTAATACTTCACGAGAATCTCCTATTTCTGACCACTAAATACTAATCTACTTAAAATATTATTGCTAATGTTATTATAATATACTTAGATTTGTGTTTAAAAGTACCACATAAAACAAAAAATAAACTTTCTTCACACGCTACAGAGACCTCACGTGACAAAATCTGTGAGTGCTTCCTAACTATCGAAGAGTTGCAATTACGAAGGATGGTATTCAAACTTGCGAATGTCTATTCTGTACTGAATAAGCTCGCTGAACTGGTCATTCAATTCAATTCAGTTTTATTCATCCTTTAAAATCAAATCTGTACATAGTACTTTGATATAGGATACGTCAGTAAATTTACACTTAATATTACAAAGCTATACATCAAATATACCTAGCTTACATTCAATTATAATCTAACACAAATTGGATATAATTATAGATGAGTGAAATGAACAAGCTAAGTAAATTCATGTTTTATGATTATCTGGATTTGTTAATTTGCAGACATTCCTTTACTGTGTAAAAGCAGTGCTCCTGTTCTAGTTTTAATCACGTTGCAGTTATCTATGCTTTTGATGTCATTAGGAAGGAAATTATAAACTATTGTACAGGAATACAGTTCTCCATTCTTAAACATTGTAGTTGTGATTGAGGTTAAGTGTATATCCTTATTATGCCTCGTGTAATGCATATGAACACTTCCGCTGTTTTGAAAGTTAAATCTATTTCTTTTTACAAATAAAGCTGTCTCCAGTATATAAACACATGCCAAAGGAAGTATACAAAGCTTTTTGAACAGTGACTTACATGAACATAGCATTCTTTCGTTGCCTATAATTCGAATGGCTTGTTTTTGTTTCATAAATATATCTTTGGCTTCTGGTGAATTTCCCCAAAATATTATTCCATATTTAATTATAGAATGTATATGTGCATAATAGGACATTAAAAGTACACGAAGGCTGACATTTTGACTTAATATTCTTAGAGCATATATATTCCTGCTTAATTTTGTCAGTAGATGGTTTTGATTTGATTTATTGATTCATCCATTAAAACATGTACATGTTATAGGACACGTCAAATTAAAAACTAAGTACAATATTTATAATTAAGGTAGCTAACTAAATATTGGCTCTAAGTAAGTTTAATAACAATTTCTTAAATTGATGTTGTGATTCAATCTTTTTTTTATAGATTCAGGTAGCTTATTGTAAAGATGTAAGCCAGCATATGTGAAACTATTTTCATACATCTTTGTTTTGTGTGACTTCACAAATAAATTATTCTTTGTTCTAGTGTTGTGTATATGAATTTCAGAATTTGTTTTGAATAAACTTAGGCTTGCTTTCATATGTACAAGAGTTTCATATATGTATATACTTGGCAGTGGTAAGATACCTAACTTACTGAAGTATGGCTTACAACTAGTTGTGCTTGAGACATCTGCTATGATTCTAATTATTTTCTTTCGGTATCTGAATACTTTTATACTGTCTTTAGAATTTCCCCAAAAAATTAATCCATATGCCAACAAACTGTATATATATGAAAAGTACACTATTCTCCGAACTTTCAAGCTTGACATGCCTGTAATCGCCCTCATTAAGAAACACATTTTACTAAGCTTTTTCGTCAAAAGCTTTTCTTCTTTTTCTTCTTTGTATGAGTTTTCCATTTTAAGTTATCCTGTATCCACAAGCCTAAAGAGTTTGTTTCACTTTTGTATGAAATTAATTTATTATTTAATTCTACTTCAGGAATACTTTCATTGTTTCCTCTGTCGAATCTAAGCTGCTGTCAAATTGTCTAAAGCACCGCGGATGTTCGGAAATACATCTTGAAAATGTAACCAGAGCAAAAAAAAAAAAAAAAAAAAAAAAAAAAAAAAAAAAAAAAAAAATTATTGTTTGGCATGAATTTTCTAATTTTTCTTCTTGTTTCCCTTCTGAAATACTTGGGGAAGCAGCGCTTCCAGCGGTTCATTGCACGCTTCGGCATTGATTCAGGCAAAAAGTGGCTTCATCCGAAAATACAATTTATCTTAGAAAAATTGCATTATTATTAATGCGCTCCATTATTAGTTGAACAACTGTATTCTTGTTATCAGGATCATTCATGCAAAAGTTGAATTTTATAAGTATGTTGCTTGGCACGTTTAACGGAACGTACGTATATGTGTACATATATTGGATTATAATAGCACATGTGTTGTATATACTTTTACACTTTCTTTTACACGGAGGAGAACATCCAGTGAAATCAATCAGTTGGGCTCTTCGGGCGATCTGATCTTGGCAAGTTTTTTGCAATTCCAGTTTCAGTAAATTTTATCACCGAGGTATATAGAGTTGGAGGGCGATGCGGATGCATATTATTCGTGATGAAATAGCTGTGTGTCTCCATAGGTAACCAACATAAAAATAGATTATCATCAAAAACGTCCTTTCTTTTTAAACTCATGTAGTATATTATTTAAAGCATTGGAAGTCAATTCACTACTGCAAATCAGTAAATCAATCAGTATCAATAATCATCTTTCCTAGGATATAAACAAACGATAGTCAAATACTTAAAAGTACTATTCGTAACTCGAAATAAAAACACAGGATTTCATATTTAAAATAAGAAGGATGCAGTCACTTTTGGTTATGCCAGAAGTAGCAAAAAGATGTTAAAACAGGCCAAATGTGCCTAGATGAGACGCTGAGAGTCAAGGCATTTAATAAGCGTTCATAAATTAAAAAAAAAGCTCAATTTCAAGTTTCGTAAAGTGCAAGGAACTTGATCTGACATTAATAATAAACGAAATGTCTTTATTATATGCAATTCCCAATTGAAACTTAAATTCAAAATGAAATCAGGGTTCAAAAACATTTATGTTGAACCATACTTCCTCATTATTGAGTAAAATGTTCTGTAATAGGTACCACCAAATACAAGATTTTTCCTCAGGAAGGTAATATGTAACCATTAACATTGTTCTATTTATTTTTTCTCTTTGATATAATAAAGGCTGTAATTAATTCTTTTTCAAGCATGAATTTTTCGGTAGGTGTGTTAGTGGAAGTAATAAGGCAAGCACAATAAGAGTAGTTCAAAATAATTCAACTTAGCATAGATGTTTGAATAAGTTTTCCCTTTTGAGATGTACAATAGGCAAACCTAGTCCTTATTGCACTAACTAAAGTTACCACTAACTAAAGGTAGTAACGTAAAGTTCAATTCATAGTCTTTAAAGCGTAGTTAGCTAGCGAAATATATCCAAATCACTGCAATGTATGTGAATCACGCATACACACGATCTGTGGCTGGCTACAATCGACAGATTGGTAGTTTCCTGCCGTCCTGTTCACCTTCATTTTATTACTTTTTGTTACTACTACCTGGACTTGAAATTTATATAAACTGTGTGCCTTCCAGTTCGTCTATATAATAGCAAGCTCCACAAGAAATCTTAGGCAGATTGACCAGAATAGGGATTGTAATCCTAAATTCTCCCAAAAGCAGTCTTCAATGTAAACCACCTGCAAGATGTTTGTAATTATTTCTGGGCCAATACATTTATCTAATATGAAAAAACACACCTTTATTGTGATTATAAAATTATTTGGTTACGTTTAAATACTTGATCGAAATCTGTTACTAAGACCGAACTGTAGAAAATTATCACGACGGTAATAGGTACTGTGTGAATGTTAAATCTATTAACTTAAATACGTTGTCTTCAGTTTCGTGAGCAATATAACTACAAGGATCTTTAAGAAACGTCGCGTTCCATAAAACATGCATATTCAGTCCATTTCGTATTCCAGTAATATCAAATATTATTCTTCAATGAATTTGATTTCTTTTGATTTCTTGTGATTGCCTTTTGCATTTATATACTGCTACTTCAGAAGCTACGAAGATGATCATCTCTATTGAAAAGTTGCACAATATTTTTTGGTCAATAAAGTCTCTGACACGCTTCCAAACAAATACTTGGTCGACATCCAAAAGTTTATTTTGAAACTAATACCAAAGCTCTTGTAATAATGCTGACTCGAAACTGCGGCAGATTGGTTGCGTGTTTTACCATTATAAAATTGCATATCCCCTACAGTGTATCACATTTTATGGGCGAACTTAATACTATGAACATTTCAGAATATGATCCGGCTTCTTTGCGACTGGTTAAAGTGAGTTATCACAACAATTACTAATCATTGAGCAAAATTCTCTCCGAAACTATAGCTGTTTAATGAAGCATATTTTTGCAGCACTGCCGAGTAAAGATTAATACTGGTAATTTATATTTCTGCAAATTGTAATTTATTGTGATGTTGGCAGTTCTGGACACATTTAAAAAGCGTCTGCTATGTTGAGAGTTGTCACGTGTGCTGATGTTTGGGCTATTTGTTTTAAACCAAAACTTTAATAATTAAAGTGGGTGTCAACATATCTTACTAACATGTCTTTTATTAATGGGAGTCAATTTTTAAAAAACTACGGTTGGAATGGCGTTGCACCCGTTCAGTATAAAAGAACGGTACTTTCTGTGTGATATTTTTTGAAAATATGAGAGACAAGCACAGTTTTTCTACCTGTCTCTTTTTCTCCCTCCTGTAATTTGTGACCCAGTTTTGTGTGGTTATTTATGTAAATAGTTGTTCACGGAAAGAAATGGAGAGCGATGCAGAAAATTCGTTGAACGCCAGCGACCCTGCCGAATTGCTTGAATTGTGTGCATCTTTACATGACTCTAGCGGCACGGAAATACAAAAGAAAATAAATATTTATGTAAGTAAAAGTGTAAAACTAGAAATGGATTGATTTATTTTGCATCAATTACAAAACTTTTCACAGAGAAACTTAAAACGGGTTACATCTTAACCTCATTTCTGCACCCAGTGTGAATGCTTGTCACTTTTCGTCATTCTTTTTTATAGCGCACACTCACAAAGACTAAAGTTTGCATTTATGTATTAAATATTTATTGTGTGTATCATTTGCATTTATGTTTTATTTTCAAAAATGTTAATTTACATATTTTCAGTACTGTAAGTTAGTGGTCTAAATAGAGCACAGTTGTTTCTTTTTTCAGTTGTTTAAACATATATTAGAAGAGTATCGATTATGTTGTATTGTGCTTTAACTCTCAAGTATATGTAACTCATTATATTACTATCAGTCATGCACAATTCTTGTTAAATTGTTAACAGCTGCAGAATCAAACTGGAGCTTCAGCAGTATTTTTGGTATCAATCTTGCACAAGACAGAGGGAGTGATTCAAGTTATTGGCAATACAGTACTGGAGCATGAACTGCGATTTCCTGTAAGTGAATTATTTCTGAATGCTTAACATTAGTTTGTAGAATTTTGGACAAATGTTATTTTAGAACATAATTTGTAAAACAAGTGAACACTTTCCTGTGTATTAGGCATTAGCCTAGACCTAACCTTAAAGATTATAAAAAGCATGCACATTCACAATTCAAAACCAAGCATAAACAGGTAATTGAATTAACAATTATATCTGACATTACATCATAAGTGGTGCTCCTCATAGCCGATTTTAGTGGTGCTCCAAATAGGATAGCCCCACGAGAAAAACGCACAAAACTCTGATCATTATAACCTTACTCAGAATGTTTTGTTATTAGAAATTTTAACAATCTGACTGTCCTGAAAGCAGAGCACTTGGGGTATTTTTACATTCTTTTTCGATACACAATAATCCCATGGGTTTACTGGTTTTTTTTTTTTTCAATGAGAAAGTATTTGTGTTACAAAAAAGAGTTTTGTGAATTCATTGCACTGTTAAACCTCATCTTTACCATAGATGGGAGGAGATTAGGAAGTTTTAGGGCCTAGGCTTCTGTTAGGATCTATAAAACCGAGAAAAAGGTGTTTTGGGGTGGTACAAGAATCCACTGAATGTGTTGTTAAACACAATTAAAGTTAAAAATAATTGAGCTAATTCCTTGATCAATTTTTAAATATTTTAAGCCTCCCTGCTTACCTCTTTGGGCTCAAAGTAATTAAAAATGTTTAAAACTGCACCATATTTGTAATAAAGTGCCATTTTATACAAAACTGAATTTAAATTTTGTGACAAGAAGATGAAAAAATAGACCCCGAAGCCAGCAGGGGAAATTTCGCTTTTCAATTGTATAAAAATAAAACCCTGTTGAGCAAATTTTAAGATAACCTTACACATTCACACCTATTCACACCCACCCACACAAGCACATGCACACACACACACACACACACACACACACACACACACACACACACACACACACACACACAAAAGAATGGCAAAAGAGATGGAACAGATGAACAAAAGAGTCAACAGCCAAATTCTTATTCCTCAATCAAACAAAAGCTGAAACTGAAATTACTGATAACACCATAGTTCACAGCAGTAATCACAGACTAGTTCAGTTTTACACAGTTTCACATAGTCAACAAGCCAACTTGCACATGTAACAGAGGAAATTAAAATGTCAACCATTTGATGTACAAATGCAAATATAAGTAACAACGATCTAAAATAGAGCAGGAGAAACTGGCCAGTAATAACTCAACAACTCATGAAAAGTTATTTAACACTCTCCTTTAGATCCACCCACTCTTTAATTCTAAAACATGGAATGTAAATGTATAATATGTAATGAACTGCATGCAAAATGCTATTTAAATGTTAATTAGGTATGAAATGTTGCAATAAATCAGATATAATTATAGAAGCAAATGCATGTACATTATTTAGAAGTTTTAATTGTAAATTTACAACTTTAAATGTAGTGGTAAATAAAAATATAACATAAATATTATACATGTGCATAAAACAACAGTCCCAGTTGGCATTGCTGTAAGTGCTGTAAATTAATAAAATATTTAATGTGTGATTCTACACTAACAGATATAAAAAGTAGAGTAACAATAAAAAGTGTTTAATGTATGTGATATTTCAGATGAAGAATAATAATGTAATAACATGTAATATTACTAGGTGTGTATTTAAAAAGGAAAGAAAAAGAAACACACGTATTCATACTCACACTCACACTTCTTTTCTCCTTGTAATATTAGTATAGATATAATTTATTTATTCTATTATTAGAATACACATTTGATATAGTGTGAATTTGTCATATCATATTTTTGTGTATCACACATGATTTCCTGGGTACATGAAATTAACTGAGAATGAAAAGAACTTCATTTCATTCACAAAAATGATGTCAAATATTTGTGTTGAAATGATACTAGCTTGAAATGTCATACAGAAGTACCAGTATGTGAAGCATGACTTGGAATTTGTTACTATTGTAACGAATGCTTTTCTTATTCTAGGTGGTGAACGATGTGCTAAACTTAGCAGTAAAGAGGCGAGCTTCAGTGCAATCAGCCCCAGATCAGCTGAACACAGATCTACGCGAAATATTAAAACGGATCATAACTCCTGAACCAACATCTTTCCTTAATATACCAGTACCAGAGCCAGTTACCAAAAGCATAGCTCTTCTTGTTTGTCTGGTGGACTACGACGAGGACAATAAGAGTGATTTTGTTTGTACCAGTCTTGTGCTGGAATGTTTCAGGTCAGTGCACTGTTAAGTCTTGCTTCCAATCCTATATGAATAACTTCATTAAAAGAAAATCTATTCTGTCATATTGGCATCACATGCTCTATGTACTGTCATTTATTTTTATATGGCATTATTATGAAGGTTTAAATTTGTATCTATATCACTTAAATCAGAATATATCTTTGCAGACATAATTTCATTACACATTTCATTAACGTTACAAAGGGATAGTGGAAATCGCTTTGCAATAGTTCTAAATATACATTTAGACAATACATTTAATCTACTCTATTCGCAGAGAAAAGAAGCTATCAAATTCACAACAGAAAAGAAAGTTAATGGGCAACTCTCTATCTCAGGAATAACACGAAAATAAAATTGCCCGCCTTGGTAGCGTAGATGGTAGTGTGTCTGCCTCCCGTTCAAGAGGTCCCGAGTTCGAATCTTGGTTAGAGTGAGTTACCTGGATAAGGTTTCTACGGGGTTTTCCCTTATCCTGAAAGACAATTGCCGGGTAACTCTAAGCTCCATGGACCCTGGGCTCATTTGAGCACCATTTCACCCATTACATTCATCGTACGATATGATTTAACGTTCATGGATCTAAATTACAAATTAAAAAATAATAAATTTTGGAATTTGCAGGAAGCCAACAGTCAGAAAATTACATAAAAAAATCATGGCTATAACCCAGTTACACATAAACATGCAATAATAAACATTTTACAGACAGACTGATGAACATACCCATTGGAATTTGCAGGAAGCCAACAGTCAGAAAATTACATAAATAAAATCATAGCTATAACCCAATTACACATAAACATGCAATAATAAACAGTTTACAGACAGACTAGTGAACATACCTATAGATAAAGAATACTACGAGGAACAAAAAGCCATACTTCACATAGCATAAGAAAATGGATACAACAAAAGTCTGGTGTTTAACTAAATTAAAAAGGAAGCAAGCACATTCACTAAAGAAAATAAAAGCAACAGCATATTCAGTGGATTCACATACCACCCAAAAATATTTAATAAATTCAAAAAGATCTTTAAAGAATAAAATATCATCTTGGCACCTATAAATAGATACTCAGTATTAAAATTGTTAAATTCTAAAACAAAAGATGAAATCCCACCAATCAGTATGTCAGGAATATACCAAATAAGTTATAAGATTTGTGAAAAATTCTACATAGGGCAAACTAAAAGGAAAAAAAAAAAAAAAAACCAGAGTCAAAAAGAACTTTTTGACCTAAATCTAAAATTATTTAAAGGCATGATAAGCCCTAGCAAACTGACAACGTAGGAGAACATCTTAATATAAAAATATAAAGACCGAGTAATAAACTTAGAAATCTCAGCAGTCAATAATTTTATAAAGAAGTTCATAGTTTCACCACCAGAGAAAAGATCGCAGACAACAATAAATTACAGTTGGGCCTTTGAGGTTGAAAATGTAAGCAACAGCTCCCTAAATTAGTCTCAAAAAATTAGAATGTAATTGACATAGTGTGAAAAACCAACTACAAATAGTTTTATCAGTTAATTTGGACACCATTGTTACTAAATTTCTATGAACAATTATAATACCTATAAATACTATACAAGTTACAATTGCTCTGTGGATTAATTGTCACCACCAGTTGCATTGAGCTCAAACAGAAGGATGCAAACACAATAAGCAGATGATGAGTAAATTATCTGATCAGCTACTGAAAATACATTTAATCTCATTACATCTAAGATAAACCTGTTAACTAGTTATTAATTTTTAGATGAGTCGTATTTATTACACATCTGCTTCACTTTCATACCTATTTTGAGGACATGTTTCGCAAATCATCGTTTGCATCTTCTGCTCTTATGCGACTAAAGCTTGATCCAGTGGTGTGGTGGGTGTGGATAATTCTGGAGTTGCTGTTGCCATCTGTTGATTTAGTGATGAACTTAAATGTGGGATTCTCTTCTGGCAGGATTTCAAAGTTCATTAGTTGGTTTTTATGCTTTTCTATGTATATTCTCTCCCATATGACGAGTTCACTATGTTTTTGTACGTATTTTAGTAATTCTGTGCTATCTTCAATTTCATGATTTTCAGACCAGAAATGAGCTGCTATTGCGGACTTATCAATATTTTTGTATCTTAAGTGTATCTTGTACCTTAAGTGCCATACCCACACCCACCACACCACTGGATCAAGTTTTAGTCGCATAAGAGCAGAAGATGCAAACGATGATTTGCGAAACATGTCTTCAAAATAGTTACGAAAGTGAAGCAGATGTGTAATAAATACGACTCATCTAAAAATTAATAATTATTTCGCTTCACTGTGGTGTTCCAATACAGTTAAATCTGTTAACTAGTTTTTTGACTGGACATTGTAGAATATGTAAATAGTTCTAACAATTAAACTCAATTTTAATTACATATATCATCACAGGTAGTAATCACTGATAATATATCTGGAAGACAAATTTCCAGGCATAAGCGTAGGGTACCTCCCCTTAATTTTCCAGTTTATAAGCACTGAGGAAAACCTGGTGAAAACTTATATAGGGAATAGAGGCTGTGAACTACTCACCTCCCATTCACATTTCTATGTCACAAGAACTACTTCAACTAGTAGTGCTGATGTACATAGAGTGCTAATGAATTCAGTTACAATATACAGATAAAATGTAACAAAACTATTATATAATTGCCATTAAAATGTTTTGGCATATGTAAGAGTCTCATATATCAGATTTCTGTTCTGTTTATCTGTGTCTTCTTTTTCTCAGTTACTATCTGTGTATTTTGCTTGTAATAAAAAATCTACTTTTCTCTTATTTTTAGCAGCATTTCCTGTAGAGTAGAAATGTTTTCTATTACTTAGCTACTCAAAGTCAAGACATCTTTGCTACTAAATGCTTCCATGATCCCCATGTTCTTCATATTCTAGTACACAGGCTTCGTAATTCCTCTTTACTTATTTAGGAATTGAAATTAGAAGGTGTCAGATAACTATTATTCTGTCTCTGTATTTTAGATACACATTTGGTGTTGTCAGGAACACTGTAATGTATGAAGAAGAGAAACGTCTGAAGATACAATGTCAGGAATTATTGTCTGTTGCTAGAAACCTCTTCTCTCATCTTGGTAAGGTCATTAATTTTACTTTCTCTACACTTAGATGTAGTAAGTAGAGGAAATATTTAGAATAGCTACTTATAAAAAAATCTGTGCATGTGGCGTGTGGTGTGTGTAGTGTACATGCATGCACATGAGAGAGAGAGAGAGAGGGAGAGAGAGAGAGAATGAAAAACTTGCTTTCTTCTCGGGCAGCCAGCCAGGTGAAAAGATGATTAGATATCAACGTTTCGGGAGTGTGCATCTCTCCCATCATCAGAATATTTATAAAATGTTACAACCACAAATGAAATACTGGATATAACACAACTATAAACAAAGACAAAACACTATCAAAATTCGCATTACTGAACAACAGACTGTTTTCAGTCAATTAAATGCCAGGTCAGGAGATGGCGTGAGTATAGAAAATTGTGTCAAAGAAATGTAACTACTTGACTTGATTATCAAAGTGTATTGATCTTTGCTTCTTAATTCGACAGATTTCCATTTTTAAGGTCGGTTTCCAAGAGGAGTGAACTGAAATCCAGCATCACGATTAAGCGTGCTCCTTTCAGAGGAAATCGCCAAAACCTCCTTAATTCTCCGCTCCCGGTAACTGTTGTATTTTGCCAAGATGGTCGTCTCCCGAAAATTGGCTCTATGCTCAACAAAACATTGCTCTGCCAGCCTAGACTTCTCGGGTTGCATTAAACGAATGCTCCGTTCATGTTCGATTATTCTAGTAGCGATGGTCCTTCCGGTTTGTCCTATATACGGTGTCCCACATTCACAGGCAATGCGGTACACTCCCGGAACTTGGAAGTCCAGTTTATCTTTCACTGGCCTCAACAGATGCTTAATCTTCGGAGGTGGCTTGTGGATGCTCCTGATGTTGTATTTAGCGAGAATTAAATTAAAAATGGAAATTTATCGAATTAAGAAGCAAAGATCAATACACCTTGATAATCAAGTTAAGTAGTTACGTTTCTTTGACACAATTTTCTATACTCAGGCCATCTCCTGACCTGACATTTAATTTACTGAAAACAGTCTTTTGTTCAGTAATGCGAATTTTGATAGTGTTTTGTCTTTGTTTATAGTTGTGTTATA
The DNA here is from genome assembly GCA_030765055.1 of Mantis religiosa. Classification (NCBI taxonomy): domain Eukaryota; kingdom Metazoa; phylum Arthropoda; class Insecta; order Mantodea; family Mantidae; genus Mantis; species Mantis religiosa. The sequence goes on along the minus strand of CM060954.1, from coordinate 136,377,155 downwards.
TCCAGTATTTCATTTGAGGTTATAACATTTTATAAATATCCTGATGATGGGAGAGATGCACACTCCCGAAACGTTAATATCTAATCATCTTTTCACCTGGCTGGCTGCCCAAGAAGAAAGTGAGCGTATTTGATGCTAGGAAAGCTTCAGGTCTTATATTATGATTTCTGATATTAAATATGTTTTGTTAATGTTTCCTTAGGGTGCCGGTTCTACCCCATGTTCCACTATTATTAATCAACTCATTTTCTATTTTAACTTAACCAAACTTGTTATTCAAGTTCAACATCTTCTAATGATATGACATAAAGATTTTCAAGAAAATGCATCCACACCAAACTACTCTTTAAAAGGAAAATGTTTCATTATTTTTTTATTTTCTCAAAAATGTCTGTAATGATTTAGATTAAAATGTCACAAATTTATCATATTGTAGAATTTTGGATAAACTTGTATAGTTATAACAAATGATAAAAGGGGCAAAAACTTATTTAAGGAAGGATGTTAGACTAAGTAAAATACACAATTTATAACAAAAACTATTTGTAGTTGGTTTATTGATACTCGTCACTTAAGAAAAAAGTAGTGCCTAATTTTGTCAGAAAAGTAGTAAAATTTGATAAAAATAGCAGACACCAGAAAGCAGCAGAGAAAAAAGTGTTAGAAGTAGAAAAGAACAAGCACTACAGAAATAGAAATAAATACATTAGAAATAAAATTGTACAATTTGCATCAAAAACTTACCAAACAATTAGGAAATATATTTTGTAAAAATTTTGAAAACAATTTATTTCCATATCTTAATGGAAAAATGAAGACAAAAACAGCAAATTTAAAAAATAAACTTAAACATTTATGTCAGAAAGCAAGCACTTTTGAAAAGAAAAACCAAAAAGACAAACATAACCTAAAAGATCATCCAAATAATGTTGTTAGCCATCTTTTATAAAAAAGAAGTGACGAGTATCAATAAACCAACTACAAATAGTTTTTGCGATTAATTTTGATATCACTGTTACTAAATTCCTCCAAACACATATACACAATTTATATTGCAATAAAATACAATCATTTATTATAAACTTCACTTGCCGGATTTTAAAAAATTATAAGTCTTGTATATAACAAATTAGTATATTTTAATGTCAATTTATATTGAGGAATTAATCCTTAAAGAATTAATCCTTTTAAATACCTTACTCCGGTATATGGGTGATTTTTGATTAATTAGATCCATGGCATTGAATTTTTCAGTTGGATCTAATTAGTATATTTTATTGTGACATTTGTATTACTTTACTATTATTAGCTTCAGTTTTGTACATATTACACAATTTGCATTATATAAATGTTTGTACTGTAAGTCATTTTTTAAATATTTAAATGCTAAATTAACATACTTGAAGATCTGTAATTCTTACTTCTTTCAACTCCTTATTTTCTTTCATTCGGAAGATCTTGTTACAAATAAATGTTGAATTGCTATGGCACTTGTAACTAAGGACTTCTTGCTTAGTATGAAATCAATCCAGGATATAAAGATATTGTAACATAGTGAACATAGAAGGATCACTTTTTATATGAATAGTGTAAATATATATAATATATTTATATGAATATTTCATTGGTAGGGAAAGTAATGTGTGTTACATCAGATTTTTTTTTTTTTTTTTTCAAGTGTTGTCCAATCTTTGTATGAACAATTTAATAAAGTGATATAGTAATGTGTGATTGGAGGAATTTAGTAACAGTGATGTCAAAATTAATCGTAAAAACTATTTGTAGTCATTAAATTTAAAGGGAGTGGATTAATGACACTAAACAACACTTACTTTTAAATTTTTCCAGAACATGTTTCAGAGACTTTGACTCTATCACCAGCCGGCCATTGACTGGTTCTCATTGGTGTAGTTGACGATATTTTGTCACAGGTCTCCTCTGGTGGCGGTTCAAGGAACTTGCTGAACAAATCTTTCTGGTGGATGTCGAAATTGAATACTTTGTTCCTATTTTTTGAAATGAAGATTAGTTCCCATGTGGATAGTTCTTGTTTTCCTGATGTAGTCAGTTTATTGACACTCGTCACTTACGTTTTTATATTATCGAGGGACTAGTTTCAGAAGCCTTTTGCCTCCATTTTCAACCTCTCTCCAGCTAGCATCTGTTGCCATCTACTCACCTTTCTGTGGCGGTGGAACTATGAAATTCTTTATCAAATTATTTACTGGTGGGATTTCAAAGTTCATTAAGTGGTTCTTATTTTTCTATATGAATATGGTCTCCCATGTTGTCAGTTTATTTTGGTTTATCACTTCTTTTAATAATTTGTCCAAATCCAAAATTATTGTCGCGGTAACAGGCATAAAAGTTTCGGTGCAAATAGATAATAGACGGCGGATAATGTTTCACGAGCTTGCATAATCAGTTAACAATGGTGCGGCAGGTGTACACAAAGGGGCCGGCAAATGAAGATAGCTAAGATAAAGGACTTGCCGGCTCAGATAGGATTTCACGTTTGGAAGGTTCGAGAGATATCTCGATTGACATAGAATAGTTTTTTTTATTTGCTCGAGATGAATGAGATATATAAGCGATTGTGACACGCCAGCAGGACAGTTTTAAAACAGTGAGTAGTTGTGTAACACAGGTCCAATTAATTTAACACAGGTGTTGTTGTGTTGAGAGCTGATCAGAACGTTGTTTGTTATTGTCATCGACCTTGGTAGACTGTGTGTATGTGACATAATGTTGTTACATGAAAATTGAACAGTGTATTCCTACGCAAATAAAGAATGATTTTTAATTTATGCAAATTGGACTTTTAATTCTACGAACCCACAAAGTCACATTGTTTAAAGGAGTGATATACCAAAATAAACTGACAACATGGGAGAACATATTCATATGGAAAAATAAGGACTGCGTATTGAACTTTGAAATCTCACCAGTAGATAATTTGACAAAGAATTTCATAGTTCCACTGCCAGAGAGAGGAAAGCAGATGACAACAGATGCTAGTTGGAGAGAGGTAGAAAATAGAGGCAAAAGGCTGCCGAAACTAGTCCCTTGATAATATAAAAACGTAAGTAACGAGTGTCAATAAACCGACTACAAATAGTTTTTATGATTAATATATTAATGTTATATTTTATTGTCATACAGGGGATCTGGGTGACCTCTTGCGTGAGATACTGATGGAAGCTCGCAAGTTGACAAATGCTGAGAGATGCTCTCTCTTTCTTGTGGACCCTGACCATCAGGAATTGGTTGCCAAAGTGTTTGATAGTGAAAGTCCTAAAGATGTGAGTTAAACTCAAACATTATAAACATTCCTGTCAGTTTTAATAAGAAAATATATTCGAGAGAATTATTTTAATGATATGTTACAGACACTGCCAGAAGTGAGAATAGCAAGAACCCAAGGTATAGCAGGTCATGTGGCAACCACTGGTATGCTGCTAAACATTAGAGATGCTTACAGTCACCCACTGTTTTATAAGAAAATTGATGAACTTACTGGGTTTAGAACCAGGTAAGATTTTGCATCAAGTGTATTAATAAGATCTAAGCATGAACTCATAAATATATACAATTGCATGGTTCTACAGCTACATAGCATTTAAAATGGTATCACAAATATATACATTTATATGGCCAGCTTCAGTGTATCTAGAAATTCACTTATGTCATAATGCTGTAATAGTCATGTTTAAGGTAAATATAGTAATTGTGGTTGGGGACTCAGTGGTGGTAGTGGTAATAATGGTAGTAAAAAATATGTATTTTTATTATTTGAAGCAAAAGGTTAGAAACAGTGATGTATTTAACATTTGAAAGTAATGAGTTGGTAATTCAAAATTTGAATTACCGACTCATTACTTTCAAATATGTATTTTGTTTGTTAACAATGCTCATTTGTGAGGATCATATTTTAAAAGCCATCAATCTGAGCCAGATTTGAACTTGGAACCTTGGGATCAATAAGTAGGTGCTTAACCAATTTAGCTACGACTAATATAGTGGCATTGGTTGTGGTGTGGTGATGATTCCCAGTGGTGAAATTTATACCAGTGCCATCCCTAGTTTATGGGACCATGTAAACAAAGCATGTGTACGTATGCGACATCATTGGCTGTTTAGCCTTATAACTCTATGCAGATGAAAAATATAGTTTGCATATAATTTTAAAGACTTTACTTCTAATGCAAAATATATAAACAACTTCACATTATTAGAAATGCACCAGTTAAACAGTAATTAATTAGTATTTTATTTTGTAAATGTAAGTGTAATTTGTATGTATTAATAAGAGTGCATGCAGTACTTGCGCAGTTTAAAAGAGAAGAAAGTAAGAGAATCGTTTTAAAACATGGCTGCTTCCATGTAATATGTAAAAGTTGACAGAAACAAGCCACCACAATTACAGAAGTGCTTCAAGCAGTAAACAATGATCCTGATTAGCCAAGCTTTGAAAAACAAGCTTCCACGCCATTCTCTGCGACATAGTTTTTTAATTTGTGAACAGAAACAGAAAAAAAATATAATTGTTGAATGTGATGATATATTGTTGTGGCAAAGAAATTATCAAAGGAAAATTCAAAAGTGGAAGTCACTTAAGGAATTCAACTGTTGTCAGATTCCAATTAGGTAGATAAAATACTTTTTTCAGTTGCATGCCAGTAGAACTTTCAATTGGCTTCACACAATTATTTAGCACTGTTATTCTACAGAACGACCCATGCCTTAATTTTTAATTTATAAATGAGTTGAGGTTATGTGAAGAAATCAAATATTTGAGTAATTATTGTAAGCATTCAGTCACCTTTTAGCAGACAAAGGAAAAATATATTACACAGTACACACACCTTTGCATTTAATCTTAATGTAAAAGTGCTACCACATAAGCTACTCAAAACATCGAAAACAGCAAAGCAAAACTTTGTATAGAAGTTTGTTGACAGCGCATATGTTTGCCATGTGGGAAAAAAATAGTGTGAATATGCCCTCCAATCAGTTGCCAGCAGATTAATACATTTTCCTGCTTTGTTTACATCTCCCCATAAATTAAGGATGGCGCCGGTATAGTACATATGTTACTTTGTAAAGTTTTTTCTGGTCATTCATTTACCTCGTTGCATTTACACTGCAGTAAACTATGTGTAAAGCAGCCACTTCTTTCACTTACTAAAGTATCAAACACAAAACTCATCTTTTCTCTTTTGAGTTTTTCATTTCATTGTCAAGCATAGAACTCCTCTCTCTTCTGGTTGGTCCTTGCAGTGTCATTCAAGGATTACTTTTCTCTCTTGCAATTATTTCCTGGAAAGTCAACCACACACTCTTCATTTCCCTTCCAGTTGCTCACTGGAATATCAAACACAGAACTCATTTTTGCTCTTTTGCAGTTCATTTCATTGTCAAGCATAGAATTCCTTATGCATGATTGGAGGAATTTAGTAACAGTGATGTCAAAAGCAATTGAAAAAAAAAACTATTTGCTATCGGTTTTTTGACACTTTGTCACTTACATTGTTATATTATCGAGGGACTAGTTTCGGAAGCCATCATGTCCATTTTCAACCTCTATCCAACTATTGTCTGTTGTTGTCAGAGAAAATTTCTAGTAGTGTCTTCCTGATGTTTATTCCATCACTATATAAGTAGTAACTACTCATTGCTTAGTTATATATCAGTTTTTATTTTGTTTTTAACTGTATGTCTCTTATTAAATTTTAGATGAGTCGTATTTCTTACACATCTGCTTCACTTTCGTACCTATTTTGAGGACATGTTTCGCAAATCTTCGTTTGCATCTACGGCTCTTGTGCGACTGACGCTAGATCCAGCGGTGTGGGTAATTCTGGGGTTGTTGCTGCCATCTGTTGATTTAGCGATGAACTGAAGTGTGGGATTCTCTTCTAGCGGGATTTCAAAGTTCATTAGTTGGTTTTTATGTTTTTCTATGTATATCCTCTCCCATATGACGAGTTCACTATGTTTTTGTACGTATTTTAGTAATTCTGTGCTATCTTCAATTTCATGATTTTCAGACCAGAAATGAGCTGCTATTGCGGACTTATCAATATTTTTGTATCTTAAGTGCCTGAAGTGTTCTTTCTTTCTAGTGCCTATGTTTCTTTTTGTCCTCCCTATGTAAATTTTTTCACAGTCTTTACACTTAATTTTGTAAATGCCTGACTTTTCCTCTGGTTTTTTCTTATCAGTATTATTACTGTGAAGTAGGTTTTTAATGTTGTAATTGTTTTTTGGTGCCAATGTTATATTGTATTTCTTGAATATTTTTTGGAACTTTTTTGTGGCCCAGGGGTGGTAAGTAAATTTAGCAAATCTAGTTTCTTGTTTTATTGGTGTGAGAGCTGTGATCTGTTTTAATCTCTTTTGAAGTTTGAATAATTTTAGTTTTTTATCTACAATGTTTTTTCCATATCCATTTTTAATTGCAGTTTTTAAGATTTGATGGTATTCGTTTTGATATTCTTGCTGGCTGAGAGGTAGATTTACTAATCTGTGTGTGAGACTGTTGATGGTTGCATGTTTGTGTGGAATTGGGTTGAAACTATTTGCTTTGATGTAATTATCTGTGTGTGTTGCTTTTCTATGAATGCCAAATTCTAGTTTTTCATTGCCTTTTTTGATTTTAAGGTCTAAAAAAGGTAGAGTACAGTCCTCTTCAGTTTCTACTGTGAATTGTATGCTGGGTTCTTGCAGGTTGAGTAGTTTCAAAGCATCATCTATTAGTTTGTAGGGCACTATTGCAAAGATGTCGTCTACGTATCTGTACCATGTTTTAAACATATGAGGGAAGGCTTTAGTAATATGTGTTTCGAAAAAGCTTATGTATAGATTGGCCAAAAATGGTGATAGCGGGCTTCCCATAGCTAGTCCTGAAATTTGTTTATAATATTTTCCATCGAAGACAAAATAATTTTGATGTATACATAATTCAGTCATTGCCAAATATTCTTCTATTGCATTGGCATCCAGGTTTATAGAATTTAGCCATTTTTTCAGTTGAATCAAAAGTTTGTCTAATGGAATGCTAGGGAAGAGGGAGCGGACATCAAAGGATACTAAAGTGTCATGAGGTTTTAGTTTAAGATTTTGAATTTTTTCTACCAGGTCTAAAGAGTTTTTTATACTCAGAGTATGGAATTGTGGAAAGGACTGAAATTTTTTGGTTAGCCATTTTGCCAGAAGGTAAGTAGGAGTGTTTATATTATTTACAATGGGTCTCATGGGTATGTTGGGTTTGTGTATTTTAGGCAAACCATATATTCTTGCAAGGGTAGGGTTGTCTGGTTTGATAGTTTTTTGTTCTGTAGTTGTTAAAATTTTACTATTAATGATGGTTTTTTGTACATCTTTTATGCATCGGTTGAGTGGATTAGAATCTATTTCCTGGAATTCTTTTTGTTGTAGTAACTCTAACATTTTTTCTTTGTATGTAGCTGTATCTAAGATTACTATTTTGTTCCCTTTATCAGCCCTTGAGAAGATTACATCCTTTTTCCTTAAAGATTTAATTATCTGAATTTGTTTCAAATGTTTTATTGGCTTTTTATTTATTAAGTTTTCCAATATAGGAGCTGATTTTTTCCTAATTATATTTTTGTCCATGGTTTCCAAGCCTTCTACTGCTAATTCTATGTCTGCAATGAATTCATCCGGGTTGCTGGAGTATGTTATACATGTTTTTAGGCCTTGGGTAAGTACATCTATTTCTTCATCAACATGTATAACATACTCCAGCAACCCGGATGAATTCATTGCAGACATAGAATTAGCAGTAGAAGGCTTGGAAACCATGGACAAAAATATAATTAGGAAAAAATCAGCTCCTATATTGGAAAACTTAATAAATAAAAAGCCAATAAAACATTTGAAACAAATTCAGATAATTAAATCTTTAAGGAAAAAGGATGTAATCTTCTCAAGGGCTGATAAAGGGAACAAAATAGTAATCTTAGATACAGCTACATACAAAGAAAAAATGTTAGTTACTACAACAAAAAGAATTCCAGGAAATAGATTCTAATCCACTCAACCGATGCATAAAAGATGTACAAAAAACCATCATTAATAGTAAAATTTTAGCAACTACAGAACAAAAAACTATCAAACCAGACAACCCTACCCTTGCAAGAATATATGGTTTGCCTAAAATACACAAACCCAACATACCCATGAGACCCATTGTAAATAATATAAACACTCCTACTTACCTTCTGGCAAAATGGCTAACCAAAAAATTTCAGTCCTTTCCACAATTCCATACTCTGAGTATAAAAAACTCTTTAGACCTGGTAGAAAAAATTCAAAATCTTAAACTAAAACCTCATGACACTTTAGTATCCTTTGATGTCCGCTCCCTCTTCCCTAGCATTCCATTAGACAAACTTTTGATTCAACTGAAAAAATGGCTAAATTCTATAAACCTGGATGCCAATGCAATAGAAGAATATTTGGCAATGACTGAATTATGTATACATCAAAATTATTTTGTCTTCGATGGAAAATATTATAAACAAATTTCAGGACTAGCTATGGGAAGCCCGCTATCACCATTTTTGGCCAATCTATACATGAGCTTTTTCGAAACACATATTACTAAAGCCTTCCCTCATATGTTTAAAACATGGTACAGATACGTAGACGACATCTTTGCAATAGTGCCCTACAAACTAATAGATGATGCTTTGAAACTACTCAACCTGCAAGAACCCAGCATACAATTCACAGTAGAAACTGAAGAGGACTGTACTCTACCTTTTTTAGACCTTAAAATCAAAAAAGGCAATGAAAAACTAGAATTTGGCATTCATAGAAAAGCAACACACACAGATAATTACATCAAAGCAAATAGTTTCAACCCAATTCCACACAAACATGCAACCATCAACAGTCTCACACACAGATTAGTAAATCTACCTCTCAGCCAGCAAGAATATCAAAACGAATACCATCAAATCTTAAAAACTGCAATTAAAAATGGATATGGAAAAAACATTGTAGATAAAAAACTAAAATTATTCAAACTTCAAAAGAGATTAAAACAGATCACAGCTCTCACACCAATAAAACAAGAAACTAGATTTGCTAAATTTACTTACCACCCCTGGGCCACAAAAAAGTTCCAAAAAATATTCAAGAAATACAATATAACATTGGCACCAAAAAACAATTACAACATTAAAAACCTATTTCACAGTAATAATACTGATAAGAAAAAACCAGAGGAAAAGTCAGGCATTTACAAAATTAAGTGTAAAGACTGTGAAAAAATTTACATAGGGAGGACAAAAAGAAACATAGGCACTAGAAAGAAAGAACACTTCAGGCACTTAAGATACAAAAATATTGATAAGTCCGCAATAGCAGCTCATTTCTGGTCTGAAAATCATGAAATTGAAGATAGCACAGAATTACTAAAATACGTACAAAAACATAGTGAACTCGTCATATGGGAGAGAATATACATAGAAAAGCATAAAAACCAACTAATGAACTTTGAAATCCCGCCAGAAGAGAATCCCACATTTAAGTTCATCACTAAATCAACAGGTGGCAGCAGCAACTCCAGAATTACCTACACCCACCACACCACTGGATCAAGCTTTAGTCGCATAATAGCAGAAGATGCAAACGATGATTTGCGAAACATGTCCTCAAAATAGGTACGAAAGTGAAGCAGATGTGTAAGAAATACGACTCATCTAAAATTTAATAATTTTTCGCTTCACTGTGGTGTTCCAATACAGTTAAATATCGATGTATGTCTCTTGTTTTTCACTTATGTTCATAATCACTTTCATATAATACACATTTAACTTGTTTTAATTTTAACCAACATTGCAAAATTTACAAATACTTTTGTTTGGGGCCAATCATAAATAACGGCTTCAAGGATTATCCTTCTCTTTTGCAGTTACTTTCTGGAATGTCAAACACAGACTCCGCCTTTCCCTTATGGTCACTACAGCGTCAAACCCCAGAATATCAAACCATATTTCATTATTGAACAAAAATATGCATAGTACATCTGTTTTAATGTCTGAATTAGATGAAAAGGGTTCAGTGACCTAAGCACAAAAGTAGCTGACTCACCTTGGGTATGATACTCTCTATATGAGCTTTCCAATTAAAATTCACATCAACCTGCAGACTCAAGAATTTAATGAGTGAGGTGTGGTCAAGCACAGCTTATCAGTGCCTATGCACAGAGAATGATTTTGTGAACTTTATGCCTCAAATCTCAAGAGCTAGTGGTCAATATTTTGTCAATATTTAATGTGAGTTTATTCTACTTAAACCAATAGCATATAGTGCCAAATGTATTATTCAGTTTTAGTGGAAAATCATGTAAGTTGCTGCTGGTCACTATTATGCTAGTAACATCAGCAAACAAGACAGTAGTTGCGATGCTTCTCATTGTATCATCTAATGATAAAAAATATTTAGAAAGAAAAAGAAACCACAAGGTGCGAGATGGTATGGTGGTGGGACATCATGTTGCTGATCTTTAGGGCATCCAGATACTCAGTTGTTAGTTTCGTTGTACACAACAATGTGTTGTCATGATGTAAAATTATTTTTGTTTTTGAACATTATTCACAAATGTTTTAAGAACTTTGTGATAAACAGACATTTATATATAATTGGCAGTAACATACATCTATCTTTTAATGCAGTATTAGCAATTTGGCCCCTTTTAGAAATAAAAAAAACTAGCAGGTATTTTCTTATTAAATTTGCAAATTTATCAGATATTTGTAGGCTTAAATTCTGTTCAAAGACCAATTGAGCTGATTGACTCTTTTTATCTTTTTCAAAATAGTAACAGTAAGTCCAACATTCATCATTAATAAAAATATTTCAAATTAGATTTGAAATTCTGACTTGGGATTTTACAGTTTTTCTGCATCATTCAACACATACTTTTTATTGAGTCAGTTTTTTTAAATCCAGTGATAACAGTTTGCTCATGTCAACCATTAATGTAAAATGTTTTTGATTTGTCTCATACCAATGCCTAAGTTGCCTGAATTAATTTATAAGATGTCATTCTTCTTCAAATATTGCTCAAATAGTGACAATATTTGCGTAAGTGATGACAGTTCTTGGACGTCCTTCACAAAATTTATCATTAAGAAAAGCTAATCTCTTTTGAATTTGGTATATAAATTATAAATTGTTGCTTTAAAGAGATCTGCATTTAGAAAATCAAAACTATGCAAAACTCATATGAGTAAAGAAGGAGGGTTATTCCCAGAAAATTGAAAACATACATTTTATTTATCATATAAATATCTTAAAGGATATGGCATTTTAATCAAAACCCTTAGTACTCTTTCTGAGAAAAATAGAACCTTCCATACAAGGGATAGTTTCAGGTGAAGGTTGTTGTTGTTTTCTAATGCCTTGCATCTGAAAATGAAGCCATTAGCATTCGAGGTTTCAGGTGAAGGTACTCCCTTGAAAATCTTCATCTTTCATCTTTGCAAAATCCTGAGCCTAAATACCATGTTTGGTATTCATTTGACATTTTTATTTTGAGTTATACTCTTCATAGACACATCCATGGACCTTTCTCTAGAAATGTTCTTTTTTATTTATTTTATTTATTTATTTATTTATTTATTTATTTATTTTATACATATATTCAGGAACCCTAGTGCATATATTTCTGGCAAAATCACAGTATTGAATTTTTGGGTGGAATGCAATACTTTCTCTACCTATGTACTTGGTAAATGTAACAGTATTAAACAGTTTTGTGCCTTCCTAGCCATACATTGCCTTAAGCATGAAACATGATGTTTACAGGAATATTTTGTGTTTCCCCATTCGAGACGAGACACAGGTGATTGGAGTAGCAGAATTGTGCAATAAGAAGGATGGCTATCACTTTGATGTATTTGATGAGGAAGTGGCTATGGCCTTCAGTGTGTATTGTGGTATTAGTATAATGCACAGTCTGGTATACAAGAAGATTCAGGATGCTCAAGTGAGGAACAAACTTTCAAATGAACTGATGATATACCACATGAAGGTTAGTTATACCATATTTATATCTTCATGTATTCCTTCCAGCACTTTGAAATACTGCTTTCCCTACCATAAAAGATATAGCCACACATAAATTTGGCACCAGGATTTCATAAAATGCATTTTTTTTTTTGAGCCTCCATGAAGCCAGTAAAAGCATTTTTAGAAAAAGATATGTGTGTATGCATGTGTGGTTTTTATATAGAGGGTGAATTAGCTAAAAGTTGCACCACCAATATTTCCGAACTGGAAAGTGCTATTGATGTGCGGTTTTCACAACATTGTTTGGTAGTCAGGAGCTCGTAGTTTTAGCCTATAAATAGATTTTAATAACACCTAAAAGGTGTATTTTTGAAGTAAATGCACTTTTTTAAATGGAACAATGCTTAATTACATTGAAAAATCAAAAGTATGGTAAATTAGAAGTTAATGGAGCTTTCCACAGGATTCTAGTGCCAGTAGTTCACCTAATATATCTTATTTTGAAACTTTTACACACCAACAATTATGTGTTACATTCAACCAGCTTAGTCACTAGATACAATGTTGTTATGGTTTGTTTACACATGTTTGCAGTTCATATGTGCTTTGCGACATTCTAGTCAGTTAGTGATAGTTCAAGCAGTAGGTTGTGAGTGAAGGTGGGATTTACCAATACAGAAAAAGTCCACATGCTCATGGTGTATGGAGAGTGTAGGAAGAATGCAGTTCGTTCTTGTATGGTGTTTACGGAAAGATATCCCAATAGACGTCAACCATCTTGTTAATTATTCATCAACCTCTTCAACCAGTTAGTGAAAGCGGTAGTGTAACACCAAGAAAACGTAACAGAAACAAACAGGTAACTGGAGATGAAGGAGAAATAAATGTTTTGGCTGCTGTTGTAGCAGATCCGCAAATTAGTTCCCACACAATCACATGTAGAACTGGAATGAGTCAGGCAAGTGTATTTCACATTCTCCATTGACATAGGTTCCATCCCTAACAAACCTCTCCCCATCAAATGCTGCATGGAAATGATTTTCAGAATCGTTTTAACTTTTGTACATGAACATTAAGGAATGATACTCCAGGTTCATCATGTATTTTGTTTAGTGATGAAGCAACATTTACTAATCATGGCCAGGTAAACTGCAGAAACATGCACTATTGGTCTGTTGACAATCCCCATTGGCTACATCATGTGGAACGTCAGCATCCATAGAGTTTTAAAGGTGTTATGTGGAATAGTGAACCATCAGCTCATAGGCCCTTTTTTCATAGAAGGAACACTAAACTCGCACAAGTATCTCAGCCTTCTAACAGATCATCTTCCACAGATACTAGTCTGCGTTCCACTGCAGACTAGGAGGAACCTGTGGTTCCAGCATGATGGCTGTCCAGCCATAGTGCATGAATTACTACAGCTGGTCTTCATGGATTGTTTCCAAATCAATGGAATGGACGAAGGGGACCTGTACCTTGACCGGTCCATTCACCGGATTTGACTCTGTTAGACTTTTGTTATGGGGAAAACTGAAAGACACTGTCTGCAAGGACATACCAACTACACCAAATGATATGAAACAAAGTATGACTGCTCCCTGCTCTGAAATTTCCGTTGAAATGCTAGAACGTGTGCTGCAGTCTTACCACAGGAAACTGGAAGCTTGTATTGAAGCTGCAGGTGGCTATTTTGAACACAAGCTTTGAAGGTCAATTTTCTCTGTACTTGTCAGGATTCCACAGAGGCAGTGTTTTTGTTAAGTTTGCGCTATCACAGGTAGTACAAGTGTCAGTGTGTAAAAGTTTCAAAATAAGGTATGTCGTGAACTCTGGCACTAGAGTCCTGCAGAAAACACCATTAACATTCTAATTTACTGTACTTTTGATGTAATTAGGCATTGTTTCATTTTAAAAAAGTGTATATTTGCTCCAACAATACACCTTCTAAGTGTTACGAAAATCTATTTATAGGCTAAAACTATGAGCCCCTAACTACCAAACAATGTTGTGAAACCGCACATCAATAGCACTTTCCATTTTGGAAATATTGGTGGTACAACTTTTAGCTGATTCACCCTGTATATATCCTTATTCATCCACATGTTCCATGACATTAGTAATATTTCATATTCTGCTTTGCTTTGTGAACCATTCCTTGACTATCAAGTTATTCTGAATTTTTCAGTGTGTGATTCATTTAGTAAATTTAACAGTTCAATTGTACATTTTCTGGATTGATTGTTCTTATTAATTGAAGTCTTAAAACGATTATGTATTTTTCAGATTGATTGTGATCACATAATCACTGAAGTCTTTTAGAATTGACTCACTTATTTACACTTCTGTTTTATTTATTCTGCACTTTCTAGATTGATTGTGTTGACATTCACTGAAGTCCTGTAGATACTGTCCCTCATATCATTGTTATCATTATTGTCATTCTTGTCATTGTTATTATCGTCATTATTATTAAGCAAGATCTCCAGATCTGTCACCTTTGGATTTCGTTTTGTGGGGTCTGCACTAAAGCAGTGGTTTAATAGTAATGGATTAAAACTTAACATATCTAAAACTTCTGTTATGCACTTAAAAGAAACAAAAGTAGACAATAACATGTTACACCTCACCAATATAAGTACTGCCACCTCAGCAAAAATACTTGGAATATATGTAAATAATCAGTTAAAATGGCAGGAACATATACATTACATAGCCAAAAGATTAAATTCTGCATGCTTTAACATGTTCTGCCTGTCCCAAATCACAAACTTGGAGACTAGGAAAGTAGTATATTTTAGTTACTTTCATTTTATCATGTCGTATGGAATAATTCTCTGGGGTCATGCAACAGGCTGGGAATCAATATTCAAAACCCAAAAGAAAATAATCCGCATTAATAACACACACAGGTCCAAAAGAATCTTGTAGACCATTATTCAAAAAATTGGAAATATTAACTTTCCCATCGCAATATATACTAGAGCTTTGCAAGTACATACATATAAATTTTAACAACCTGAATAGCACACATAAACAACACGGCTATCAGACCAGAGCCAAAAGTAATTTAAAACCACTAGCACATACATTAACACTATTTGAAAAAAGTTCACAATATGCAGGAATAAAAATGTAAAATAAATTACCCACTAAAATAAGGCAGACAAAAGATATAAAAACATTTAATAAATCCATCAAAGACATGCTGGTAGAAAGGGCATATTACTCAGTAAGAGAATATCTAGAGGATAGTTTATAAACAGTAATGGTACTCTCTCCACTTTGTAAAGGCATTTTGCCTAAATATTGTACATTATTTGTTGTAAACACCTGTATATATGTAAATAATATTTGTTATTTCATTGACGTGTCACCTGTTTACGCAGCTAATGCTCGCTTTGTAAATGTTTTTGATGAATAAAGTTATTGTTATTGTTATTATTATTATTATTATTATTATTATTATTATTATTATTATTATTATTATTATTATTATTATTATTATTATTATTATTATTATTATTATTATTATTATTATTATTATTATTATTATTATTATTATTATTATTATTATTATTATTATTATTATTATTATTATTATTATTATTATTATTATTATTATTATTATTATTATTATTATTATTATTATTATTATTATTATTATTATTATTATTATTATTATTATTATTATTATTATTATTATTATTATTATTATTATTATTATTATTATTATTATTATTATTATTATTATTATTATTATTATTATTATTATTATTATTATTATTATTATTATTCATTATTATTATTATTATTATTATTATTATTATTATTATTATTATTATTATTATTATTATTATTATTATTATTATTATTATTCATTATTATTATTATTATTATTATTATTATTATTATTATTATTATTATTATTATTATTATTATTATTATTATTACTACTACTATTACTATTATGACCATTATGACCATTATGATTATTATGATTATCATCATTATTATTATTATTATTATTATTATTATTATTATTATTATTATTATTATTATTATTATTATTATTATTATTATTATTATTATTATTGTTATTATTATTATTATTATTATTATTATTATTATTATTATTATTATTATTATTATTATTATTATTATTATTATTATTATTATTATTATTATTATTATTATTATTATTATTAAACTGTCAAGTTGGGTTAGATTTATTGTTAGGTTAGTTCTTTATTCTAGTCATTTTGCTATAGTGGAAAAATATTGTTTTGTCTCATGTTGTTCTGATGTGTTTTGCCATTCTTTTTCCCATTTTTTGAGTGTCTCTTCTTGTAATTTTTTTCTGATGATACTTTTTGGGATTCTATTGTAGCTTTCTGAGCATGCATGTGCATGGGCAGGGGGGGGGGGGGTTATTATTTTTAAACTCCTCGAAAATGGCTCTAATGATTTTGATTAAAGTACTTTATTGAAATTGTTATGATTAAAAGCATTGTTAAAAGTGAAGCTAATTTCGTATTAAAAGACTTATTGAGACAGTTTTTATTAAAACCTAGAAACTTCACCCACATGAATTAAGTTGTTGATGTTGTCAAATGCTAGGCTTTGGCAATGAAGCCATTAGCTCTCTTGCTCTCCAATATTTCTGTGTAGTGGGTCCGGTAGGTAGGGCTTCACAGGTTAGAAGATGTTCCTCAGTCATTTCCTCTTCTTTGTTGTCAAATGCTAGGCTTTGGCAATGAAGCCATTAGCTCTGTTGCTGTCCAATATTTCTGTGTAGTGGATCTGGCAGGCAGGACTTCACAGGTTAGAAGATGTTCTTCAGTCATTTCCTCTTCTTTGTTGTCAAATGCTAGGCTTTGGCAATGAAGCCATTAGCTCTGTTGCTGTCCAATATTTCTGTGTAGTGGGTCCGGCAGGTAGGGCTTCACAGGTTAGATGTTCTTCAGTCATTTCCTCTTCTTTGTTGTCAAATGCTGGGCTTTGGCAATGAAGCCATTAGCTCTCTTGCTCTCCAATATTTCTGTGTAGTGGGTCCGGCAGGTAGGGCTTCTCAGGTTAGAAGATGTTCTTCAGTCATTTCCTCTTCTTTGTTGTCAAATGCTAGGCTTTGGCAATGAAGCCATTAGCTCTCTTGCTCTCCAATATTTCTGTGTAGTGGGTCCGGCAGGTAGGGCTTCTCAGGTTAGATGTTCTTCAGTCATTTCCTCTTCTTTGTTGTCAAATGCTAGGCTTTGGCAATGAAGCCATTAGCTCTCTTGCTCTCCAATATTTCTGTGTAGTGGATCTGGCAGGCAGGACTTCACAGGTTAGAAGATGTTCTTCAGTCATTTCCTCTTCTTTGTTGTCAAATGCTAGGCTTTGACAATGAAGCCATTAGCTCTGTTGCTGTCCAATATTTCTGTATAGTGGATCCGGCAGGTAGGGCTTCACAGGTTAGATGTTCTTCAGTCATTTCCTCTTCTTTGTTGTCAAATGCTAGGCTTTGGCAATGAAGCCATTAGCTCTGTTGCTGTCCAATATTTCTGTGTAGTGGATCCGGCAGGTAGGGCTTCACAGGTTAGAAGATGTACTTCAGTCATCTCCTCTTCCTCAATTAATAAAAACAGGAAAAGTTACTCGTACAGATAATTAAATAAGATACAATATATCGAGATTCAACTGTATTGGAACACCACAGTGAAGCGAAAAATTATTAAATTTTAGATGAGTCGCATTTTTTACACATCTGCTTCACTTTCGTACTTTTTTTTTTTTTTTATCTAGGGATGTGTTCTTTGCTGAAATTTTGTTATGTTTTGGTTGCCAATGATTATGATTACGTTTTAGTTTCTTATTTTGACGATAAACTTTCTCTTTGACTTTATAATTGATATGTTCAAATGATTTGGCTTCTAAGTGGTCCCATGCTGTGTTTCCTAGTAATTTTACAATTTTCAGATGTAGGTTATACAAAGAGAGGTCTATATTAGTTATTTTTCTGTAGTGATTTGTTTTTTCGGCTTTTAACACGGCTTTTTCAGCAGCTAATTGTTCTATACTGTTATTGTTAAATTTTACTATTTTTCGTACAAATTTCGGAGAAAAGTTACGTTTTAGGCAATTGTTGATAAATTTTATGTCCGCTGATATTAATCTTCTTTTTGTCTTTAGTTTCAAATATTGTTTTATTTCTTTCTTGTTGCCGAAATGTTCGTTGAAATATTCAAATGTGAACGATCTTACCTCCATGTTGTCCGGTTTTTAAAGTTGGTTGGATCTAACTTTCGCGTGTTCCTCTTGACTTAACGTCACTTCAATATATCGAGATTCAACTGTATTGGAACACCACAGTGAAGCGAAAAATTATTAAATTTTAGATGAGTCGCATTTTTTACACATCTGCTTCACTTTCGTACTGTACGAAAGTGAAGCAGATGTGTAAAAAATGCGACTCATCTAAAATTTAATAAGATACAATAGTTTCAATCATCTATTACATAAATTAGCATTTCTTAGAAGCTTGATAATAGCATACTTCAGATCCAAAACAATGTAATGATGAATTTAAATATGTATTAAATACAGCACCAAAAATTGTTTTAATCCAAATACCTTTCAGAAAAATGTTCCATCATGATTATAGACAAAAGAAATTAAAACAGATTAGTATTCTTCAAAAGACAGATAAAAACTGAAAATACAAAAAATTTACATTCCACCCATGGATATTCCGTAAGTTTGAACAAATATTTCAGGATTGTATCATCAAACTAGCACCATAAAACAGATTTTCACTCAAGAAGCACAATAGGACCAGAACAATAGTCAGGTATATATGGGATAGATTGTGAGGATTGTGACAAATTCTATATTAGATTGACAAAAAGAAATTTAAAAAGTAGATTAACAATGCATCAAAGGAAATAAAATATAAACAAATGGAAAACTCAGCAATTGCTTTTCTTTTCTGGAACAAGAACCATAACAAGAGGAGATTCAATTAAACCATTGAACATGAAATAAAACCATTACTAATGAATCTTGAACTTTCAACATGGCAGAAGCTTTTTATTATAAGGAACATTTCTTGTTAACTTTAAAGAGAGTTGATTAAAGACACTAAACAACACTTACTTTTAAATTTTTCCAGAACATGTTTCTGAGGCTTTGCCTCTATCATCAGCCGGCTCTCGACTGGTTCTCGTTGGTGTAGCTGATGATATTTTGTCACAGGTCTCCTCTGGTGGCGGTTCAAGGAACTTGCTGAACAAATCTTTCTGGGGGATGTCGAAATTGAATACTTTGTTCCTATTTTTTGAAATGAAGATTTGTTCCCATGTGGATAGTTCTTGTTTTCCTGATGTATGTTTTAGTAGTTTTGGTTCTGGATTTATGTTGTGGTTTTTTTCCCAAAAATGTGTGGCAACTGCTGATTTTTCTAATTGTTTATATTTTATGTTTCTAAAGTGTTCCTTTGCTCTTGTTTCTAAATTTCTTTTGGTTTTTCCAATATAAATTTGACTGCAGTCATTGCATTCAATTTGATATATACCAGATTTTTTGTTAGATGGAATGGCATCTTTGATGTTTGAGCAAATTAGGTTTTTTAAGGAGAAATGGTTGACTGGTGCTAGTTGAATGTTTTGTTTTTTGAAGACTTTTTTTAATTTATCATAGGCCCATGGATGGTAAGTGAATTTTTTGAAAATCATATTAGTTTCTGTAGCTGAGAGGGTTGTGGTTTCCTTTAGTAGCTTCTTCTTTTTTGCTAAGTTCACTTTTTTGTCCACTAATGATTTGGGAAAGTTATTTTTTTGTGCTATTTCAATTATTTTGTTGTATTCTGTTTTGTATTCTTCTGCTGTGAGAGGGATGTTTACCAGTCTGTGTGCTAAACTATTGAAGATTGCCTGTTTGTGGGATCTTGGGTGGTAGCCATTAGCTTTTATGTAGTTGTCTGTCTGTGTTGGTTTTCTGTAAATGCCAAAGTTTAGTCTGTTTTTTTCCTCATTATTTTTATATCCAAAAATGGTAACTGCTCATCTTTTTCTATTTCTACAGTGAATTTGATGCTTTTTTCTTGGATATTTAAAAGTTTTAGTGCATCACTGATGTGTTTTTTTGGTACTATTGCAAAGATGTCATCTACATATCGTTGCCAGAGTTTGAACATCCAAAGGAAACCTTTGTTGATCCTTATTTCTAATGCACTCATGTACAGATCGGCCAGGAAGGGTGATAGGGGATTGCCCATTGCTAACCCTGAAGTTTGGTGAAAATATTTTGTTTGAAACTGGAAGAAATTTTGTTCTATGCATAATTTGGTTAGTTCAATATAGTCTGAAATTTCAGGTGATGCCATTCCAAGTGATTTGAGCCATTTTTCTATCAACGGTGGGAGTTGATTAACTGGTATGCTGGGAAACAGTGATTTAACATCAAACAAGACTAGTGTGTCCTCTTCTTTTAGTTCAGTATCCTTAATGTGTTCTATAAGTTCATAGGTGTTTTTGATGCTCAGGCTGTCGAATTTTAAAGTTAATTTATCATAACACTGTTTTCAACACTTCCAAGAAAGGAATTTCAACATAAGTTGTATTTTAAATTTTGAAGAACCATCAGTGAGTGTCTAATGCACTTATGTAGGAAATATTCCAAGAGAGGGAACCACTTAGAGGAGATCCACAACAGCCAACGGTGAAGATAGTGGTCAGTTGCTAATCAGCTGATGGAGCTGGAAAGATTTCAAAAACTTTCCTGTTTTTAACAGTTGACATGAATGAACTTTTAAGTTTGAATAAAATATGAATCAAGTCTTAAAATACGAAGATGTATAAATAAATAGCCAAACAAATTTAATTGTTTGAAAAACTATTTACTGTCGGTTTTTTGACACTTTGTCGCTTACATTTTTATATTTTTGAGGGACTAGTTTTGGAAGCCATCGCTGGTCCCTCAAAAATATAAAAATGTAAGTGACAGAGTGTCAAAAAACTGACTACATTTCAATTAATTTTGACGTCACTGTTACTATCCAATCACACAATTAATTTAATTTTATTTAAATAAACTGTCTAGTGCAACAGAATCTAGTAGCAGAAAGGTGAAACCTTCATCTTTCAGTACTGTGTATGTCGGTCATAAAAAAACAATTCAGTTGGGGGTTATACACTAATAGCTGAGGTTCTTTTCCCAACTTAAAACTGAAATTGTAGCAATGTGCACCAATAAAGTTTTGAATTCTTCTAGACAAAGCTCCCACAGAAACCTTTGAAATGATGCAGCAAGGATATAAAGACCAATTTTTAGGCAAAACAGAAGTCTTTGAGTGGCACAAACTTTCACAGAGATCTTCAAGAATCTCTGCCCTCTGGAAGATGCACAATAGCAAAATCAGAAGCTAACATCAACACAATTAACTCAATTGTGCAAGAAGATTGTCACAGAAGAATTGCAAAGGTTGCAGAGATAATGAATTTGTCTTATGGAATCATAGAGATCATAGTTCACAATACTCTTGGCTGTCTTAGAGCTGCAGTGAAATGCATACCACATGTGCTGAAGGTCAAAGGAAGGGCTGATGGCAACATGAGATGTCAACAGTGACTCAGAAACTTACACTGGAAACCAGATGTTCTGAATAGGATTGTCACTTGTGGTGAGAGTTGGTTCCAACATGACCCCATAACAAGACATAGAGCTTGCAGTGGAAACATTCACTGAACCTTAGGCCTAAGAAAGAAAACACTCAGAAACGGTAGCAAAGGTCATGTACCTCATATTCAACAAAAGGGCATTCTGTATGATCATTTTGTGACTAATTAATGCACAGTAATGGTTGCTTGCTATTGTGATATACTGAAGGGACTACTGAAGAGAAAACTTGCCAAGAAGTGACCAAATGTTGCCAGGGCAGGATGGATCTTGCATCAAGAAAAGGCACTTGCTCATCAAGCTCATGCAATTCAAGATATCATTGCAGAATATGGCATTGAGATTATCCTCATCCACCTTATTCTCCAGTTCTGATACCTTGCAGTTTTTACCTCTTTTCTAAAGTGAAAAAGGAGCGTCATGGTTGTCATTTTCAAAGTGATGATTTGAATAATATTGTCTTGAGTATTCTGAACACTATCAAAACAGTGGTTCAGTGAGTGTTTCCAACATGAGTAAATTGTAAGACTTGAAGCTTTCGCGGCAAACGTTATTGATTAAGGCTTCACGGGTGACCAGCCATGTCAAATTTAATAAGATAGAGCTTTCGGCCATTTTACACTCTATGACCTTTATCAGGAACTGATCAAAAGCTCGATCTTATTAAATTTGACACGGCTGGTCACCCATGAAGCCTTAATCAATGAGTAAATTGTATGTTTGTATGTTGCTAACACTCTGGAATCAGCAGTGAAGTCATTCTTCTTCTGGCTTCCCAGTACTTAGAAGTTATATCTTGATAATTTTGTAAAGCTGCACAGATTTGTAGATGTTCTTTATCTATTTCTATATCTTGAGAACACAATGCACAATTGGGAGAAGTTAGTATGCCAATTCTATGGGAGTATTTTTCTAGACAATCATATCCTGTAGTAAGCCTCATCATGGCAACAACAGATTTACATGGCAATTCTGAATTACAGAGGGATTTTCTAAAAGTATTTTCATATTACGGTTATCAATTCTTTTCAGTTAGTCCAGATTTGTATTTATCATTAATTTTTTTCCTTTTAATACTTTTAATTGATTCATATGAAAAGGCTTTTGTTTTTTTTCTGTCTAATTTTTCATTCCTATTTTGCTAATATATCAGCTCTTTCACTCCCATGAACTCCATGATGGGCTTGAATCCATTGCAAAACTATATGTGTAATAAATACGACTCATCTATAAATTAATATATGTTTTCCGTTTTTTAATGGTCTGGATTATATTTTGTATTTCTAGAATTTTTTCCATCTTTGGATAAGATGTGGATGCTACTGACTGAATTGCTGCTTTAGAATCTGACAAAATAACAATATTCTTGCTTCGTTGCAAATAAGAATGTTTTGGAGCACCATCAAAATTTGTAGTATTTCTTCCAGTATGTTTGTAGAAAGAGAA
The DNA here is from genome assembly GCA_030765055.1 of Mantis religiosa. Taxonomy (NCBI): domain Eukaryota; kingdom Metazoa; phylum Arthropoda; class Insecta; order Mantodea; family Mantidae; genus Mantis; species Mantis religiosa. The sequence goes on along the minus strand of CM060954.1, from coordinate 136,354,007 downwards.
GAATTTGCACATTCTGCCAGCTCCAGCTCCAAGTTCATCCTAAGAGAGAGTCATCTGTATAAATATGTGTCTTACAGAAGGGTAATTTGTGTGCATAGTTTCTAAAGCTAAAGCCTTAGCTATGTCTGAAGGAGTTTCTTTTTTGTTAATGAAATTATTTAAATTTAGATTATAATGAATGCTGAAATTATCATTTGGGTTGATACCCATATTAAGTCGTTTTTGTTTTTTGGTATTTCTGATATTTCTATTAATTTTGCTACTTCTTGTATAAATTCAACTTGAGTTTTCATAGTTAGGTTAGATATTGGATATTTTGTCCATTTATCTGAATCTGGGAGCCCTTTTAATTTCTCCTAGGTAAGTAATGCGTTTTGTCAAGTTTCATTATAATTGGTTTCTTAGAAGTGATAGCATTATGTACAGGATCAATTGCTGTAGTTTTTGTTGCTCCATTTATTAAGCGCAGAGCTTGGTTTTGTGTTTGTTCTAAATATGTTTTGTTTGGAATAATTTATTTCATCAGAGGGAGAATACTTGAAAGTTTGTAAGTAAATTTGGATGAAGTAAGCTCATTAAGCGTTAGTTACAGATCAGTTTGGTTATTTCTTGATACACCCTCATATTTGGATCATATAGTAATGTGTAGCTTGAATTATCTGGGAATAGTCTGTGAAATTCCCTTCACTCTTAAAAAGTTTTATACACATTTTACTGCACAAAAAGGGAGAAAGAGAAGGGCTGGCATGGATAACGACAAGAACATTGTTTCTGAAGGGGCTAAAGAGGGAGATGAAAGGCGTGTGTGAGCTGTGTGGGAGAGAAGAAATCATGAAGCAGTATATGATAGAGTGCACGGAAATAGTGAATGGAGAAATAAGGTATGGGAGGAAAAATGGGATAAAATGACAAAGCAATAGTAGTCATGAGAATGCTGACAGGAAAGAGGCAAAAGAAGAATAAGAGCATGGGAGAGGTTTTAAAGAAGATGAAAGAGAAATGGAGTAGAATGAAAAATAGAGGAACAAAACAATAGAGAAGGGAGGAGAGAAGGAAAGGAGAGAATAAGGATGAAACAGAAGAAGGGCACCCGAGGTGAGCCAAAGGCCAGGGAGCCAGGCAACCCGGGAGCCAAGGGGATAATGAACGGTTAGACTACAATTTATACTTTGGGTAAGATAGGCAATAGAAATATTGTGAAATATTGTAAATTGTGTAAAATGGAAATAAAAGTACATTTATTGTTTTGTGGCACCAACCAATTCCATGAAATTTTTTGTCATGAATTTGAATTTTCAAATAGTTATTAGTTTTTCCAAGTGGTAAGTTGTAATTTGATTTTTCTCATGGTCATGCAAGAGTCATGGAATTTCAGAGTTTGCTTTTCAAAAATATGACTAGCGCTTCAGCCTTCTGTATCCTTCTTATACCTAAATGAAAGGTGTAAATGTAGAATGAAAGTGTTTTTTGATCAATTAAGCTTTTGTAAGAAGAATCATGGAATGCAACACACCAGGTTTTTTTCTAAATATGCAGCTTGTGACTGATTATTTCTGAGATTTTCCACTGTTTGTTGTATTCCCAGAATCATTCATTGACATATGTTTGTGTGTGCAGGTGCGCGATTCCGATGTGCAATACTTATTGAACAGTGTTCCAGAGCACATTGATGGACTAAGTGATTTTGAGTTCTCTCCCAGAGATGTGTTGTTCTCTCACACACCAGCCTACGTTTACTACATGTTCAGGGATCTTGGTCAGCTGGATAACTTTAACATAAAACCTAACATCATGGCAAGGTCTGGTCTCTAAAGTTACATTGGTTTAAGTGATGCTAAACTGTGCCAGTCTGGTGTCACTGCACGCTGAATTATGTTACAGGTTCATCTTGTTTGTACAGAAGGGATACAGAGATACACCATACCACAACTGGATGCATGCATTTTCCACCATGCACTTCGCTTACATGATGTTGAAACGTTTGGAACTTGTGAAACGAGGCTACTTCTCGTGAGTAAACATTACCTTCATTTCTTTCACTTTCTGCTGATGTTTGAAATAATCATTGTTGGTAAGTTGTTCATCCTACTATTATTATAAACAATTATTGCAAGTAAGGAGCTGAGATTTTATATATTGGAGTTTCAGTAATCAACACATTTCAGTTATTATACAAAAATAAGGTTAGGTAGCATAAGCAACTTTCAAGCTGCAGCTGAATATTCCCAACCAAGGCTGAAGGCTTGCAATGAAATACATAAGGTAAACCCGGGCAGTTTTATGGCATTTTTGCAATTACAATGAGATTAGACTGATGTACATAGAAGTTGTTCAATTATACAACAGAGGGAGACATGAGTAGAGCCAGACTGAATATGCCATAGCCAGGATTTGAACCACAACTCTACTCATCCAAACGTTAGCCTACACATGGCTAGTGTGGAAGAAATTATTATTTCCATCAGTTTATTTAAAAAGATGGAGACATGTTCTTACTTACCGAGATCATTCCTTGAAGGCAATTCTTGCTTCTTCAACAAAGGTATTTGAGACATAAGAAAATCCATCACTCCAAGGTTTGTTGATATGGAACTGCAGTGTATGAATTGTGTATTATTTTCTGTTTTTCTGCCAGTTTCCACTATGAGTCATTTCACAAAAAATGCCAGGGACTTTCTGATTATAAGTGTAATTTTAAGTGATTTGTTGCACTTCAAAATTAAGTAGAAACTATTTTTTTATTAAACCAAATACAACGTGCTCCATTACAATGTGCAATACTACATGCTTGAGCTCTCTTTTGGTACATAGGTTTGCATCATTTTACATAATTTATCTTATAGTGCATGATTTCATATCAAATGACATAGTTATATTGGTTACATTTACATGGCAGTTCACTTGAATCAATTATTATTAATTTATCAACAATCTATTAACAAATGTTAGGAATTGGTTCTTATATTTGCTAATGAGTTCCTTTTTGTAAGGTGGCCACATTCCTCTAGCTTCTCAGACTGCTTTCTTTAGTTATTGTCGTTGTAGATTGAGCAAATGGCACTCATTTATTAGGTGGTCAAATGTTTGATCAGACTGACCTCACTTGCACCTAGAATCATATGTTAATTTGAATCTATGTGTGTGTGTGCATGGGTATGTGCATGCATGTGGATTTTTCACGAGCTGGGGAGATCCAAATATGACAAATAATGAAGTTCCATAACAATTTTATCTATGTAGAAAAATAAAGGAGATAATTGAACATTACTGAATACCTCAAAAACTATTTGTAGTTGGTTTATTGATACTCGTCACTTACTTTTTATATTAATGAGAGATTAGTTTCAAAGGCATTTGCCTCCATTTTCAATCTCTTTCCAACTGAAGAGATTGAAAATGGAGGCGAATGCCTTTGAAACTAGTTTGTCATTAATATAAAAAGTAAGTGACGAGTATCAATAAACCAACTACAAATATAGAATAAAAAGAAGTATTTCAGAAAGTGGAGTGCCATTGTTACTAAAATTAGGCAAGTGAGTCAACCTTGTATATACTGAGAAAAGTATATACAAGGTTGACTCACTTGCCTAATTTTAGTAACAACTACAAATAGTTTTTGAGATTAATTTTGACGTCACTGTTACTAAATTCCTCCAAACACATATAAATTACTGAATACATTATCTGCACAGTCTGGCAATAGAGTGGAATTCCAGAGCTCAATATTTTTGCTTTGGTTTGTGGTCAGGCATGCACTCACACCTATAATGGGTGAAAGTTCAAACTAGGCCAGCACTTGAAAACCAGTTTGCCACCTGCCTGTGTGTTAATCAGCTACCTGCTACTGCCAGTAGTGAGGGGTGATGTGCTTTTATTTAAGTTATCCAATCATATTCACGAGACCAAAAAGCATAAAAGCTACAAATAAGTTGATCAAGGATAACAAATTCACCTATTAATTATGTTGACAATACCAACTCTGGTATATGGATCAGAAACATTGACATTAGCAAAAACAAATAGTGATACAATACAGACATCAGAAGTGAAATTTATAAGAGCAAGATATCAGGAAAGAATTAATAGCAGAATGAATAAATCATATTATTGCTAACAATAGAAATCAATGTGAATAACATGTTCAAAGGATGAATAGTAACAGAACACCTAAATTAGAAATAAACTGTAAACCAGGGAACCCGAAGAAAACATGGGCAGACCAAATTGAAGCCATAACGGATTGAAAAGTCCAAAGTGGTGAGGTAGAAGCAGAATTACAGAAATACCCAGGTATATCGTGAAAAATTAAATTTAAAATGTCCTGTACTTGCTAAACAGGAAATTTATTAATGGTCAATAACTACAGTATCAACATGATGTCTATCAATAGATGCTCAAAATGTGCTCCGTTGGACTCTTTGATATGACTCTTGGGTTTGGAATTCTCCTGTTGGGAAACTTACCCATGGTCTTGTGCTTCATGAATGTTTCAGTCAGCTTAACCATAGGCCAGAAGTGTGCTCTTGATTTGTAAAGACTTTCATAGTTCTAATGCATTGGATGCATCTGAAACACTGACAGGACGTGCTGTTTTGCAAATGTTTTGGCAGGTAGTTTTATGTTTATATTTCTCACCATCCTTCTAAACACATGCTAATGTTGCGGGGTTGCCAAGTGTATGCTCACAACTTTATTCCAATAGACACCCTAAAATCTTCTTCTTTAACATCATTTCATGGCTAAACCAATCATTTTATCAATATATGGTAAAGACACAAATAGCTCATCTTTTGTTGCTCTATCTCACTATTCTAATTGCAAGAGTAAATGATAAAGGTGTGTTGACACAGCTGCCAGCTTTGACGATCCTCTTCGGTTCAAGTGTACCCCATCCCGTCCGTAGTCCCAGTCTTCAATCCACGAATTCGGGTTAAGAAAATGAGCAACCAGTCGCTCCGCTACCCATGAAAAAGCTTCATTCACCTGCATCACCTTTCTCCAGCTGGAGTCGCGTCGTCTTAGTACTCCACTGACGACTATTTTTGCTGAAGGAAACAGCTGTTTTGTCCTTTTAACTAAGTCATACATGTCACCCAACACATAGTTAACACTTCTCCGCAAGTCATTGCTCCCGACATGTAATACGATTGTCCGATATTTGCCTTCCATCTCCTCTTGCTTTCTCTCGATTTCCCTCAGCAGACCGTCAACTCTTATGCCAGGATAGCAAACTACCTCCGCCGTTGGATTTCCAGCATGTCTCACAACAGAATCACCGACTATTAGGCAAGATGTCTCCTCTTCTTTTACTCTTTCTTCCCCATGCTCCCTCAGTTGACGGTTTTCAGCTTCGAGCCTCCGAATGATATCTTCCGCTTGTTGTAGCTTAATGCGTAGTTCCCGTGCTTCTTCTTGAAGCTGCTCCAGTTTCCTCTGATTTGCGGTGACGGTCTCGGCTCCCCTGCATTCCTTACATACCCAGGTTTCCTCAATGTTCATGTCCCTCTTCACTTTCTGACAGCCAAAATGGAACAACTTCGAGCAATTACTGCACATAAGTCCGGTCCTCAGAACTTTAATACAGCTCCCACATCGTTCGTCCGCTACAGGTCCTGGATTAATCTCAATTCCCCCTATCACTAGTAAAGTTACTAACACAAAAATTACAAAATAACTCTGTGAAGTTTCCGTAGTACCTTCACGCTGGCTACCTGCTCCCCGTGAGCGCAGACCCGACCACATTCCGATCCTCGCCCGGTAAATCACCTAGTCAACACCCATTGTTTCAACTCGTTTCTACTTGCCTCTCTACCTGGCACGTCCGATCTCCTCAAGCTCCATACACCAACTATTTTCTAGGAAGCACATTAATCTCTATAGTATAACGCTTTCAAAGATTTTGGCTAATTCTGAAGTTAGTGTAATTGGTCTGTAGTGTCACCATGCTTATGAATAGGTCTAACTAGAGATAATTTTAGGCAATCTGGGAACTGACCTTTTGCTATCGAGTAGTAGTGAGGTGTATCAGTTTTATGTGGGACGCTGTAGTACAAGTATTATTGGAATTTCTGAATTCAATCATTTTTTATACTTAGTCAAGGCATATATGGCCCTGCAGAAAACATTTTATTAATCAAGTTAGTCCAGAATGTACAATGAAACAACTCCCAAATATAAATACAACTTCTTGCTCCCAAACAATAACTGTGATATAAGACTTGAAGCTTTAATAGCAAGAATTATTAATCAAGGCTTCGCAGGTGATCAGCCATGTCAGGTTTATGAAAGTCATTCAGATCCTGAAGAAGGCCATAGAGTATACAGTGGCTAAAAGCTCGACTTTCATAAACCTGACATGGCTGATCACCTGCAAAGCCTTGATTAATAACTGTGATAACGGACTTGTAGGCTGCATCAGGATATTATGGCTATCTAGTGGGATAGAGCATTTGTTCAGCAATGGCAATGTAAACTGCAACATATATATCAAGGTGGTGCTTTTTGATCAAGTAAGGCTCACAGCCAGGAATATTGCCAATTTTTTGAAAAGAAATTTAGAAAGTTGAAATTTTAATTGAGTCCGCATCATGACTGAGTGGTTAGACCACTTGACTCTCACCAAGGCGGCCTGGGTTCAATCCCAGTTAACCACAAAGTTAGATTTGTGGTGGGCAACATGGTGCTGGAGTGGGTTTTCTCCTCCGGTTTCCCCCGCCAGCATTCCAACAATTACTCCATCATCATATCTCCTATCATCATTCATCTTGCCCTCATACAGTCATCCACTTCTTTCACTCTCACCAGGCATTGGGCTGATCACCCATCCTGGTTCTCAATAAAAAGATCCAGAGCTTCGGCTCCTCAGGATCCCCTAACACCACAATAGTGTTATAAGTAGGGAAGTTAAAGAAGAAGAAGAAATTTTAATTGCAAATTGGTTGCAATTACATTACAAATATATCTCAGAATAACATAAAGTGAATCAATATTTATTCATATTGCTCTACTTACCAAATCATTGGAAGCACATTAAAGACATAGGAATATGAAAAAGAATACAGATGCACAGTGAATCACTGTCTCTGCTAAACATAATGGGTTCAAAACTGAACTAATTGACAGAAAATTAGAAAGTTCAAGAAGCAGAGACCAACAAGGTTAAGCCTAAATTTAAGAAATTCACATATCATCCCTCAACATTTGTGAAATTCCAAAATATCTTTAATGAGTTTAATAAGTACTTGTTCTGAAAAAAAAAGTATAATTTAACAAAGATGCTTAAATTAGAACACATAGAATTCCATTGGAAAAGAATCTGAGCATATATAAAATAGAATGTGCAGAATGCAACAAAACATACATTGGATAAAACTGAGAGAAATATAAGCACAAGATTAAAAGAAAACTTTGGAAACATTTGATGCAAACAGATAAACCAATCATTCTATAAAGAAAATCACAATATCTAAAAGTCAAACTGCTAAAATTGGTACATAATGCCATAAAGCTGAGGTTAAGAGAAAAAACGTAAATCAAAAGTTTTGAACATCTAATTACTAAACTTGAAATTTCAGGAGATGATAGTTAATCTCTAAATTCACCAACTCTACCCAAATGATGCTACAGTTACCCAGGGAGAAAGAAGATGAGGTAATCACTAGTTAGTCAACCAACAGCCAAAAATCAGGACAAGAAGTCCTTAAAACATGTTTTACCAGTAACTTGTTAAGTGGAGCAATATGAATGTTAACATTGATTCATTTTTCATAATTTAATTATTTGCTCCACTGTGTGAAAGTTCCAGTAATTTTAAATTTAGATAAATATATATTTGTTATTAGTAGAGAAGGTTATATTTGCCTCATTTTATAATACATATTAGAATTTGTTGATGGATACTTTTAGCAGATTCTGTCCATGAAGTCTGCTTTGAGATAGGTAGAGACAGACTGAAAAATTCAATGCTATAGCTAGGATTTGAACCATGGATCTTCCGGCCTCTATCTGGTTGCTCGTAACCATTGAACTACCATGACAACATGCCAGCATGATGTTAAATCTTCCAACTGACTCATATTTTTCTGTGTGAACCACTAGAAGATCTCATATATAATGAGATACTTACCTTTTGTGGTGACTTACTATGCTGTAAATACTTAAGACCCAGGTTTCATAGTTTAACCACTAGTAGGATAATTGATGGGAATTCTATCAATTTCCATCACTTAACCTAATAGTGGTTAAATTATGAAGAGCCTGGGACTGGTAGTAATCTCCACAAATGACATCTCCTACTGCTTTACCGGGAAAAATAGAGTCAGTTGGAAGATATAATGTCAAGCTGGCATGTCCATGGTAGCTCAGTGGTTAAGAGCAACCGGACAGAGGCCAGAAGATCCATGCTTCAAATCCCGAATATGGCATTGAATTTTTCAGTCTGACTCTGTCCAGACCTTGCAAGTGTGAAAAACAATTTCTGTCATTTAACTTAATCTGCTTTGAGAATTTGAATTAACTTTTCATTTAGAATAGTCACTGTAGCTAATTACAAATTTTCAATATTACAGTTATGAACCTTAGCTTGGGGTCCAGGCATTTTGACAACTTCGTAATATGCTATGTTGCAGAGAACTGGAGGCCTTAGCATATACTGTGGCATGTTTATGTCATGATCTAGATCATCGGGGAACAAATAACTCATTTCAGCTGCAGAGTGGCACCATTCTTGCTTCTCTATACTGCTCTGATGGATCCGTCATGGAGGTGAAGATAACCTGGCAATTTATTTCTCTTAGATACCTACTGATAGAATGAAAAGTCACAATATCAATAGTTACACATCGTAAGAGTACTCTACATTTAATATGTTGCCCTTGGAGACACTTAATGCAGTACACAGAAACTTTTTTGGTGTAACATTATTGAATTCAAGTTTATTTAAGGATATTCCTGTTTATTTCTCCTTTTAGTATTTCTACTACATAATTACATTAAGTAGAGGAAGCGTTTCACCCAAACATTCAATGTTAAAATGTCACCATAAATATGTTTTGAGACCACCTGAACCCCAAAGAAGAAATTTTAAAATAATATTTCTGTGTCTGTGAACAGCATATTCGAAAACAAATTGTCTTGATAAATATTAAACTTGTAATTTGTAATTTATTTCTCATCTTTCCTTTTACATCATGAACTGGAAACACAAAATCAAGAATACAGTTATATAATCCATTCTTGAAAATGCCATATGTACCTAAATCCTGAAAGTCCTACCAGTTGCTTGCCATTAAATAATATTTCGGTCCCCATACACCTAACCCTAGGTTTTTGTGTATTGGAGGCCCTCTACTCCTTTTTACACATTTTGGCATTTCACCTACCCTAATGTACATTTTTCTCTTAATTATTCTTAGCCATCTCTATTTAACTTTCCCTAAATAATTCCCTATATTTCTCCTGTTCTTTTCCCCTTTTACTGACAACATTTTTCTAATTACTACTTCGCCCCCCAAATTGTCCTATTTATGTAGCCATGCCTACTCTCTCCATACCTTTGTTTGACTACAGTATAATATACAATGGAAATCTGCAATCTCTTCTCCACACAATGGACATTTATGTAGCTCCTTATCTTGACCTATACCTTTCAAGTTTCTCTCTCCTGTTCTCGCCCAAGCAAAACCTTCTTGCCCTAACTTATTACATATGTCAATATATCGTTCCCTCCCCCATGTTGTTTTTATTTCTCTGTATACCTTCAGTGAGCTTTTGTAGAAAATATCTTGTTTGTCAATATCTTCTAATCTTAACTTTTTTCCTCTATACCCATACTCTGCATTTATCCAAGAATGACCGATACCTATCTGCTTCAACATGTCATTCATTTTATGTGCCCAAGTCCTCCCTAGTTGCTTCTCCATTGAATATGAAAACATTCTTTAATTATATTGCCATCTTCCAAGTTAGCTATTCTATATAAATATTTCATTGACCTTGACAAGATTTTAATTTATCAAATTTAGTATTTAAATTTAGTATTGTCCAAAGATGCAATATGAATAAATACGACTCATCTAAAAATTAATAATGCAATATGAAGATTTTCAAGGAAGTCCATGGACCCCAACTGCCTGTTACATCATACAATTTTTCAAAATTTTGTCAAAAATGGTATTAACAATTTTGATTAAAATGCAGTATGTTTAAGATATTTACATGACAAATAAAATGTATTTCTTGAGTTTTTGGCGAATAGCTTCTGGCATCCTTTTCATTAGGCAAGAATTTTGTATAACGGCTAAACCATAAGAAATAGACAAAAATGTATTATTCAAAACCTGTAGACATCTTTAAAACATTAATTTATTTGAAACAGTATTTTCTGTGTTCAGCCATTGCTGAGACATCCCTTATTATTAGCTGGAATTTTTCCAACACTGATTTTCTTAAAAGTGTTGTCACTATTGAACTGTTTCTCACAGCCGCATAGAAGAGTCTGAAGTTTCAAGATCAACATATAACTGACTGGTTTTTAAACATCAATCCAGTTTCCATCCCAAAATATTTTCTTGTTTAACTTTCTTTACCAGTTACCTATAGTGGCAAGAGAAAGTATCATATTCCACACAAAAATTAAATACAAAATTTCTTTGGAAAAACATGCTTTGAGGTCCATAAATTTAATGAAAAACTTAAGCAAAAAATTGGGAAACAGAAAGAGACGTATTTTTTTCTATTTCAGATATTATAATCTTTACACTAGATTACGTAGAAAATGAAGCTAGCTACAGTGAAGCAATAAAATATAAATATTTGTAACAAAAAACTTCACTTATCTTAAGAAGATAAGAAAGAAATAATTCTTTCCATTAGAAAGAAGAATTAACACCATTTTCTTAAGATAAGTGAAGTTTTCTGTTACAAATAATTATATTTGTGTAATCTTTACAACAGTTTTAAGTTTGTAGTGACTCATGAGAAACCCTGTACCCATATCATATTTGGTAATTACATTTGACATGTTCCAAAAATGTGATAATAAGATTATCAAGGAAATATACTCATTCCAAACTACAGGGTTCTTCATTTAAAACCTAACAGACACACTAATATTCTTTCAGCAATGAGTATGACTAAAATTAATACTGTATTGGTGGACTTTATTGTTTGGATTGATATTAAATACAGAACTTAGCTGTATTTTCAAGGATTAGGATATGACATAAGCACTGTAATCAGAAAAAACAAGCGAAAGCAGCAGGCCCATTTCCATAAGAGTTTATGGACACCACATGCTTCATGTTAAACTCATGACTTCATCTTGTAGTTACTGCATCTTGTTTTTGCTGTATGATATTCAAATTCATTAAGAGTCTAAGAAAAGAGTTGCACTCCATTATTTTCATTTCTTCTCTGCATTATTAGTTGTGTAATATTTCACAGGTTGTGACAAGTTTGTTGTGCGACACTATTTCAATTTTGTAAACAAATCAAATAATATTGTGTGTATAGCACAGCAGTATATCTAACTGATTTGATTTCTGTATAGTTTTCTGACCCACAGATTTGTCTGCCTTATCATTTGATTTGTAGTAAAAATAAAAAATTAATGAAGAAGCGCCAGTACGATTTTTATGGTCATTTTTTTCATACCTCAATCAGAGCCTTTCTCTGCACTTTGTAGTTCATGCAATATAGACATATATTCTTTGGTTTTAATGTTTCTCTTCTCCTGTATTGTTTTAGTTTTTAGTAACATTCCGTAAACCTATTGCTATTTAATTATGGTTTTGAACTATGGTTGAAGTTATGTCTTTGCAGTTTGTTTCATAATAGTTGTCAAGTAAACACATTTAGGTAATATCACATTGTAGTTCAGAGTTTAGTCATTAATCCGTGGAACAGGATGAAGGAAACTAATATGGCCCCACATTGATGTGGATCATTTGAAGCAAGTTATAAGATATGAGGGGCCCACTATATTGTTTTACACTTTGTTTCTTCACATAGTAAGGATGTTACACATCGGCTCTTACGTCCACCTTCTCAACATAATCTCGCTGTAAATATATGCACTTTTGCATGCATTGATTTGGTGGTTGCTTCAGACCCTCCATAAACCATTCTTTTGGAGTACTGCATACCCATGCCTTGACAGCCGGTTCCAGTTCTTCAAAATCTGACATTTTATCATGTTCCTAAACAAGTGATAATCACTAGGGACATGTCTGGTGAGTATGGTGGGTGTGGGAGCACCGTGAATCCCATTTGATCAATGGCAGCAGTGGTTTCTTGACTAGTGGGGAGACTTGCATTTTCATGCTCCAGAAGCACATCTTGAGCCCATTTTCCTTGCTGCTTTGTTTCAATGGCATGACATAAGTACCTAAGAATTGCCACATATGCTACATTGTTAATCGTGGCCTAAATTCCAGCCAGTCAATGAGATGATGCCCTTTGTGTCCCAGAATGCTGTAGTCATTTGCTTGCCAGCTGATGGCACTGTTTGACATTTCTTTGGCGGTGGACTGCCCTTATGCTTTCATTACATCAATTGTTGTTTTGTTTGTGGCTCATGGTAATGGAGCCACTCCTCATCATGTTACAGTCTTCAACATGAAATCTACTGGATCTCGATCATGGCATTGCAAAAGATCTCTGCACATATCCACATGCTTCTGCTTTTGGTCTGCAGACTAGAGTTTAGGTACCCACCTAGCTGATACCTTCCCTAACTGTAAGTGGTTGTGCACAATGCACTGCAAGGTGTTTTTAGTCAGTCCAGTGACTCTCTCCAATTCCGTAAATGTGATACATTTGTTTTCTTGGATGGCCTGTTCTATCTGGACAGTGTTGGCGGTGTTGACACTATCACATTCCTTCCAAAACTGATCCTCTTTTCTGTCGATGTGCGCCTTGTTTTCCAATCATCCACGCAGTTGTAAGCAGTATTCCATGAAGGTGCATATTCTCCATAGACTGCCACCAAATGCCTATGAATTTCTCCAGTGGCCACGCCCTCTTGCCTTAGGTACCAAGTTGTATAACATTGTCCTTATTGGTTGCTTTCCACATTCTCTACTCCTACACTGACAGTGTTGTTATGAACTGGGCTGTAATATGTGCATGCGTTATCCCCTTTGTGAGTACTGCTACCAAGTGGTGAAGCAAGATGCCAGTTACATGTCACTGTCATCACAATTGAAAGTGAACCATATCTGCAGAAAAAACAATAAAGTGTAAAACAGTATAGTATGACTTTTTTTTTTAGTTAATTGATGGAAATTAATCATTTCTTCACACTAGCTGTATATAGGCTAAGGTATTCGATAGAGTCAACATGAAAAATTCAATGCCATTGCCGGGATTTGAAGCACAGATTTCCTGGTTTCCGTCCAGTCGCTCTTACCCGTTGAGCTACCATGGCCAACTTGCCATCATGACACTAATTTCTCCATTTGATTCCTATATTTCCCCGGTAAACTACTAGGGGCTCTTGCATTCGAGATACACCGTTTGTGGCGACTTACTATCGTAAGCACTTGCGAAACATGTCCTCAAATTAGGAACGTAAGTGAAGCAGATGTGTAATAAATACGACTCATCTATAAATTAATAATTATTTCGCTTCACTGTGGTGTTCCAATACAGTTAAATCTCGATATAAATTAACTATTTAAGTTGTCTTTGCTTATGTGTTGATTTTTAGCCTTCTGTGTATTATGGTCAAATTTTAATATGCTTCCTTTAATTTTTAGTTTACGTTTATAGTCATGGTAGTTCATAATGTGAATAGCAGTCTTAGTGAAATAAAGTGTTTAAGGATGCTGTAAACTAAACCTCCCACTAGAGATATCTCTCATAGAGATATGAATTTGCAAGTTTGGAAAACAAAATCAGAACAACAAACAACTGAGAGCAATACAGAATAATAAACTTCAATGTACACCGTTTATTGCAAGTATATTTGGATGATGCTTTCACAAGAGGAATCAAAAGTAGTAATGATGTGACAGTTACATTGATTTTTCTAAGGTATTCATCCTGCATCATGTTGGCTAAATTACAAGCAAATGAAAAAAATAGCATTTCTTAGTATAAATAAATGAAAATCCCAATGTGATCGACTTTCCATGTTGCTATTGATAAGCATCCCAATTTTCATTGCTGATATATTCTCACTGCAGTTCTTTTAAATCAGTAGGTATACATTGAATGTTACTAAATGCACAGTACATCACTTAATGCCTTTTTAATAGGTTTCGGAAACATTTGGATCTGACATCAGCTATATGCTGCTGGATGGGAACATGGAGAAGCTCCTGTTCTCTGGTAGTGTTTCAAGACATCTTCTTGTAAGAACTCCAATAGATATTTGCAAGTTGTTTAAATGTGGTGTTCATGTTTAAGGATCAGTATGTTTCCTAAGTTATGAGTTTTTGACTTATATGTGATATACTGTAGGAATTCTGGTTCTGAGTTTATTTTTTGCCAGTATAAATAATAAGGCATCTCTTTGCTTTCTGCTCTCATTCCGATTCTGTTCCCAGTTTATTGTGAAACACCATATAAAAAATTGACAAAATTAATGAAACTTGTATATAAAGCAAATATCTTCATTGGCTGTGTACTTGTTCTTGTTGGCAGAGACATCATTTCTCACAGACACTGTGTATTCTCAACTCAGAGGGCTGTAACATAGTAGAGAGTTTAAGTCAAGAGGACTACACCATCTTTCTGGATCATGTCCTGGACATGATACTTGGTAAGTATTCTTCAGTCAAATGCAACTGATACGAGGCAATTTGTAAGGACATTAGTTGGACATTGATTCTGAATGTAGCAACATTTATGTTTTTCCTAACATACGAGGGATGACCCAAAAGAAACCGGATTGTTGTCATAAAAACTTTATTGATAAACCGTTTTACAAAATTACTTCAGTCACCTTCAAAATACCCTCCATTACATGCGATGCACTTGTCAAGTCTCTTTTCCCACTGTTGCAAGCATGTTTGGAACTCTTCAAGTTTGATATTGTCCAGTGCCCTTTGTGAAGCTGTTTCTACCGCCTCTACATCCTGATAACGCTCCCCTTTCATTCGTGGAAATAGGAAAAAGTTGCACGGGGCTAGGTCCGGCTAATACGGAGCGTGGGGAATGGCAGACCACCTCTGAGATGCCAAATAGTGGGTCATTCGTAAAGCCGTGTGTGCTGGAGAGCTGTCGTGATGCAGAAACCAGTCACCTGATTGCCAAAGTTCCGGGCGTTTCCTCCTCACATCCTCTCGCAGACGCCTTAAAACATCCAAGTAAAAGCGCTGGTTAACAGTCTGGCCAGGGGGTACAAATTCCTGATGCACAATTCCACGAACATCAAAAAAGACAGTGATTATTGTCTTCACATCTGACCTCACTTGCCTTGCTATTTTTGGTCTGGGAGAGTTGGGAGTCCTCCACTGGCTTGACGCTTGCTTGGTTTCTGGGTCATACCCGTAACACCAACTCTCATCTGTAATGACTTTGTTCAAGAAGTTTGGATCACGTGCAATATCTGTTTTCAAGTCCTGACCCATATTCATGCGGATGGTTTTGTGCTCCTTTGTGAGAAGGTGAGGGACAAATTTAGCAGCAACACGTCTCATGTGCAAATCCTCCCTCAAAATCCGCTGGCACGACCTCCAACTGATTCCTGTCGCTGCTGAAATTTGGTCAATCATTTGGCGACAATCCTTGTTGATCTTTTGGCGGATCTTTTCAATGTTCTCCTCATTTCGCGATTATGAAGGGCGTCCAGAACGAGCGTAGTCTTCAACACACATCTCACAACGTTTAAAGTGCCCAAACCACTCGAAAACCTGTGTGCGGCTCATAGCATTCTCCTGGAAAGCTTCCTGAAGCATTTGGTGTGTCTCCATTGCAGTTTTTTTAAGCAGTAAACAAAATTTCACACACACTCTATGTTCTTTTAAAGTTGTTATAACGACTTCGCAGAGGTAATCCGCCAACAGTCAGAGAAACGCAATACCACACTTGCACGTTCAGCTCTACACTGGCACCGTCTGCACAGCTGTTTCATGAAGGTCTCTACTAACACCATCTAGCATGAGAACCCTGCACTATGTCTATGAGTGGCAGCGCCCTTGGAGTCTGGTTTCTTTTGGGTTCCCCCTCGTATTCTTACTGTTAATTATATTATTGTACTCTGTTGGCAAATCTGCACCTTACCCTGTCTGGTATGACATAGGTTGGTTAATAAAATGGAGAGCGTAGCAATGTCAGCTCACTGAATTGTCCAGAACTCCCATCAGGATAAGTGCAGTTTTATTGAGATTGATTTGAGCACTATTGAAATGCTACATTCAGAGAGAAAAATATATCTAGTAAAGAATGAGTAGAAAAAGAGTGGACAAAGTTAGAGTATCATCTGTTAAGAATAATGTAACTGGAGATTTACACTTAAATGTATCCTAGCTAATGTTATTCTGATGTTAGTGGCATGATATTCTTGTTACAGCAACAGATCTGGCCCATCACACAGACGTAGTGATGCCTCGAGTGGAATTACATGAAGACATTATTCAAGGGAGGGAACCAAAGCCTCACTATCTCTTGTCCAGTTTGATGATGACTTTAGCTGATCTCAGTGACCAAACCAAGAATTGGAGAGTTGTCCGCAGTGCCTCAGTAAGACTTAGCTTTAAAATAAGCAATTAGTTAATCAGAATGATCATGTCTAGTTCATAAAACTGGACTTTTGATATATGAGAAAAGGAAAGCTTTTTATGTGTGAGGTGGTTTATATCAAATTGGATGGTTTAAAGCAAATGATGTATCTGTTTACAAACGTTTTTTTACTTTTTTTAAAACTTGTAAGTCATTAAATAACTATGAAGCAAGACATGCACAGATGCATATGCTTTAATAATTGAAGTAAATTTTGCAACTCACAGGTATTTATTGGCTAAGAAATTGAAAACAGACTGGCAAATAAGTAACAAATGATTTTCTTATGAATTGGACTGTAATACAATCAGGCACAAAATTTATATAATTTTGAATTGAACTAGTACTCATTGCTCCATATATTGCTAGTGTTTCATTAGGACCTTTCTAACATCCTCGGCTAATGTCAACTGTCTAGTTTTAATTTGGTGAACTCCTTGGAGGTGATAGGTGCGTTTCTGTTGGTATCTTTAAGTTTGGGTTCTCTTCAAAGGTGGTATCGAAATTGAACAATTTTCCTTCATATTTCTTTATGAATATCTTTTCCCAGATGGTTAATGCAGCTGGACCCTGAACACTTTTTAATAAATGGATTTCTTGTTCTATATCGTAATTATAATTTCAAAAATGGTATGCTACTGCCGATTTGTCTATTTCTTTGTTCTTGATGTTCCTAAAATGCTCTTTAAGTCTCATGTTCAAATTCCTTTTAGTGTTGCCTGTGTAAAACTGTCACAGCTGCAACAGGATAATTTGCAAAAGGCATGATGTTGGATGATTAATTACTCCCACCTTTGGTGAGGATCTGGAAGAATCCTTGTAGTTGCCTCGGCGCTCTGGAGCAATGATTCTTACCTCTGGTCATAGTATCGGAGTAAAAGTATTCTATGCTGCAATGGTTGAAAAATAACAATTCTTCTCCTTTAAATATTGTGTGATTTATTCCACGAAACCATTAATAAATTCTGTTACAATTTTATATGCCATAGATTCTGTCCTTTCACAAATTATTGTTGCATCGTTGAGCTTTAAGTTTCTGAAAACTTTGAGAGCGACACCAAAAAACACATCTTACTATGAGAATGTTCCTTTGCATCTGAATATTCTGGATTCTCTGCACATGATGTTTCTAGAACAACTAAATTACTTCTATTCTATTGGTCCACGTCACCACATTACATAATTACATTATTGTAATTTCCAATAGCAATACTATTATGTAAGTTGTATCATTCCGTTGCCTAACCAATTTCACATTTCTTATTTTGTACAAATCACCTTTTCCAGAACAATTTAGAGCAAATTCTTAAATATTTAAAAAATATGAAATAACCATCACACAGCCTTTGCAATTTATCCAGTACACACTTGAGTTTTTGTCTGTGGGTTTCTCTTTTGTGTTATGTGATTTCAAAAGGTGTTGTGCACTGAATTTATTCTGTGAAGCCAAAGTAATGTTGTGTTCTTTGAAGACTTTTTGGGAAAGGTTTGTACCTGTGGGATGGTATGTTAATTTTCCATAGGAAGTTTTATTACTGATTGGGGAAAGAGTAGTTATTTGTCTGTAACTCTGTTGTCTTTTGAATTTATCAATTTTCTTTTTGACCAGTTCAGCACTGAATCCATTGTACTCTGCAGTGTGAATTATATGATTGTACTCTGATATATTCCATCTTGTTTAAGGGGACATTGATGAAATATATCAAAGAGATGTGGATGATATGAAATGTCTGTGTAATGGCACCAAGCAAATGACTCAGGCAGTTTCGTCTGTGGCCCATATTCGAGAGGTTTGGTTCTGATTTCTGTAGCCGACCCTCTTGACCCAGGGTTTTTTTCAGGGGTTTCCCTGGTTGCCAGGTAGTTAATTACATCCCCCAAATTTTCCATCCCTCAATTTCACCTCCATTGTCATTTCACATCATCTGTCATCTGGTGGTCTCTCTAGGGTAGAAGGGTCAACAGGTGTCTTGCATTGCATGCTAGGATGATATGCTCTTGGTAAAAACATCCTCCTCCAGTGGAATGGTCTTTGGTCTCAAAACCCAGTCTGGTGGGGGAGTTTCCAACTGCTAAAGTGTAGGAACCCTGCCCTCTGCACTGTCATGACTCTTTCGGATGAGCGCCCTCTGTCTCCTGTCGTCTCATCCTTTCTAACTAGAGTGCTCCACTTGGGGGCATAGGTACAATGGCCAAGTTTGGACCTCCATACCAAATCCCCTCAGTAGTGTAGTTCAGTCCATTCCAGTACAATGGCTGAAAGGAAAGATGAATATGTAGTTGTTGGGGGATGAATGGCTGGAGAAACCAGAGAACCCACAGAAAACTCACCCAAATGCCACTTTGTCCATCACAAATCCCACATGCAGTCCCCTGGGATTGAACCCAGGCCACCTTGGTGAGAAGCAAGTGCTCTAACCACTCAGCCTTGATGGAGAACCATCCTTGATGCTTTATACTGGCAGCATCATCAGTATCAGAGAACTTTACAAAACCACCAAATCTATATGTATGGATATATTTTGGTTTTATTTAAGTGTGATAAAGTAACCCAGCTGTTAATATTTGCTATCAGGAACTGGTATACATGGAGTTCTTCAGACAAGGGGATCTGGAGAAAGCAATGGGACGAGAACCTGCAGAATTCATGGACAGGGAGAAGGCAAACATTCCACATTTACAGATACAGTTCCTGGATAACATTGTATTCCCTTTGATACAGTAAGTACTCACTTGTTATAACTTGTATAAGAATGTGGTTCAAGTCATCTTGTATAATGATGCCATATTACGTTATTTATATACTAAGGATGTACTATTAATGATTATACGCTGTGGACAGTGGGATTTATAAGTTATTCCGCAATCACTAATAACTCTGTCCTGCCATACTTTCCCAGTTTTTGTTGAAATTTGGATACTTATAAGGAAGCAAACATGCTGATTTCAAAAACAAAAAAATTCAATGCCATGGCCAGGATTTGAACCATCAAAACCTTAGCCTATAAATGGCTAGTGTGGAGAAATGATTAATTTCCATCAATTAACTAAAATAATAAGAGTTAAATGATGAAGCCTGGGACTCAAGTACTTACAATAGTAAGTCGCCACAAACAGTGTATCTCGGATGTGAGAGCCCCTAGTGGTCTACCAGGGAAATACATGAGTCAACTGGAGAATTTAATGTCAGGACAGCATGTTGACCATGGTAGCTCAATGGGTTAGAGCAACTGGATGGAAACCAGGAGATCCGTGGTTCAAATCCCAGCCATGGCATTGAATTTTTCATGTTGACTCTATCCATCAAAAACCTTAGCCTATAAACGGCTAGTGTGGAGAAATTATTAATTTCCATCAATTAACTAAAATAATAAGAGTTAAATGATGAAGCCTTGGACTCAAGTACTTACGATAGTAAGTCGCCACAAACAATGTATCTCAGATGTGAGAGCCCCTAGTTGTCTACCGGGGAAATATATGAGTCAAATAGAGAATTTAATGTCAGGACGGCACATTGACCATGGTGGCTCAATGGGTTAGAGCGACTGGACCTAAACCAGGAGATCCGTGGTTCAAATCCCGGCCATGACATTGAATTTTTCATGTTGATTCTATCTATCAAAGACCTTAGCCTATATATGGCTAGTAGGAAGAAATGATTAATTTCCATCAATTAACTAAAACAGATTTTAATATTTATTCTCTGTTAGCAAATATCTCCAAGGTGACAGTGTGGAACTTCCATGAGACAGCCATCAGTACATAGTAGCACCTCTAGCATTGGTAACTATCAAGCTAGCAAACTATGTGCTGAATTCAACATGGGTGTATCCATATTATTATTAGGGCATATTGTCATCTGCATCTCATTTGTTTTGATTTGTTACCATCCTGAGAATCTGTTTGCCTTCTAAGATGTGCTTCCAATGGAACTTGCATTGTCTTATTTTACACTCATCGAATTGAAGAATATTGCCAGGAATACAAAGTTTCCCCTGTGCAAATTATTTGCTGTCATTGGAGATCATGCACACTTTAGTAGAATAACTGAACCAGTTACTGTTGCAAGCTCATACATGATCTCCTACTGAACACTCCATATGGTTACTTCATAGTGATTGCTTGCATATAAATCAGTGGATGAGTAACAGAATTTGTTTGACCAATAATTTTTGCTCAAATCATATTTCTTTGCACAGAGACTGCATGATTTTTCAGTCCAGTTCTAAAAAGAATAGTAAATGATGTTAATTACTAAATAATTATTAATACAAATTTCAGTAGGACTCTATTTTCCAGTCACCTATCTACAGCAAAACTCGGAATACATGTGGTCCCATGTTTTAATGGGGTGCAGGATGGCATTACATTCAAAACATAACATTCCTGTTCTTAGCAGATCCTCATTGAGTAATGTCTGAAGGAAGACCTTCGTATCATTGAGGTAAACCTTACACAACTGCCTTATTAATCAGATGAACCATTTTTAATGGTTCAAATCCCAACTATGGCATTGAATTTTTCAGTCTGACCTTTCCAATTGTCTCATGTACGTGAGAACTCCTAGTGGTTTACCGGGGAAAATATGAGTCAGTTGGAGAATTTAATGTCATGCTGGTACGTTGCCATGTTAGCTCTTTGGTTGAGAGCAACCAGACAGAGACCGAGAGATCTGTGGTTCAAATTCCAGCTATGGCATTGAAATTTTCAGTCTGACTCTACCTCTCCAAACTTTGGCCTACACACAGCTAGTGTGAAAGAACAATTAATTTCCATTAATTCACAGAACATTGCTTCTCGCATTTCAAAAATCTGCATGATCATGATTCTAAAGCAATAAAATCCAATAGAAAGTATGGTTAGAACTTTTCAAAATTAACCAGTTGGTAATCACTTCAACATGGTAGTACACAATAATCAGAAATTGGCTAGATTGTTACAAATGAAGCACATTTTGGTGTTATGTGAAGGCTAGTAGTCATCATTTCAGTCTTCTTGTGCATGCACATTGGGAACCTTAGACTTATGTGTCATATGTTCAAAAGTATCCTGAATATTCTTTCATGGCTGAAAGATGCTTACAGCCTATACAACATTTTCAGATTCTTGTGGAGCAGTAAAAGAAATCAAAGATACATCTCCTGATACTTCATACTCATAGGATTTTTCATACTTTCTAGGACCAGTGACTGCAAAATTATATCAGGTGGTGCACAGCAAGCTCCCTAGTTTAGGAGCCTTGTACTTAATTATTCAGACAAGAGAGAAACATAAATGTACCAAGATTTAAATGTATTGGAACACCACAGTGAAGTGAAATAATTATTAATTTATAGATGAGTCGTATTATACGACTCATCTATAAATTAATAAATAAATGTACCAATTGAAAGTACAGAACATGCCATTTATGCACCTCATATTATAGAATTATGTCTTGAAAATTACATCTTCACATTGATCTCCATTACAATCCACACATCTGCGAGCATGTAATGAAACTGAAAAGCACATGCTGCAGCAGGCCTCCATATATGGCCACAATTTCTTCAGTAATGGCTTCTTTCAGCACTTGAAGTGTTGCAAGACATCTAGTAAAGACCAATTTCAAACAATACAGTTAAATCTCGATATAAGCCATGTAATGTTTCCAAACCTTGAGATGACAGACTTAAATTCATTTCTAAGGAACACCAACCATGCTGTTGCATGCTGTATGGGCCATAGCACCGTCTTGTTGGAAGTAAATATTCTTTGGATCCCTTCCCCATTTAAATGTATAACACACGGTGTACCACAAGGATCAAAATTGGGGCCATATTTGTTTATTTTATACATAAATGATCTGTTTAAACGACTTCAGGAAGCAGGAGGATTAGCCATTGGCTATGCTGATGACACAACAGTTATTGTAACAGGGAGTACAGCGGCTGAATTACAAAGTAATGCAAATGCACTGTTGGAGATGGTTAATACTTACCTGGAAGAATTAGGAATGGCACTAAATACAAAGAAAACAGAATGGATGCAGATTAGTATAAGTAACAAAATGCAGGTGAATATCTCCTTGGAAATAAAAGGTGAGCAAATCAGGCAAGCTAGTGAAATAAATTTTTTAGGACTAGTAATAGATAACAACCTGAAATGGAATAGACATTTAGAAAAACTCCCAAAAAAAACTCAATAGGGGTATATATATTCTAAAACAGGTTAAACAAATCATGGATGAAGATAGTACAACACAAGTATATTACGCATTTATGCACTCACATTTGAGCTATGGGATTATTTTATGGGGATAAGCAGGGAGGAAACATATACTAAAAATATTTAGACTACAGAAAAGAGCGATAAGAGTTCTTAAAATATCAAAAAAAGAAGCACCTGCAGAACAGCATTTAAGAAATTAGGTATACTAACACTGCCTTGTCTATATATATATATATATGAATGTCTAAAATATGTTGTAACTTCCCATAAAGAAGACAAAAATACAAGTATCCATGAACATAACACAAGAACAAAAGAAAATTACTTTAGCAATAGACTAAGAGGCTCATTACAAAATAAAAGTATTGAAAGTAAGGCAAAAGATTTGTACAATCATTTACCTCACTGGATTAAAGAAATAGGGAAAGAACAAATAAAAATAAAACAAATAAAATCTTATCTGATTAACAATGCTTTCTATACAATAGAAAAATATAAAAATTGCAAAAACAAATAATGGTTAAAACTGTAGAGTCAAAATTGTAAATATAGATAGTAATACTTCTCCATTGTAACTGACTTTATGTATATACTTCACATGACAAAACCTTGTAAAACTATTACAATTGGTGAATAAACAATCTCAATCTCAAACCTTCTGAGTTTAAGAGTTCCAGAATCACAAATACATCTGCAACTTTGTTACCTATCTGTCTGAATTTACTACATCATATCAAAGAAAATCAGAGAAAAAAACAGTCCTGCAATTCCAAACTGACTGACACCACACCAGACTGTTACCTTCAGAGAATGTAATAGTTTTTCAATGAGTTCCTTGGGATTATTAACTGCCCAGTACCTCATGTTCTGTTTATTAACAGAAGAGTCTAAATGAAGCGGGCTTCATCACTCATGAGCAATGTTTCCTGAACATCTGGATTTTCCTGTACCATGTTAAGCATGATGTTGCATAAGTTAGCCCTTGAATATTGATCCTCATGGAGAAGTTTTTGGGTCAGTTGCATTTTGTATGGGTGAAACCTGAGTTCACATAATATACATCCTAAGGATCTTCAAGAAATGTCCAACACTCTTGATTTTTATGAGCTGAATGACACGGACTGCATTCAACTGCCTGTTTCACTTAAGCATCATTTTCTGGTGTCTTCACTGTTTTAGGCAGACCATGTTTAATGTCTAGGACACTACCACATGTTTCAAACTTATTCAACCTTGCATGTTTTCCATGAAGGAATTGGAACGTGTCTCGGCACTTTGAAATGAATGCAAAATATTCTCTATATTGTCACAACAGATTTACTCTCGTGAAAGAAATGCATGGCTGAAACATGATGTGCCCCTAACCAATGCTCCACAGCTACAAACACTGAAGTAAACAAAAACAAAAATGCACCATTCCAATTGTTCAATTAATATGGTACTATCAACAGTAGAGCTTCATATTTTCCGAAGACATAGAATTGAAACTAGGGAACTTGCTATGTGCCATCCTGTAATTCTAAGAGGAAAATTTACAATAAAAACTTATGTTAAAATATTTTCATATGTTAGAATGGCCAAGGTAAATAGAATTAAATTATAGCTGTTCATTAGTGCTGGATAGTTAGGATATATCTTTCCTATTATGAGAGGAGGTTAAAGCTCTGTAACTATTATATATAAAGTAACTACATAGAAATGTATTATTATTATTATTATTATTATTATTATTATTATTATTATTATTATTATTATTATTATTATTATTATTATTATTATTATTATTATTATTATTATTATTATTATTATTATTATTATTATTATTATTATTATTATTATTATTATTATTATTATTATTATTATTATTATTATTATTATTATTATTATTATTATTATTATTATTATTATTATTATTATTATTATTATTATTATTATTATTATTATTATTATTATTATTATTATTATTATTATTATTATTATTATTATTATTATTATTATTATTATTATTATTATTATTATTATTATTATTATTATTATTATTATTATTATTATTATTATTATTATTATTATTATTATTATTATTATTATTATTATTATTATTATTATTATTATTATTATTATTATTATTATTATTATTATTATTATTATTATTATTATTATTATTATTATTATTATTATTATTATTATTATTATTATTATTATTATTATTATTATTATTATTATTATTATTATTGTGAAATGTTATATAATTGTGTAATAATGTATGTTTTTTTAATATGTATTATAAATTTAACTGACATATCCAAAAAACATGTGTTATAAAAAGGGTGAAAATAAATAAATAAATAAAGTTCATGAGTCAGTAATTTTGCAGTGTCTCTTCTCTCTGGTACATTCGCAACTTTTGATGAGATCAGCAATAATTACATTACATTTGCTCAGCACATAAGTGTGACTTTTAGTCATGAGTAGTTCGATTGTAATGTTTCAGGACAATAACAAAGTATTTCCAAGAGCTAGAACCCTTGTTGAAAGCTGCTGAAGAGAACAGAAGGGGGTGGATTATTGCACAAGACCTTTTCACAGCACGCTGGTCACAGGGACACTTCTCTATCAACATCTTGTCAGACCCACAGTTCGAGAAGCAGGTGCTGGAGAAGCTAAATGGCCACTCACCATCGGGTACAGTACAGGAGTGGCTATAACTGCCAATCTTTTACTATTTCTTGCTTTCATTCCATCTCTTTAGTTCTTTTTATATTTGCTTTCCTCATTTTGAATTCCATCTCTCTAGTTCTTTTTGTATATGCTTTCCTCATTTTGAGCACTTACATATAAAAAAATTTGCACAATGCATCGAGCTGAATATTACACATATGAAAGTATTAAATTATGAATAATGATTATGTTAGTTCTGATATTGCCAAGACAAGAAATGGCATACAGCATTAGTTTAACAAGGCACATGTTTTTAAGGTTGCATAAAAAGTCTTAAAATGGAAGGTCAAATGTTGAAGGTAAACTAAAGAAATTGTGGTTTCCAGGTGCATTTGCTATTAATATTACTATATCAGTTTGTTCATCCTTCTAGCCATATTGTGTTCTGGGTGAAAAAAGAAACTTACAAACCATTACGTTATAGAAATGAAATGCTATATTTATAGAGCTTTCTAAGAAAAGGTTCCTTAGTCATTAATTAATGTTTTAGTAACAGTGACATCCACATTAATTAGTGAACATTATTAATTCCTAAACTATGTTTCTTCTTGCTCACTCTGCCTTTATACAAAACAAACTGTCTAAGATATTGCTGGAAGCAATTCATAAAATATACCTAATGAAATATGGAGTCAGTTTGAACTCTTAATAGCTTCACTCATGTATTTATTATGCTAAACTAGTATTGTGAGCATGAGCTCTCATTATTATCAGCTGCTTGTTAACTTTCAAACAAACTCTCGAATCATTTGATTGTTAAAAGCCTGGGGTGTGCTCTGGTGCACTATTGATAAACCTAAATAAGGATTTGTTTATGCATGATTGGAGGATTTTAGTAACAGTGACATCAAAATTAATTGAAAAAAATATTCATAGTTGGTTTTTTGACACTTTGTCACATACGTTTTTATATTGAGGGACTAGTTTCGGAAGCCGTCAGCTCCATTTTAATCTCTTTCCAACTAACTATAAATAGGTTTTTCAAGGATTTGTTTGCTGCTGGCAAGTCAAAGTTTATTATCCGTAATTCCTTTCTTGGAATTTTTGAAAACATTTATTATCCGTTTTTCAAATTTTTTTATGTAAATATCTATATTTCAAATTATTTGAATTGGTACAGCAACAGGTGACTTTTTGGTCTATTTGAATTTGGTGCAATGTTCCTTAAAATGGGTGCCTAAGTTCCTTTTGGTTTGCCCTATGTAAAACTTCACACAATTTTTATATTGAATCCAGTAGGTTCCTGACTTCTTCTTTTGGGGTATGGGATAAGATATTTTTGATTTGAGAGGTTCTTCTTCTTTAACTTCCCTATTATACCACTAGAGTGGTGTGAGGGGATTCTTGGTCCTCTCCCCTTATGCCATTAGGCATCAGGTTGAGGAACTGCAACTCTGGATCAGATAGAGAAATCCAGGATGGGTGATCAGCCCAATGCCTGGAATGAGAGTGAGAGAAGTAGATGAAGGGAATAAGGGCAAAGTGGATGAAAGGAAAGATGATAATGGAGCAATTGATGGAATGATGCCGGGGAAAATCAGAGATCCCGGAGAAAACTTGCCCCAGTGCTATGTTGTTCACCACAAATCTCACCTGAGATTGGTTAGATTTGAGAGGTTCTTGATGCTATATTTGTCAAAAGTTTTAGGACATTATTATGGTTTTTGAACATGTTCTGAGATTTATGGAATAGGCTTGGGTGGTATGTAAATTTGTTGAAGCTGGGCTTTTCTGCTGTTTGAATGAGTTGTGACCTGTTTGACGCATTTTTGTCTTTTTTATTTCAAATTTTCCAAATTACCACTGTTCCGCAGATTTGATGGTCTGTTAAATATTTCTGTAAAATTGTTGTCCTATGCATGCAGCAGCAATATTAAGGGAAGAAAAACTTTTATGCCTCATTTCTTTCTCCATTTTAAGACTTTTTATTCAATTTAAAATGCACTTTAGTACATCTCATTCACATATTATTCACAATGTTATGCTCAAAGTACAGGCAGATCTTCACTTATTTTGCTAGCAGTAAATAACTACTCTTAAACCTTTTCATGCAGAATTAATTTGGACTATATTTAACAGAGTTTAAAATTTGATGTAAAATTCAAAACATTATCTATTTATAGTTATTCATACCCAGTATAATCTTGAGTACATGTGTAAGTAGGGTGACCAGCTGTTGAAGGAAGGAATGAGTGAAAAGAGTGTCAAAAATGGAGAAGGACATTCTGCAATTTTGAGGAAACAGCTACATTTTTAGGTGTCATTTCAAAGTCACTCTTACTGAAGTAATAATTTCACTCACCTTTGAGGTACACTTGGAACTTTTTTCCAAAGATGTTGTTCTATATTTAGTTGAAGCTAGATGGCAGGACAGTTATGTACTGTGAAAATTTGTACCAGTGACAATAACATGAAAATTTGTTCAACTAGGAAAGCTAACAATTCTGTGCTTCACTGTCCCTACGCTTCTTCCAAGTTTATACTTTAACAATTCTGTGTTAGATAACATACTTGTGGGACATTTACAAAATTATCTTAAAATATGTTGTTGGTTGGTAATTTTTAACAAATTTAATAAGATGCTGGGTACAAAAGCCGATATGCTGAATGTTATATATACACACACATATAATTCTAAATGCCTTTTCTTTGTGTGATTAAGTACAAAACACTTATTTGGATGGAAATGGAGTTGTTAATTAAAGCATTAATATTGATAACAGCATATAATATCTAGGAATATGGGCACTAATCACTAGAGACTGGATTCCTATTTAATTATATACTCTGTTTCTTTGTGATACATGGAAACGGAAAATGTCTAAAAGTTGAAGTTTTGAGTTTCTTCTGTCAGATGACATGCTTATATTTGGGTATTGTAGTCATAGAATATTTCAAACTAGCTAACATCTTGAAGATAGAAAAAGAAAAAAATACTATATTCTAGGTGCTCTCAAGCTTCAAGCCAGGTGTATAGATTAGCCATTGATGTTTAAGGAATGTACACCTCTCCCAACATCGGATGATTATCGAATAAAGTAGTGAAAATATCCAATACATATATACTGACCACCTAGAGACAGCTGGCATGGACCTGGTAAAAAATGCAGAATGTTTCACTTAGGTTGGTGTGGTCAGACCACATAAAAGATGTGACTACTTAAATGGATTTTTTTTTTAATTTACGTCCGCCCCAACGTTAAGTTATATCGGACGGTTACTTAATTGGATGTTCAATCTGTCTTAATTTGTGCTTCTTGAGCCGACTGATTTCCATTTTTAAGGCTGGTTTCCAAGAGGAACTGAAACTCCCAGTAACTACTGCATTTTGTCACAATGGTGGCTTTGTGGTCCTTATCAAAGCAATGCGCTGCCAGTCCAGATTTTTCAGGTTGCATTAAACGGATGGTCCATTCAGGTTCTTTTATCCTGGTTGCAATGTTCCTTCTGGTTTGTCCTTCATATGGCATCCCACGCTCACAGAGAATGTGGTACACCCTCAGAACTTTGAAGTGCAGTTTGTCTTTCACCGGTCTCAACAGATCTTATTTTAGAAAAAAAATATTTGACACAAATTACATATTTTAATGAGGGCTGCAGTTTTTATAAAGTTCATATATATATATATATATATATATATATATATATATATATATATATATATATATCAGTATGAAGGAGACTTCTCAGGTTATTATTTTAATAAAAATAATTGAAAATGTTTTTGAGAAAATGAAAAATCTTAAGCTTTTCAATTGAAAGGTTTATTTTGGAAGAGATGAAATTTCAAGTCACATCCTCCACAATGTGTCCACTATCTTGTATGGGGATTTAAAGGATGAATAAATTGAATTGAATTACCGACTCATTACTTTCAAATGTTAAATACATCACTGTTTCTAACCTTTTGCTACAAATAATACAATTTCAAAATATTTGCAAGTGTTCCTTTGAATTTTCCAAAAGGTATTTCTTTTAATTTTTAGGATATAATTCAAGGTGTGTAATTTCAAAGGCAGCAATTAGTCACCCGCTTTTTAAATATTTCAATTTCCCTTCAGTCTACTACAGCAAAATGTTAAATTAACTAATTTCTGTGAATGTTTAGCTTAGTAACAAGTAATATGAAGTAAATAGAAAAGAAAGGTTTTGTAAGAATACTTGTACAAATATAAAAATATATAATTAGTGGGTAGAGAGAGATATTTGAATGTAACATATCAACTTTTTTGTCTTCTGAATTTAACAGAAAAATGCTTTAGGAATTCATAAATACAAAAAGCACAATATTGATATCATATCTGCCTGGACTTTTGAGTATTTTTATTCTGCAGTAAATATTAAGTTTTATTGTACATTTGCTCACTTGTAAAAGAAGTGCTGCTCAAAAATGAAAAAGCATCATGTAACAGCAATATTTTATTCGCTCACATTGGTGCATTTTTCTCTCTTTGCTGTCAAGCTCAGTATTTTAAAACTATGTGTACGAGAAATATAAAACTATTTTGGGTATTTCTTTTGTATTTTCTATATCTAGATTATTGTAATGATATTTTTATTAATTTTAATAAGATGACTTACCTGTTACATACTTGCCAACTTTTATGATTTGCCCTTAAAACGTATGGGAGTGCAGTCCTTTTTATGACTTTATAGCAAAGGAGGCTTTTCTACACTTTGATGGGCAGATTCAAAATATAACAGATTTTCACCATGGACATGACAAAAAATTAGATTCTCTTGTATTGTATTGAAACTTGGGAATCCAAAGAAACCTATTCTATTTGGTAAGGCTGTGTGATATTCATCACAAGTCAAATACTTTTATCTTCTTTAAGGCAAGAAATTGACTTGAAGATACCATTAGTTCATTTAGTTGCTAAAGATTATGAGGTCTTTTGGACCTACAGAAGCTTATTTGGTAAGACACAGGAACTAAAACATAAAGTGTTGGATATACACAGATTTTTTATGCTGCATTGTGTTGTTGGCCAAGAGTTAAATTAAGGCACTAAAAGTGAACTTAGCAAGTTGCAAAAGGTATTTTGCATTGCTATTAGAGGAGCATTGAGAACTACCGCTATTGCAGTCATGGAAATCCCTTTGGAATTTGCCTTCTTGCCAGTGGGGTCGAAGCACTCCATGTGTTAAAGCATCGAATTGAAGTTAAATTTAAAGGGAGTCGATTAATGACACTAAACAACACTTACTTTTAAATTTTCCCAGAACATGTTTTAGAGACTATTTGCCTCCATTGTCAACTGGACATTGACTGGTTCTCTGTGGTGTAGCTGGCGATATTTTGTCATAGGTCTCCTCTGGTGCGGTTCGAGGAACTTGCTGAACAAATCTTCCTCGAACCACCACCAGAGGAGACCTATGACAAAATATCGCCAGCTACACCACAGAGAACCAGTCGATGTCCGGTTGAAAATGGAGGCAAATAGTCTCTGAAACATGTTTCGGGAAAATTTAAAAGTAAGTGATGTTTAGTGTCATTAATCGACTCCCTTTAAATTTAATTTATTACAACACTGTTTTCAACACTTCCAAGAAAGGAATTATCAAATTGAAGTGTGTTTGGAGGAATTTAGTAACAGTGACGTCAAAATTAATATAAAAATTATTTGTGGTTGGTTTATTGACACTCGTCACTTACTTTTTCATATATTTATGAGAGACTAGTTTCAAAGGCCCTGGCCTCCATTTTCAATCTCTTCCCAACTGGCAACTGATGTTATCTGCTCTCTCTGGTGGTGGAACTATGAACTTTTTTGTCAAATTATCTGCTGGCGGGATTTCAAAGTTCATTACGCGATCCTTATTTTTCCAGATGAATATGTTCTCCCATGTTGTCAATCTATTTTGGTTTATCACTCCTTTTAATAATTTTGGATTTGGATCAATGTCATGGTTTTCATTCCAAAAATGAAATGCTACTGCTGACTTGTCTTCTTGTTTCAATCTGATGTTTCTAAAGTGTTCTTTGACTCTGGTTTTTAAATTTCTTTTTGTTTGACCTATGTAGCATTTTTCACAATTCTTGCAATTTATTTGGTATATTCCAGATTTGTTACCTGAAGGAATTTCATCTTTTGTTTTTGAATTTAGTAATTTTAAAATTGAGTATCTATTAGTAGGTGCCAAGATGATATTTTGTTCCTTGAATATCTTTTTAAATTTATTAAATGTTTTTGGATGATATGTGAATGAACTGAATATGCTGTTGCTTTCTTTTTCTTTAATAAATGTGGTTGTTTCCTTAATGGTTTTCTTTAGTTTAGATTTTCTAATTTTCTTCAACACCAAACTTTTGTTGTATCCGTTTTCTTCTGCTATGTGTATTATTGCTTTTTGTTCCTTGAAATATTCTTCTTTTTCCATGGGTATGTTGACTAGTCTGTGTGTAAGGCTGTTTATTATTGCATGTTTATGCGTAATTGGGTTGTGGCTATTATTTTTTATATAATTTTCTGAATGTGTTGGCTTCCTGTAAATTCCAAATTTTATTTTTGTATCATTCCTGATGATATTTAGATCCAAGAAAGGTAATTGTCCATTGATTTCCTTTTCTATTGTGAATTTGATAGTCCTTTCTTGCAGATTGAGTAATTTTAATGCATCATCTAAATGTTTACTTGGTACAATTGCAAAGATGTCGTCAACATATCTATACCAAATATGCAACAGCATATTCAGTTCATTCACATATCATCCAAAAACATTTAATAAATTTAAAAAGATATTCAAGGAACAAAATATCATCTTGGCACCTACTAATAGATACTCAATTTTAAAATTACTAAATTCAAAAACAAAAGATGAAATTCCTTCAGGTAACAAATCTGGAATATACCAAATAAATTGCAAGAATTGTGAAAAATGCTACATAGGTCAAACAAAAAGAAATTTAAAAACCAGAGTCAAAGAACACTTTAGAAACATCAGATTGAAACAAGAAGACAAGTCAGCAGTAGCATTTCATTTTTGGAATGAAAACCATGACATTGATCCAAATCCAAAATTATTAAAAGGAGTGATAAACCAAAATAGATTGACAACATGGGAGAACATATTCATCTGGAAAAATAAGGATCGCGTAATGAACTTTGAAATCCCGCCAGCAGATAATTTGACAAAAAAGTTCATAGTTCCACCACCAGAGAGAGCAGATAACATCAGTTGCCAGTTGGGAAGAGATTGAAAATGGAGGCCAGGGCCTTTGAAACTAGTCTCTCATAAATATATGAAAAAGTAAGTGACGAGTGTCAATAAACCAACCACAAATAATTTTTATATCAAATTGAAGTTTCGCTTAATGGGGATTTAGATCACCTCAAACTGCCCTGGAACAAAAATACTGTATATGAGGACCCACATTTTGAAACTAGGGCTTTTGTTTGATGAAACTTTCACTGTCTCTTATTCTTAAAGCAGTGACAGGTAACCTGAATAAATGAAGGTATAGTCTGATATACTGATGGTTCTAAAAGCCAGACTTGGAACAGGAGCTTCTCTCTGGCTATCAAGCTTACATGTTGCTTGGGGAATATGCCATAGTCTTTCAAGTAGAGATATTTCCTATTTTTGGTAGTGAAAGAGACAAGAAAATGCTATAGGTATAGAAGGTACATATACTGTCAAATAGGCCTAAGAGTCCTATAACCCTTTGGTTAAGTCCAAGTTGTCTTAGAATGCAGTAAATCCCTTATGACACTAGCTACCCATTCAGTACAGCTGAGGGGATGTCAGGACATGTAGGGATTCTAGGAAATGAAAAGGCAGATGAAACATCTGCTAAGAAGAGAACTGAGGGCACCCACATCGGATGGGACAATAAATGGACTCTTCCTGTAGAGTATCAAAGAGGCAGCTTGCATTTAAAGAGCCATTGCGTTCAAAAGTCACCTTTCAAAATTGGAGAAGCTTTCAAGCATTCATGGTGGTCCACAGTCTAATCAGTTCGTTATGAATGCCAGACTTCTGGATCATTACAGACTGGGCACACACAGTAGATCTGCAAAGGTCACAGTGCAGGATAATGTTGCCCCCAGTCTTACTTATATTGTAACTTAAGATTGCAGATTGAATTTAAAAGAGCAAATGGCTTCATTGCCAAAACCTAGCATTTGAAAACAACATGTATCATGCTAATTGGTGCATGGTGTTGTGACAGGCTAGAGCTTATCTATGTATCTATTCTTCAACAGACATGGTCCCCTTTCATTGGGCTGCAACAAAAAGCATAGCATGCAAATGTAAAACTTAATTACACATCCGTAATTAGCAGTATATAGGCATGAAACACTCAGTCATGGATGGGTTGAAACTTAGAGTCAACTCCCTCCATTTACATTCTATGACTGTGGGACATAAATTTATCATTTTTTGTTTTTAATCAAAGTTATAAAGCATAAAATATGGACTAGAAATCTGTGTATAGCTTAGGAAGTGGTGTTCTTTGCTATATGTATTTATTGACGTACCAAGAAGAATTTCAGCTTGTCACAAATAAATAGTACTAGGTCATCAGGAATCTTATAAAACAATACTATCATTTATTTTATATGAAATGTTTATACATTTACTGCAGTGAACACTTTATGCATTCTATGGTAGATGCAAAATTTAATGGCGGCTGAAGGTTGACTACTAGCAGCCAAGCACGACATAGCCATATGTCAAAGGTTGGGGAGAAGCTATATGTAGTAACAAGACGAAATGAAAACACTTTATAGGGTATGTCAAGTAAACATAAACAAGCATCTGATTGGATGTTGTGTTAACCAGCACCTCCTGCCAACCACCATTAAATTTTGCATCTGCCATAAATTTCATTTTATAGTAAAATTATTATGCTTTGCTGGACAAGAGTAAGTTTTACGGGTTTCAGTTTTATGAAGTTGGCAAGTATGCTATCATTATGGAGACTCTGTAGTACATGTGTTTAGTCTGAAGTTGGCAGCTTTGTCATGTGAATGTTATCCTGTATTCTCAGGAGATAGTTGCGATAGTTTAAAGTGTTCCATGTTGGTTTTAGAGTAATAGAATTTCTGTTCCATTCTAAATAGATTTTATTCCTTGTTAGTTATATGAATTTGTTGGTTAGATCAGAGGTTTTAAATCTTGTATAATTTAATCATTGCCTGTTCTTGCCACTTGTAAAATAGTTTTCTTCATAGTTCCTTAAAATATCAGCATATTATAGTTTTAATATCCAAGAAAACAAATGAAAAATGGAAGGTGGTTTCAATACGCTTGCCTGAATAAAGAACTTACAAGTAAAGGAATGGCTGTAACCTCCTATAAAAGAATGTAATCACAAAAATGCCCATAGCATATGGCAGAACAGAGAGCATTACACTATTCCAGTGCAGTGAATTCATAATTATATTAGCTGTGTTACCCAGCATTACATGGATGGATCCTGTAGCTAACAGATTGAAAATAAGAATAAAAGTTGTTCTAGATAGTCGTAAGTAGCCTTCAATTTCAGCTTGTACCTAAGGTGCCTTAGTGTACAAAATTTGTCCATATTGTAATGTAAGGAGTTGAAAATATGAGTAGGGATAATTTTTTGAACTTGTAAGGTATCTTATAATTTTTCTTAAGTGCCAATTACAATGAACTTCACATAACTCTTAATGAATGGAGGAAAGTTAAGTTAAGAAATGCTCCTAAACAAATTGTCTAATTATAATGTTCTTAATCATATGACAAGCAGTACTCAGCTGTCATATGACTGTTTACATTTTACTGGCCAACAAATATACGTTAGCCAGTAAAACTATACACATTGTTAATTTTTATTCATTATTTCCCGCCTTCCAATTGAGCAAGAATGACGTCATAGTTGACTGGTTAGTCTATCTTGAAATCATAGTGCCCTCTACGCAGAAGAAGCGGTAATTTTTTTTAACAGTAAGCAAATTACAGCACTTTGAGTGTGGTTGCACTGGTAACTAATACAACCAGCTTCCTGTGGGTATGAACATAGAGCACCATGTCTTCATGGTTGAATGCTACTTTCATATCGGCATTAAAATTGGTGCGACTTATAAATATATTTAAAGCGCTGCATAGAGGAGTTTATGTAATGCTATCCGGCATTCAGACAAGTCCCTCGGAGTGTAATGTTGTCAAAAGTGCCCAGGTACCGTCAAATTAACATAATTTTGTTTGCAACATAAACGTCTTATGTTTTATCAGTATACGATATAAATTTGTTGTCATTCTCACGCTTAATTAAAATGTCTATTGATGTTGGTAGCCTTATGTCTTTTAATACCAATAGAGCATCAAACATTTCCAAGATGCAGGATCAGTTACTCGCAAAAAGAGACACTGGATGCTATAAAGTGACTGGTCCAATCTAGAAGCGATAAATAATGTTATGACAGTAAGCCTTCAAGCATACCTTCTCGCAGTACAGACAGTCTTTAAGGGGAAGAGAGAAAGGAAATATAAGAAAATGGACACGTAAGACTATGTACTAGAGATATTTTCTTGTTTAGACATGGATAAAAGCTTTGTACATATTGTAACACTAATTTATTTTTATTCCTAGAAAATATTCTGCTAATTTTCTGGTTTGTAATGAAGTTACATTGTGAGGAAACTGTGGATGATAGAAAAGAATTGAGATCAAATTGAAATATGTCTATTTTATGTGATAGATGTACAGTATGCATAACTAACAGAAAAGCAGATGTTTATTGTGAAATAAGTATTCATTGACTTATCATTTCGTATATTCTTCATTCTTATGGCTGCACAATTAGCTTTACAGTGCAGCGCATTGCAGTATACAGTTTTTTTTTAAAACAGTTATCATATCTATGTACCAGATGAAATTACAAACCTTTATATTACACGGGCAGGACCCACCTCTTAAATAGTATATTTTCCTGCCGGTAGAGGGAGGGCTCAAAGCTGCTGTCAGCACAACAAACACGATTGCAAGCCGCTAGGGGATTCATATATACACTCGCTCCCATCAGCAATGCTACAGATGACGTCAAATTTTGCGCAGTAAAATTATAGATAAAAATGAACACTGTGTATATGAGGGCTGTTCAATAAAGAGTGGTCATAAATTTTTTACACTAGATCATTTATCATGCTAGACTTTAATCTTATGATATTCTGTTAGCTTAACCCTTTAACTAGAAAATGATTTTGCTACTTATGCCGCTCTTGCTGTACTTGCTAAACCGGTTCTCATACCGCTTTCTGCGGTGCCTCACCATATTCGATTCAAATAGCCATGGTTGTTAAAGTGATATACAATGGGCTGGCCGCCCATTCAAAGCTAAATGTCGTGGGGTCAAATGTGCCTGTGGTAAAGGAGGTGGGCCCAAGCAAAATAATTGGTGTAATGGCATGCTTGGATGTTGATGGGGTATCATTTGACTGCAGTTGCTTGGATTTTGCCTTTTATACTAAAATAACACTACAATTTAATTGTAAAAAAGAATATAATATTTACAATAAGAAAAGACTCAAAATTTTGCTAGTATAACCAACAAAGGCCAGTACAATATTATAACAAAAAAAAACTGCACTAAAATATTTTTAAATTGAATACAGCGTAATGTTGCCCCATGGCAACACTGCCAATTAAAGGGTTATTGTGTAACAGAGACACCATAGTAATTTCATTGTTGTTATTCCTGGTTCCCGCCTATGAGAGGTGGGCAGACAGAGACATGTTCATTATCGTCTACCAAAATAATGGAGGTGATGTGCAAGGAACAATATGCAGCTTTCAAATTCTACTTTTGTCTCAACAAATCTTCAGCTGAGGCCTATACAATGTTAGAGGAGACCTATGGAGAATTTGTTCTTCCCTACAGCACAGCTCGAAGGTGGTTTAATTTGTTTAAAGAGAGGTGACAATCAATTTCAGAGGAAGGTGGACCCAGCGCTCCAGTTAGTGCTCTAATGGAAGAAAACATCAATGCTGCTGCTCTCATTATGAGAGAAGATCTGCAAATAACCTTAAGAACACTTTCTCAAATACTGAAAAATATTGCAAGAGCATATATGGCGCAAAAGGCCACAATTCATGAAACAGGCTTTTTTTTTTTTTTGTCATATCGGACGATGAATGGAATGGATGAAATAATGCTCAAATGAGTCCGGGGTCCATGGAGCTTAGAGTTACCCGACATTCGTCTTACAGGATAAGGGAAAACCCCAGAAAAACCTTATCCAGATAACTCACCCTGACCGAGATTCGAACTCGGGACCTCTTGAACGTGAGGCAGACATGCTACCACCATGCTGCCAAGGCGGGCACGGGCTGGATGCTGCACCACGAGAATGCATGGCTGCATATTGCCAATGTTGTTGCTGAATATCTTGCAAAAATCAATATGAAGTGTGTCCCTCACTCTCCCTATATTTAGTATTTAGCTGCATGTGACTTTTTCCTATTCTTTAATGTGAAGAAACACCATCATGGGAGGCATCGTCCATCTTCAGAAGCAGTAGTGAAGGCTGCAGAGATGATTTTGAAGGACCTCTAAAAAAATGGTTTCCAGCATGTCTTTGAAGAATGGCAGAAAAGTTGGAACAAGTGCATTAAATCTAAGGGAAACTATTTTGAGAAAGACCGTCAAAATTATAAGGATGAATAAAGGTATGTAGTCCAAAAGAAGATCATTCTTTATTGAACAGCCCTTATATATTTGCACTTTTAACTATTAGTGACATTCAGAGTACCTGTTTTGAAGACTAATCTAACCTAAGGAAAGGTCAAGTACCAAGAGAGGAAGCAAGGAAACCAGAGTGTGATCTTCAGTACCAGAAATAAATGAAAGATGCTAGATATGTGTATATTCAATGATTTCATTACATTTCATAAAATGACTGGTTAAACTACTTGGACTTAATTAATATTGTTTATAAGGTGCTTCAAAATGTAAGTCTGTCAGAGTTCAACTGTGAGCTAGAGCATTCTCTCTATTTCTAGTGCATATTCCATATTCAAACAAGAAAGGAAAAAATATATATATATATGTTACGTGCTAGAATAGAGCGAAAAATAGGAAAATTCTTGCCAGTGCAGTTAATCTTTTTGAGATCTACCACATCCAAAAATCATATTAGACTTTCAAAATCTGTAAAACAATGGTTCCAGCATCATGAATGTAAAATTTCAGCAAAGAAATTATGTTGGTTGACTTGATATGGAGTTTTTATAATGCATTTTATTCAACTTTGCAATGTACCTCCACTCCTTCCCCCTTGTTTTGCATGTTTTCATTTAGATACAAGAATCTAGAATGTTATATTCATTCACCCACAGGAAACAGTCATGGTCTATCAAATACTGTAGTTCGGCAACTTCTTTGGGACACATATGAAGTAATAACGTGAAGTCCCAACTCCTTTCATTCCTTATCTAGTATAAAGTTAAATGCAACAACTCTGAATAATACAAAACTTAAAAGTTTTAAAAGTATCAAATAATTATCTCAAAGTACTTGTACTTAAATAGCATCGAGTACTGAAGTATTGATTGTATCAAGGTCCCATCCCTAATAAAAGCTCTACTAAACTCCTCAGTATTAGAATTTTATAAAATGTTACATAGTGCACGCCCATCTGGAAGAACAAAATATTATCAAAGTTGGCATAAGACACATAGAAATCCTAAACCTGAATGAGAGAGTATATGGGGAAAAAAAAAAAAAACCACTTAAGCTGATATGGTTTTGCACACTCATTTTTTTTAGCACTCCATGACTTCAATTTTGCAATGTGTGTGTTACTACCGTCGAATGAAGATTTCTGTTAAAATTCAAAGTGTGTTTATTATATGAGGTGTGGCAATTAAATAATGAGATTGGTTTCAGAAATATGATTTATAGTAAACAGAGTTACAACTAACTTTTATTTCCTTCACATACTTCCCTCCCCTATCTATACACCACTGCATATGTGTTTTCCATTGTTCAAAGCAATGTTGTAGGTCATCCGTTGTCACCCTCTTTAACAACTCTGCTGTATTGGTTTTACTTCTTCATCACACTGAAAATGTGTTCCCTTCAGTGCACTTTTCACTTTTGGAAATAGTAAAAGGTCACATGGAGCCAGATCTGATGAATTGGAGGATATTTGAGCACAGGAATGTGCTTGTCTGCTAAAAACTGTTTCACAGATAATAGCATTGTGGGCTGGGGCATTGTCCTGATGCAGAATCCATGCATCATTTTTCCACAAATCTTGATTTTTCTTTCTTACTCCTTTTCTCAGCTTGATTAGGACTCTATAGTATTTCTGATTAATGGATTGACCCACAGGCATCCATTCAGTCATGACAACACCCCTGATATCGAAAAAATGATAAGCATTGCCTTCAGTTTTGACTTGGCACATTTTTCATCTTCAACCTCTTCCTGACCTTTGAAAAACCATTTGCGCCATTCACATACTCATGCACGTGACATAGCATTATTACCAAACACCTTTAACATATAGAAACATTCTGTTGGTGACTTTTTTAATTTCACGAGGAATTTGAGGTTAATGTGCTGCTTGATTTTTAAGTTCACTACGCTTGCAGCATTACTACAAAACAATGTTCTCTACAACCAAGGCTCAGAAGCAAACTAAAGCACACAGCAACACAAAACTAATGGTGGTTGATCTTGAAGGTTCAAGGTTTAACTGCATTCCACTACCAACCTCCCACCTTGTGGCTGTGTGATAGGAGATGCACAGTCTCATTATTTAATTGCCACATGTCGTATATCACAATTGATGTTCATTGCTTAAATGGTTCAACTCTGCAATGCGGGAACCAAGAACCATAAATTAAAGATTGTCTGCAAAGTCATCCTAAGTGCCACAGATGCATGCTTCAGGGCCTAAGATGTGTTGTGACAACAAAAGTATACCTGTGTGTGAAAAATCCACTTGGGACATTCTTTGATGCTCTTCTGTTAAATAAATGGGAGGCTTGAGAATTTTCATTTTTATCCATTGTTTGAAACTTTAGCACATGTTGTAAATTATAAAACATTACATTATTAGACTGAAGGATAAAAATATATTTTAAGGTCATTAAGTACTTTGAATAAACGTGAAGTCATGTAACCTGAACTTATTAAAATGTTTTACTGGAGTTTAAATTACTCATAAAATCTCAACCATTTTGAGGACTTCTATGACAGCAAGAGGTTTTCATTACAAATGGCAGAGTATGGGCAAGAAAACAAATTACCATGACAATATAACTCTTATTCTCCTTTTTTCTTGCTTGCTTTTAGTACCTAGTGTTTAATAAAAGTTCTTGCTGTATATGGTACCACAGACTGTGAACACTGCTGTAACTTGAAGTGAAGTGATAATTGGGAAAGGAAACGTTTCGGGACAGGTTTAGGATACCTCCTCAGGCTTTAGTCGGTTATAAGAACTGAGCGCAGTCAGCACAGGCAGCACAGTCCTGATGGGGTTTGAACTACAGACCTCCTATTCACAGATTTGTGTTTTAAGGATTCAAATTTAGGATGCACATTAAGCGTAAACAATTGTGTAGTATATACATCATATTTTAAAGTGAAAGTTTCTGTTTAAGATACTGAATTCGAAAAATCTGTGTTTCTCACTTTTGAAACTGTTTAGTTATGCTGCATTTTTTATTACAGTTGTCAATAAATAAAATAAAACAAAAATGTACTATAAAGTTGAATATTGCAAAAGATGCATCCCTCCTATAGAAATACCTTGCGAAAAATATACACGTGAATTATTTCTAGGTTTATTTAGATTAATTTCTAAATTTTCTCTGGATTAAATTGTCAGTAATCATCAGTGAAGAATGGACAATAGTGCAAATGGTTAATGCCATTATATAACATCATAGAGAACACAGGCTTTTATGAGATTATGCACATAGCCATAATCAGATTCCAATCCACAACATTCAGACTTTATGTGTAATGAATTCTGTTCTGCCCATTAGTTGTCTTAATACATATCACTAGCAATAACATAATAATAATTGATGATAATGAACCTAAGATGTTTTTGCTTTTTCATTGCAAATGTTTCAGCTTAGGTCACAGTGCAACAGCTTGTGAGTAATTTTGGTGCTGGGTATTTTTGTTTTCTTTGGCATAATAACGTTCATTGATAAATTTCATATTGATGTAGGAGCACAGAGTCTGTTTCCAGAAGGCCAAACATATAAAATAAATTATGTAAGCAATGTTAAGTGGAGAGTATGGTATATAAAATATATATAAATAAATTAAGTTATTCTTTTAACAGGTTTCCATTTTTGAGCTCATACTTGTGTATTAAAATTGTAACCAAAAGTTCTTTGAATCTTTTTCAGTGTTTCTTAACATATACTAAGTATAACATAACTGTTGTCCAGAAATTGTAATCAGT
Organism: Mantis religiosa; assembly: GCA_030765055.1. Lineage (NCBI taxonomy): Eukaryota > Metazoa > Arthropoda > Insecta > Mantodea > Mantidae > Mantis > Mantis religiosa. The sequence continues at coordinate 136,311,950 of CM060954.1, read as the reverse complement.
AATAATGTAAGTGAAATTAATTTCTGAAATTTGAAATTGGATAACATTAAAACATTTAGTTTTCTTTACAGACAAAGCATGGTTTTATTTACATGACCATGAAGAATTAATCAGTATTAATGCAAATTTTCTTAAAAGTTGTGAAAGATGTTTGTCATCAAAAGGACATCATTTCTCTCTTCTTTGACAAAGGCATGTTGTTAATGTAGTTACAATTTGCATAAGAAATCTATGCACTTGAATTTAAGGGATTATAAATACCTAATTCTGTTGACAAAAAGAGCCAAGAAAATTACAACTAAAATTAATCTCACATCCAAACGAAGGTTTTGTACTATGCAAAGTGCATTTTGTTTTGAAGATGGCTTGACTCCTGAAGCCCAATGTGTATCTGTCAAATAACTCAAAATATGACTCTTGTATCTTCAGTAGAAAACTTTATATTGTAAACAACCAGTACAGATGGATTACTACTAAAATTAATTACTGCTAAATATTGATTACTACTTTTTCTTGTTTAAAAATGATTGTAATGATTTTAATCAAAACACCATGTTTCAGATACATACATGAGAAATAAAATTTTTATTGCAAATTTTCTGGTAAAGTCCTCTTCATTCTGAATAAATTTTGTATAATATGCCAAACTCTAAATTTTTGTATTCTGAAGGAATTTGCAGTGCTGATCTGTATCACTGGGAACACATAAAGGGGAAGATTCAGAGAACAGGGAAAGGAATTTTTATGAGGCAGATGTGGAAAGTACATTGCATCTTGACCAACGTAGAAATGTTGATGTTATCTTAGTAGCTTTAGGTATGTATGTATGTATGTTCCTGCTGGTAGAAGATGACAAATATTAAGTTTGGCCTTCATGTATCAGATTTACTCTATAATAATGTGCTGTATTTTAACTTTTTGGACATGCCATATGTAAGCCAATATGGTTAGTTATTGAGCAACACTAGTCCAGATCACTTATCTGGTAAGATAGATTTTGGTCTAAAAGCTATATTGCTTTATTCAGCAAAGATTGTTTTACTATCAAAATAAATGTTAAATGAATAGTTATTATGTGATGTTTAAAAATATATGGGTATTATACAGTGATTTTTCAAAATAATTTAGCTCTCCATATGAGCAGCTGTTACCTACTTAGATATCGCCAACTGCAACAGTCACAAGTGGCCACCTAACTCCATTAAAATCTTGAATGTTCTAACAGCTTAAACTAGACTAAATATTAATTTTATATATTTAAAAAGAAAGGATTTTCATAGCCATCCACTATTAAAGCATGCCATATTCCCCTAAACCTCTTGCACCTAAAAAAAAATATTGAAGAAAATAATTTTTTCAAATACTTATTTTGATAAACTGAAGTAGATAGAAAAATAAACAATAGTATATAAAGAGAATCATGTGAATGTAACAGAGGGTTTTTCTCACAGTAACCAATTCTCTTGTTCTCTGTATAGATTTTAGAAGATTTACTTGTTCTATCTGTGATTTCTGGTCCAACAATGGGCTGCAACTGCGAGTTATGTTTTCTTTTGACACAGATGCTTTTTTCTGTGCAGAAGCTTTTCATAATATTTTGTATTTTGTGTTGAAGTGTTTGAATTATTTTCTGGACTTATTTGTCATTTTTGCATTCCACCCATGGGCTATAGAAAATTGTTAAAGATTGTGATTAAACAGTTTAAAAAAAGAAAGACAGAGAAATGAATGGAGTTAGGGAGGGCATACACACAACTTTGACAAACAAAATATATTCCAAATTAAATGAGTCAATGGATTTTTTTTTTAGTTTTGTATTTGTAGTTAAAAAGGGTCTTTCAACAAGAGTGTCCTAAATAAAACATGTTCTGTAAATGATAAAGGTTTATTTCTTTTATTTTTTTTATTTTGGAGCATAATGTCATGTGTGGAAGAGAACATCAGTTAAGTGATTGCCGCAACTTCAATGGGTTGCTCGTATATGGTTGACCCAATTTTCAATGACAGAAGAACATAAATTAGGTCCAACTTCACGGATAACATGTGTGATGTTATTCATAAGATCATTTACTATTTCTGGCTTGTTTGGCATAAACTCGAGATTTAACATAACCTCACTAGAAGTAATCCAACAATGTTAAAACACATGACCTCGGGGGCCAGTTAACATCACCACCATGGGAAATTATGAAACCTTTGAACTTCTTCAAAAGATCAATTGTTTCAAGAGCAGTATGAATGTGACACTTCTTTCAAATTTATTGATCAAAGGTTGAATTGTTCTCTCACAGGGATGATTATGCACAACATAAACTTCACACAATACACGGAATATTTGGCAAACAGATTATCTATTTTGATAATAAATTTTTCACAATTTTTACGTGTTGCTGAATGCTGTAACAATCTGTGGCTATTTGTCAATAGCAACTGTACCCACATGAAAAAAATGACTGCTGCAACTCAATAACAATGGCAGCTATCACATGTTAAAGACAGAACACTTGTTGAAAAACCCTTTATGCACATATGTTCCCATAACTAACAGCTAAACTTACCACAAATGAAATTTCAAAGCAATGCAAAATAGCAATGTCTTAATCTGGATAAATTCTCAAACGATTATATTGCAGAGATCTGTCAAGTACTAAAGTTCAATTAATACAATAATGCCACATATTTGAACTGGACTTGTGTTTTTCACCATGCAGTATTTAAATACAGATAAAATAATTGTATAAGAAATATTCTTGTTGCAGATATTGTCCCACAAAAATGCTTCACAATACCTTCTGCTAGCATCATCAGTCAAACCCATTCTTGCCTTCCAACCAATTTTGCTACCTCACTTGATTTGTCTTTTAGTTTATTAATCAGTTGCTTGTAAAAGGTTTTAGGTACGGTATTGCATACAGTTCACAAATGAGAAGAGAGCTACTGTGGGGTATGGGACCAGGAGAGTTAATTTGCTCATCTTGACTGCATGCTGTATCGGTAACTGCAGCAAAATTCCACTGTGCCAAATGTAATGGAGACAAGTATATCTGTTCATGTTGTCTGTTTACTACTATGCAAATGCAGAACCTCATGAAGCTCTTGGCTGTGTATTGTTTTTCATGAAGAAAGATTTGCATAACATATTCCTGTTTCTAGCATTCTCATTTGTGGACTGTACCTACTGATTTAGTGCTGTCAAATATGGTGCCATAAATAAAATGTATACAAATTTGTATTTAGCTATAGGTGAACCTCGCTGTCTATTTGTTAGGAAATGTTGCAGAACAATTGCTGATGTGAAATTAAAATGTTTAAAAAGTTGTTTTACTTCTTATTTAATATTAAACCAACAGTGACATCAAGAAATCTCCTAGAAACAATTTCCTACATCCCAGTGTAATGACAAAACCTTTAAGCATACAGAGAGGCCATAAGCAAAAGATGCTATTGAACAATTGTATTAAATAAGAAATTGTTTGAAAATCTAAGTAAAATGTGCCTGAAAAATGAAAGAAAAATACCACATTGAAGACAAAAACAAGACACAAGATGAAGTTCATGTTAAACTCCTTTATTGTCACTAAAATCATTAGCTCAATGCTAACTTATAACCATCTTTTCTTTTACACAAATATACAGCTTCAACATGTCTCTTTAAAATGTTTCTTTATGTCTCTTTAGCATACACCAACTTGTGCTGCTGACAATCTCTCTGTTGTACACAAGTTTACCTCTTATGCAGAGGTCCACTCTGACTCTGAACACAACACTAATGTTTGCTCATGAACTGCTTCACTTCACTGTTCACACTGCCCAGTGACTCCTCATCACGGAACTTGGACTCACTATGCTCTTGCCAACTGATGCACTTCTCTGCACCTCACTTAACTGACCTAGTCACTGACTTGTGAATTGCTCCACTGTGCTGACTTCTCACCATAGAGCCAAACTCATCTACTGACACTCAAAATTTTAAACACTAACAACAATAAAACTTTGCATCAGCTTTATGTACCCTGCCATATGCAGAAGATTGTTCTAGAAGTAGGATTTTCTTGAGTTACATTATTGCAGTGATCCCAAAAAGTAATTTTACATTAATAATACAGCTCGTTCAGCTGGTGGCCATCCCCTAAAAGTTGTGCCTCTGCTGCCTCTCCAGCCAGTAGACAACAAACGTGGAGCAATTCCCCAACTCCATAGCAGGTGTGTACCATCAATGTGACAGTATTCTTAAATGTTATAATTATGACTCTGAAGTTTAAAAATATACCAATCATAAGGCCAAGGGATATTTTTTTTTTTTTTTTTTCATTTTTTATTTATATAGAGCCCTTAATTTCTATGATCATACCAGGGGTTTTGACCTGAGAAACATCTTGTTGACCATAAATTCTGTAGTTTCCAACAACATTAAGCATACCTCACATTCATTCTCACTTCATACTTCTAGACTCTGTAGGGAATAGTCTAATTAAAGAAAGCTTCTCCTGCCCCAGCCAAAAGTCACACCAAGGGCCTCTGGGTTGAGAAGCCAGTATGCTGAGGCAGTCACTTTTTGTGAGAGAGTATGTGCATGAGAGAGAGAAACACTAAATGTGCTTAATTTAATTGATGGAAATTAATCATTTCTTTACACTAGCCATATATAGGCTAGGGTTTAAAAAATTCAATTCTTATAAGAGTGACTGGACAGAAACCAGGAGATCCGTGGGTCAAATCCCAGCCATGGCATTGAATTCAAGTTGACTCTATCCAACTAAATGTGCTATTCAAGTTTAGCATTTTACAAGAAATAACACAATTTTCAAGGAATTTTCCATTTCCCACCCCAAAATATATTACGTAGGAACTTTTTCACTATTTTGGATTTTCTCAAAAAAGCCTGTAATGGATTCTAATTAAAGTGACATATGTTTAATTTATGTCAATAACTAAATAAATATATATCTTGAATTTTCTGTGAATAGCCAGTGAAGCCCTCTTCCTTCTGAATAACAGATAACTTTGTATAACTGGTAAACCATAATAGATAGACAAAAATGTATGACCCAAAAAGTGTAGCTTCCATAGAAATACACAGTTTTATGTTAAATATTCTTGTGTGGCAATAACTATTTCTGGATTATTCAATGTTAATGGTCTTCCTTGTTACTGGTTATGCTAGGTAAGGGTATGTACATATACCGTTATTATATGCATACTGATCAAAAAACCACAAGCAAAAAGCAGTGCAATATAAGTATACTAGAATTAGAATTTCTGATTCAGTATAGTCTATTGACAATTGAGTCATGACAATTTAAAGTACATAGAGCTGCTTTATACAGATAAGTGGGCAGACAGACCTAGGAAAAGATGGCTGGAAGATATTTAAAGGCAGAACAGGCAAGTATTGCCTATACCTTGAAGTGAAGAAGAAGACAATAAACACCCATTAAAACTAAAGACAGCTAATGTTACAATAAATATTCTTCTCTATTAGGAAATTTTCCAAAGTTTTTTCTAATTTAGAAACATTTCTTCAATTTTGACTTGTTTAGGTTAAGCATTAATTTTCATCCCATAACATTAGGCATCTTCTAATAAAGGCGAAGTCTATGACCCATAGCACCCACATTTGAGTTATATGATTATTTTATTGGGATAAGTAAGGTAGAGAGGAAACATATTGAATATATTTATGCTAAAGAAAAGAGTAATAAGAAATCTTAAAAATACTTGAAACAAAATATCTGTAAAGTTACTAAAATTAGGCAAATGAGTCAACCTTGTATATACTTTTCTCCACTTAAAAGTTTTTTGATGAAGACTAGTTTCTGGGAACCTCTTCCCTATTGTCAGTTCTGTGGTTGACTGATGATGCATCCGGTGTCTGCATCTGGCTTGGTGTCGTGCTGCCATCTAATGTCCGGGTAAGTTTGATGACGTCATCTACGGCGGGAATCTCAAAATTCATCAAGAGGTCCTGTTTCTTTGTAATAAATATGTTTTTCCAAATTTGTAGTTCCAGAGGTTTCTTTGCCTGTTTGATCAGTTCTATTTCTTGTTTTATGTTGTGATTCTCAGACCAAAAGTGATGTGCTACGGCCAACTTGTCCATGTGTTTGAATTTAATATTTCTGAAGTGTTCTTTCATTCTTGTTCCTAGATTCCTTTTGGTCTTACCACTGTATATCTTGTCACAATCATGGCAACTCATTTGGTAAATGCCTGATAATTGAGTTTTCGGTGTGCTATTTCTTAAAGGATGGTTTAGTAAGTTGCGGATGTTGTGTTTGTTCTGAGGGGCTAATTTTATGTTGAAGCTCTTAAATATCTTTTCAAATTTTTTGAAGTATTTTGGATGAAATGTAAATTTGGCATATCTGGTGTTTGGGTTTTCTAGTTTTTTTAACGTAGTAATGTCCTTTAAGTTTTTGTTTCTTTTGTGTCTGTAGATCAATTGTTTGATGAAATTTGTGTTATAGTTGTTCAATTCGGCAACCTGGTGTATGTGAGTGTACTCCTGTTCATATTCTGCTTTTTTTAGCGGAATGTTGATTAATCTGTGAATCAAACTATGGAATACTGCATATTGATGTTGTACTGGGTTGAATGGGTTACATTTAATGTAATTGTCAACATGTGTTGCTTTTCTGTATATTACAAATTGTAATCCTGTCTGTGTTCTAATGATTTTCAAATCTAGAAAAGGTAGCCATTCATCCTGCTCTACTTCAATGGTGAAAACTATGGATTTTTCTTGTAGGTTTAGCAACTTTATAGCATCCTCGGCTAGTCTTCTAGGAACTATAGCAAACACATCGTCGGCATATCTATGCCAACATTTGAAAATATGTGGAAAGGCTTTAGTAATGCGTGTTTCAAAATTCCTCATGAATAGATTAATCAACATTCCGCTAACAAAAACAGAATATGAGCAGAAGTACACTCACATACACCAGGTTGCCGAATTGAACAACTATAACACAAATTTCATCAAAAAATTGATCTACAGACACAAAAGAAACAAAAGCCCAAACACCAGATATGCCAAATTTACATTTCATCCAAAATACTTCAAAAAATTTGAAAAGATATTTAAGAGCTTCAACATAAAATTAGCTCCTCAGAACAAACACAACATCCGCAACTTACTAAACCACCCTTTAGGAAATAGCACACCGAAAACTCAATTATCAGGCATTTACCAAATGAGCTGCCAGGATTGTGAAAAGATATACATTGGTAAGACCAAAAGGAATCTAGGAACAAGAATGAAAGAACACTTCAGAAATATTAAATTCAAATACATGGACAAGTCGGCACTAGCACATCACTTTTGGTCTGAGAATCACAACATAAAACAAGAAATAGAACTGATCAAACGGCAAAGAAACTTCTGGAACTACAGATTTGGGAAAACATGTTTATTACAAAGAAACAGGACCTCTTGAAGAATTTTGAGATTCCTGCCATAGATGACATCATCAAACTTACCTGGACATTAGATGGCAGCACGACACCAAGCCAGATGCAGACACCGGATGCATCATCAGTCAACCACAGAACTGACAATAGGGAAGAGGTTCCCAGAAACTAGTCTTCATCAAAAAACTTTTAAGTGGAGAAAAGTATATACAAGGTTGACTCATTTGCCTAATTTTAGTGACAATGGCACTCCACTTTCTGAAATACTTCTTTTTATTCTATATCTGTATAGTTGTTTTAAAAAGCTCAGTATTCTAACGCTATCTTAACCCAACATTACATTTTTGCATGTGGCAGCATTGCTAATGATTCCATCAGTCTGTTACGCTTGCTGTTCGTTCATTGAACATATGTTGATACAGTCACATACTATTTTGCAAGTGTGAAGGATGTTTATAGTCATGTTTGTTCAGCATCGTTAAGTTGGGGTATAAAGTTTCCCATGTGCCTATGCATGTAAGTAATCTCATTTTACTGTCTTGCTGTCATAATTACAAACATGTGTGTGTGTGTGTGTGTGTGTGTGTGTGTGTGTGTGTGTGTGTGTGTGTGTGCGCGTGCGTGTGCATGCGTGCGTGCGTGGGTGGGTGCGTTCAGGCGGGCGGGTGGGCTGGGGGCGTGCGCATGTGCGTGTGTGGCAATAAAAATGCTTTTTCACATAAGAAAATAACTCCAGAGTAAATATTGAAGATCTTCAATGAACTGCCAGAAGTCATCCTAATAGACAGCAGTGAATCAAGCGAAGAAGTAGTAAAGTGACTTGAACAAAGTGACCACAACACTGATTCTGAACAAAATGATGTAGAGGAATCTATGTCTCTTAGTTCTGAAAACTGTTTTTCTGGGAAATATAGCTATTGCAAAATGAGAAGAGTGGATTTTTTGAAGGATGGTAAAATAAAGAGGATGGACATAGGGCCGAAAAGTTCAGCAAGAATTCCTAGAAATGAACTCTCTACTTTTCATGCCATTGTCAATTTTGACATGTCTTAAAAATGTGACATATGCTGTTACTTTCCATCAGAGACCATTACCAAGTTCTTTTATATCTCTTTGTTTGCTTTTATGTCAGTTAACTATTATTCATGCATTCCGTTTATGCAACAGAGTAACAATTTTGTTCAGATTGCATTCAAATGCAGTGTGTGTAGAAACAGTTTGCAACATTGTTACAAAATTTAACTACATGTTAATAAAGGAAATAGGCCTGAAATATAATATTTTTACATTTTTAGGTGTATCAATATGATTAAAATATTGAGAAATGAATGTGGGATATAGAGTACTCCACACAGCCACTCCTGTTAAGAAAGTTAGCGCGTCCGCACTTGGGATAAAAAGTAACCTTCTGTTTGCTACGAGGGTCGTTTGATAAGTCTGGTGTGTGTGTGAACATCTCACCTTATTTCTCTACATAGTCTGCATTTATAGCTATACTATTAATAATAATATTTATTGAGGTACTAAGCTTTTACAATTTTTTTGGACTGCCCTCTGTTTTGGCCCAGGCCACTGCTACACAGGACAGTCCATTAAGTATATTTACAGACGTGTTACAATATGTGTTATTACAGTATAGTCACTTATTATTCCTTCTCTCATTTTACAGTCCATACCCACTTGTTTTTAACCTTACTTAAAAACTGACCTATGTTTTTATAATTTTTACTTAAAACCTTGATTATAGCTATACTATTGGTCCAACAATGTTCCAGCTTTTTCATTCCATTGGAAAAAATAGGTTCCGTCAAGGTCTACAAAATACTCATTGAGGGTGACTATTACTTCTTTATTTGATGAAAATTTCTTACCATCAAAACAAATTTTAAAGTTTGAGGACAGGAAGAAGTTCACTTGGGCCTAAGTCTGGTGAATAAGGTGGATGAGGAACCAATTCAAAGTCCAACTCATTTACTTTCACCATTGTGATTGCTGATGTGTGCAATGCTGTTTTATCCTGGTGAAAGAGCACGTTTTTGCATTTTAAACTCGGTGTCTTTTCAGTCAGCTCATATTGCAAATGATCCACCAATGAACTATAATAGGCTCTAGTTATGGTTCTGCCTCTTTTCAAGTAGTCTATGAGGATTATTCCGTGAGAATCCCAAAAAAACAGTGGCCATCAACTTACCAGTTGACAAAATGGCCCTTGCCTTCTTTGGTGCACTTTCTCCAGCCTTTATCCATTGTTTTGACTGCTGTTTTGACTCTGGTGTGTAATGATGGATCCAAGTTTCATCCACGGTAACAAATTTGCGCAAAAAGTCATGCAGATTGTGATTAAACATCATGAGATACTTGGTAGAAGTATTCTTCCGGATGCACTTTTGGTCAGTTGTGAGCAATCACAGCACCAACCTTGCACACAGCTTTTTCATTGCCAATTTTTCATGCAGGATATTGTGCACTCACTCAGTTGAGATGCCCACAGCCTCAGCAATCTCATAGATTTTTTTCAATGGTGTCCTGTGTGGTGACCTCAATTGGGTGACCAGAGTGTGATTCATCTCCTGTGCTTCTACGGCCACGTTTAAATTCATTGATCCAAAAGTAAATGGTCTTCAGTGTTGGTATAGAGTCTGCGTGAGCTTCATCTAATTCAGTTTTGAATTGTGCGGCAGTGCAGCCCTTCAAATGAAAATGTTTAATAACAGCACGAAACTGTTTTTTTTTTTTTTTTTTTTTTCCATTTTCAATCACAGCTATCACACTGACCAGTTTTTATGGCTGTCAACAATGAACTGTGTATTGTAGCACATACAAAATTTCTGTACAATCTTTTGAATAATCGAGCTTACCAACCACAAAGTTGCAACAAAAAATTTCCATCCATTCATGGAAATTTACCAGACTTATCAAATGACCCTCGTATGTCCATATCTTTTTAAGTCAATTAGATTTATTCATCTTATATTTTTAATACAGAAATATTGATTTCCTCAAATTAAAACAATTAATACAGTAATTAAGAGCATATAAATAATTAATATACATATTACAACTGGGTTGTTAGCTGGGTTACAACTGTAACCAAACAAAACCAGCTAGCGACAAATAAGCAACAACCACCAGCATCTTTCTGCAGCTACAACAAATTTGCAGTTTTAGACAGTGCAAGCCACAAGGACCCTTTTAACAAAAGTACCTCTGCAATATGTCCTGTGGCCAGCAAGAAGAGAAGAGGTCGTCGAGTGCTTATACTGGCCGACAGTCATGGAAGAAATCTAGCACAGCAAATGAACAGGGACTCTGATAGTAACAACATACAGACCTGTGGTGTAGTAAAACCAGGTGCAAAAGCCAAGGAAGTGATTAATAACATAACATTAGTGAAAAGTGCCTAAGCTATACAAAAGCAGATAATGTGATAATGGCGGGTAGTAACAATGTAGGCAGTGATGCAAATAACGTTGTGTGTAATCTTGAAAATGCTATAAAAGAACTCAAGCATACCAATGTAGTTATAGTGATCCTCAGAGACATGACTTAGGTCTGCATTCTTGGGTAAACCGACAAATAATTCAAGTGAACAACGACAGAACCTATATGTGCAGAAAATATTCACATGTAAAACTAATTAACACTTTTAATGCCCGACGAGAACTCTATACTAGACATGGCTTACATTTCAACAAGCATGGGGAAAAAAGTGTTGTGCTTGAGTATATGTAGGGCCATCTTGGATTTCTCTAGTCCAGTAAATAATAATGTAGATGCATGTTTAACTGATTCAACAGTCTCTAACAATTCCATTGTATCTAACCCAAAAAACTAGGCACTTCTTCACCAGCAAAGTCTGGGCGTAAGTACTTTAAAACTATACAACAGAATGCACCAAGTCTGCCTAATAAAATTGAAGGGAAACTAGGGAACAAAATGTTGGATGTGACTGTAGTAGGTACCTCAGAGGACAAGGGTCAGTTGGACCATAGAGAAAAGTCAAATAATATGTTAATTAAGAGGCAAAATCCATTTGAATGTTGCAGTAAAAAGGTTAGTAACGAAAATATCTTTTATGTTTTGCATCAAAACGTCCAGCGCTTAAATAATAAATTGATACAGTTAGAGGTATTATTGGATGGAGATTTTAAAGATGTTGATATATTGTGCTTTACTGAACATTGGATGTCATCATCATAGTTAGCAATAAGTAAAATTAATGACTTCATATTAACAGATGTATATTGTAGGGAAAAGCTGGGGCATGGGGGGTCATGTATATATGTTAAATCACATTTGAAAACTAGCAATATAACTAAATTTAATAACTTAAAAGAAGACAAAGAATTTGAGATGTCTATAATAGAAATCAGTAATCATAATATAGTTATTGTTTGTATTTATAGATCCCCTGATAGTCATTTTGAAACATTTTTATCTAAGTTGGACACAATGCTTAATAGTTTAATATAGAAAACCAGAACTGTAATATTATGTGGTGACTGGAATATAAATTTCATGTGTGAAACTGCTAAACTAACTAAGCTTAAAGATTTGATCGCTAGTTATAGCTTGACTAACACAGTAAACTCGACCACTAGATCAACCTCGTTACTGGACGTAATAATTATTAACAAAACAAAGTTTGAACAGCAAGCTACTGTCACAGATCTAGGTTTTTCTGAACACTGGGCACAAATACTACAAATTAAGACTCAAGTATCTAAAAGAATGGATAGACCCATTACTATTTCTAAAAGAAACTTTAGTAAAAATAGTATTGTACTGTTTAATACTTTATTGGAAAAGGAAACATGGGATAATGTCTTCGATGAAATTGATGTTAACTTAAAATGTGAGAACTTCCTAAACACATTTCTGTATTGGTTTGATATAGCTTTTCCTTTAGAAAAGAAATGCTTTAAATCACAAAAAAAGAAAGGGTGGATAACAAAGAGAATAATTACATCCAGCAATAGGCTACGGTTTTTGTCCAGGCTAGAAAAACATGGACAAGTAAATAATGAGACCAAGGAGTATATCAATAGGTACCGAAAGATCCATAAAACCATTATAACAGAAGCCAAAAGAAGGGAAAATGAAAGATTTATACTAAACTCTAGCAATAAAACAAAGGCCCTTTGGACATTAGTTAACCAAGAAACTGGAAAATCTGCCCCAAAAACCAATATTAATGCTTATTTCACAGACATTGCAGAAAACTTAGTAGCTCAAAATATTAACCATATAGGGTGTCAGGAGGATGGTGACAACATAAAGCAATGCAGTCAATCAATTTTTATATTACCTGTTACGGAATTGGAATTAGAAGGTGTAGTGCAGGGTATGAAGGCCAAATATTCATCTGGAGTTGATGAAGTACCAGATGTTATCATTAAAAAAGTTATACATAAAATAGCTAAGCCACTAGTCAGTCTCTATAATGCATCATTGCAATCGGGCGTATTTCCAGATAAGTTAAAAGTATCAAAAATTAAGCCACTTTATAAAAAAGAGGAGAAGAAGAAAAGAGAAAATTTCAGACCAATATCAATCGTATCATCATTTTCTAAAATATTTGAAAAACTGGTTCATAATAGAATGATATCATTCATCTCAAAATACAATATTCTTTCATAACAGCCATGGACAGTTTAATAAATAAAAGATGTTTTAGATCATGAAATACTACTCAGGGAATTAAATAAATATGGTTTTAGGGGTATTATGAATAATTGGGTTAAATCCTATTTATGCGATAGAAAACAGTTTGTAGAACTTCAGTTTGAAAATAAAGGAAAATTAAATACAATTCAGTCCAAAGTGAGAGAAGTTAGGCAAGGAGTTCCATAAGGATCAGTCCTGGGCCCCTTGTTATTTTCGTTGTACATAAATGATTTGCCAACTGCCATTAATTCCACAGATTTTATTTTATTTGCAGATGACACTAACATCCTAATAAAAGGAAACAATCAAGAAACTGTGCAGACCAAACTCAATGATGCTCTATGTAACTGCACACAGGGTTTCAGACGAATGAACTAATTATAAATAAGGAAGAGACTATTGCCATTTCATTCCATACTTGCCAAAATAGAAATGTGGTCAAACCTCCAATAGTATTTGATAAAACAGCCATTAGCTACAATAATGAAACAAAATGTTTGGGATTACATATGAATTAGAACATGAAATGGACCACACATATTCAACATTTAATAAATAAACTGAGTTCCATTTATCGAGATTTAACTGTATTGGAACACCACAGTGAAGCGAAAAATTATTAATTTTTAGATGAGTCGTATTTATTACACATCTGCTTCACTTTCGTACCTATTTTGAGGACATGTTTCGCAAATCATCGTTTGCAAATTCGGCTCTTATGCGACTAAAGCTTGATCCAGTGGTGTGGGTAATTCTGGTAAAAAAAAAAAATATTCAAGAAATACAATATAACATTGGCACCAAAAAACAATTACAACATTAAAAACCTACTTCACAGTAATAATACTGATAAGATAAAACCAGAGGAAAAGTCAGGCATTTACAAGATTAAGTGTAAAGACTGTGAAAAAATTTACATAGGGAGGACAAAAAGAAACATAGGCACTAGAAAGAAAGAACACTTCAGGCACTTAAGATACAAAAATATTGATAAGTCCGCAATAGCAGCTCATTTCTGGTCTGAAAATCATGAAATTGAAGATAGCACAGAATTACTAAAATACGTACAAAAACATAGTGAACTCGTCATATGGGAGAGAATATACATAGAAAAACATAAAAACCAACTAATGAACTTTGAAATCCCGCCAGAAGAGAATCCCACATTTAAGTTCATCACTAAATCAACAGATGGCAGCAGCAACCCCAGAATTACCCACACCACTGGATCAAGCTTTAGTCGCATAAGAGCCGAAGATGCAAACAATGATTTGCGAAACATGTCCTCAAAATAGGTACGAAAGTGAAGCAGATGTGTAATAAATACGACTCCTCTAAAAATTAATAATGAGTTCCATTTGTTATTTGCTTAAACATTTGAAAAGCTTAATAAATCTAGCAGTATTGAGAAATATATATTATGGTTACTTTCACAGTCAGTTACAATATGGAATAGTGTTCTGGGGGCAAAAGGCAGATAAAGTCTTTAAACTTCAAAAAAGAGCAATAAGGATACTAAGTGGGGTGGATAACAGAACATCTTGCAGGCCATTATTCAAAAAACATTAAATATTACCTCTAGCATGTATGTATATTTTGGAATTAGTGATCCATGTAAAACAAAATAAACTACAAATACAAAATTACAAAAATGCTGATATTCACAAATACAATACACGTCAGAAAGATGACTTTCACATTCAAAGTTGTAGAATGGAAATCTACAGATCTAGTGCTATCAATAAAGGTATAAGATTATACAACAGGCTACCAGAAAATATTAAACAAATGAAGAGCCTTATACATTTTAAAAAGGGAGTAAAACTCTTTTTACTACAACATTCATTTTATTCTGTAAATGAGTTTTTAAATGTTAATTAGTTTTAAGTGATTGTAAATAATGACAGTGGCCATTAATGTAATTTTTATACTATGATGTGTCTGTTATCAATCAAAAGGACAAAATAAATTAAATTGAATTAAATTATGAAGTAGAGTAAACTCCACATTTGTGAACAATTACTTTTATATAGCATTTCTCTATGGTCTTTATATAGTCAATATTTATTTTCTTTTTCTATTTTAGACTTTTGTTGGATCCTGTATCTGTTACAGTTTTTAGTCTTATGTAACTTTTTACATTTATCTTTGTATTTTGAACTGACGTGTCCTATAACATATGTATTATGTTCCAAAGGATGAAATGAATACAATACAATATACAAAATAAAGGTTTTAAGTAACAGACATAAAAATAAAGTTAAATTACAATACACAACAAATACAAAAACAATTAGTGACACACATTTAATTGATGTGCTTCATACTGTTTAAGTATGAATGCCTAAAATATGTTACAAAATCATGTTAAAAAAAACATGAATTCATGAATGTTACACTAGAACAAATGAAACTACTTTAAAAACAGATTAAGAGAGTCATTAAAAAATAAATATATTGGAAGTAATATAAAAGATTTATATAATCATTTCCTTTACTGTATTAAATAGATGAGGAACCAATAAAAATAAAATAAATTAAGTCTTATCTTATTAAGAATGCCTTCTGTGCAGTAGAAGAATATAAAATAGCTAAATAAAAAAATAGTTCCTAATTTAAAATGTTGTATTAAAGTTGTACATATAGATAGTAGTATCTCTCCTCATGTAATGGTTAAATATCAAGCAGGATGGCTCAGGCGGTTTCATCTGTGGCCCATATTCAGGAGGCTCGGGTTCAATTCCCATGGTCATTCCCTGACCCATGGATTTTTTCAGGGATTTTCTCAGGTTGCCAGGGGAATGCGGGGTAGGTTAATTAAATCCCCCAAATTTACTGTTCATCATTTCATCTCCATTATCATTTCACATCATCTCTCATCTGGTGGTGTCTTTCAGGGTAGAAGAGTCTTGGCGTTGCATGGCAGGATGATATGCTCTTTGTAAAACCTTTTACTCCGGTAGGATTCATATTCATATTCATTTATTGCATCCGTAAATCATACATTCATGATGTGGAATTGTCAAATTACTAACTACACGAAAAATAGTAATGGTCTCCAGTCTCTGATTCTGGTCTGGTGGGGTGATTTCTGGACCACAGTATGGTGGGATGCCGGTTGCAGTGGCCTACTGGGGAGTTTCCAACTGGTAAAGTGTAGGGACCCTGTCCTCTGCACTGTCGTGGTTCCTTGAGTCTGCCATCCTCTGTCTCCTCTCGCCTCAGTTTTCCTCCCAAGGGTGCTCCACATGGGGTATATGTACAATACACCAAGTTTGGACCTCTGTGCTGCCAAATCCCCTCCATACGATAATCCAGTCCAGTCAGTGGTTAAATTATAAGTTTATGTATACTTTATTTCACATTAGAAACCTTGTAAACTTATTGTAGTTGGTGAATAAATATGAATCTGAATCCATTACTTCACAAATTTTGAAGTGTTAAGTTGCTCCTTATATATTTTTCATGATCTTGCAAAGGCAGGTTTTCAAAACCAGCATATAGTGACTGCTATTTGAAGAACTGACTATCATTTCAGCTTCCTGTATCTTCTTTGTTTTTTACAATGTGTAAGGAAATAATTTCTACAAACAAAGTATGTAGAAGATAAAAACTAAGGTTTTGTAAAACTGCTTTGTAGGAAAGTTGTAGAAAAATAAACTGGATAAAGTCATGTGATTAAAATGCAAGTTTTTATGTTAATTAATATGTTTGGATTGCTAATACAAAATGTCTTTTTTTATTAAGTGGTTAATTATACAGAGTTTTGTATATTTAAACTTACCATAGTTATGAAAATTATACTTTAGGTACCAGTTTTTGCAGAGCAGAACATAAAAGTGGCGGAGTTGCAATTTATGTTCGAAATGGGCTAAAATATAAAGAAATTGACTGCAAAATATATAGTGTAGAAATGTGTTGTGAGTTAGCCGCAATTGAGGTTAAGTTAGAAAAGAAAAACTTTATAATATTAGGGGTGTATAGTCCACCAATTGCAAACAAAAAAGATTTCTTTAAAACTTTAGAAGACTGTTTATATAGCATAGCAAAAAACAAACATATAATTGTGCTCGGGGACATCAATATAGATGTACTTATAGTAAGTAAAAAGAAACGTCTGTTGCTAGAAGTACTAGAAAGAAGCAATTTAACATTAATTACAACAGAACCCACAAGGGTAACCAATCATTCCTCAACCTGTGTCGATCACATATACACAAATTTAAAGCCAGAAGAGTTGTGTAGCAAAATTGTGAAAATGGGAATTAGTGATCATTATGGTCAACTAATCGAAACTAAAATGCTAGGTAAACAAAAAAAAGGAAGCAAATAATAAAATAGAAACTAAAAGGATAGTAAATAAAATAACACTAGAAGCTCTAAGAAAAAATCTACAAGCAATAAAATGGGTGGATATACACAGCGAAAAAGGCATGAACTATACATTTGACCACTTTTATACTATTTCAAGAAATTGTTTGGACGCACAAGTACCATTTCGCAAAGTAAAATTAAAAAACCAAAACGTAAACACTTGGGCCTCTAAAGGTATAGACATCTCCAAAAAGCGTATGAAATTTCTTAACACTCTAAAGCACCCAAATATTGATGCCAAATCCTATAATTACATAGAAAAATACAATAAATTTTTAAATAATGTAATAAGAGAAGCAAAAAGGTTACATAATGCAAAATTAATAAAAAATGCAGAAAATAAAATTAAAGCTACATGGAACATTGTAAATTCAACACGTAAGGAAAATCAACAAAAATGGCAGGGAAATATGTTCATTGAAGTAAACAACCAAGTGATACAAGATCCCATAAAAATAGCAAATCACTTCAATGAACACTATATAAATATTGTAAAAAAATTAGGAATAAAACAAACGCAGTATGTACCAATAAAGGAAAAGAAAGTATGTAATTAAATGGTGCTTAGTAAAATTAACGAGGGTCAAGTTATTTCACAGGTAAATGCATTAAAATGCAAAAGATCCAGTGGACTGGATGAATTTACAAATGAAATGATTAAATATTGCAAATACGAAATTACAGATGTACTTACTCACTTAACCAATCAATCTTTTAGTTCTGGAATATTTCCAAAGAAATTAAAACAAGTTATGGTCAGACCAATTAATAAGAAAAAAAACTCAAAATTAAAAATGGAAAATTATAGACCAATATCTTTATGCTCAACTTTCTCTAAAATAGTAGAAGGATTATTTCTAACACTGTTACAAAGCTTTTGCAAAAAATTTCAAATTTTATCAGAATTTCAGTTTGGGTTTCAAAAGAAAAAGTCTACAGTAGAAGCAATTTGCAGAGGAAATGACAATATTATAAATGCCCTAAATAGAAATGAATATGTAGTCGCTGTTTTCCTTGATCTTTCCAAGGCCTTCGACTGCGTTAACATAGAAATCTTAATGTCAAAATTGGAAAACTATGGAATCAGAGGCATACCACTACTATGGCTTGGCTCCTATCTACAAAATAGAGAACAATGCGTGGAAATAATACATGATTTAAATGGAAAGTTAATGAAATTTCGATCATCATTCAAAAAAGTAACACATGGAGTGTCCCAAGACTCAAAATTAGGACCATATTTATTCCTACTGTACATAAACAGCTTATTTCAAGTAATAAAAGAAGCAGGGGGAATAGCAATAGGCTATGCAGATGACACCACGATTTTAGTAACAGGAAAAACAGAAATAGAAGTACAAAATAGGGCAAATACTCTACTAGTAAAAGTAAACAGACTTTTAGAAAACTTAGGCATGATATTAAACACAAACAAAACAGAGTGGATACAAATCAGTCTTAATAACAAAAAACAGACAAATATAAAGTTAACAATAGGAAACGAAGAAATTCAACAGGTAAATGAAACAAAATTCTTAGGATTATTAATAGACAACAGATTGAAATGGAATGGACATGTTCAAAAAGTAATTAAAAAAGTTAATTTAGATATATATATTAAAACAAACAGTACAAATAATAGATAAAAAATGTATTAAACAAACATACTATGCATTCATTCACTCTCACTTGAGCTATGGGATTGTATTATGGGGCACAGTACAAAAAACTTTAGCTTTAAGACTATTTAGATTGCAAAAAAGAGCAATACGTTTGATGGCAGGAATACAGAAAAGAGACACATGTAGAAATGCATTTAAAAAACTAAATATTTTAACATTACCTTCATTATATATATGAATGTATCAAACTTACATTAAAAAGTTATGATCAAAACAAAAATAGTAACATCCATAAACATAACACCAGAACAAAAGATAATTATTTTAGAAACAGACTTACTGGTATCCTAAATAATAAAAGCATAGAAAATAGCATCAAAGATTTGTATAACCACCTACTGGCTGAAATCAAACAGATAACAAACGGGAAAACAAAACTAAAGGCTGTCAAAACTTATTTATTACAGAAAGTATTTTACTCTGTGGAAGAATATAAACAGATGAGGTAGAATATGCTATTTACACTTCTCAACTTTATAAACATGTTTGTAAATATTATTGTATTTATTTTATGTATATACAAATTGACGATCCATGTAAAAAGCTTTACAGTTGGAGATAAATAAATATCAATATCAACCACTGATTACCTTGAAAGCACATATTTTCATATAAAAACTTACTGTGAATATTTTCTCATCGGGAAAACAATAACATTAGTTACATTTAGCCCATATTTGCCATCTCATTTCATGGTCAGTTCAATTTTTTGTAAATTTTAGATCCAATATTTACTTTCTCTGCTGTGTACAGTAGGTAGATCTGTCCAAAAATTTAATGTCAAGATTTCACTACAAAAACATGTTCTTAGGCACCTGATTAGCCTTTCCAAAAAATAAACTACATTTTTAAAATGTATATTATTAATTATCTAGGAATATGATGCAGCATATGTGGCCCAAGATTCAGAAGGTTGGCACTTAACAGTTGAAGAGATAAACAAAGATAATCAATGCAGAAATGTTCTTCTTTACCATATAAACAAGTGTAATTGCTAGTGCATTTCTAGTGCAACAAAATGTGCAATTGTTTTTGACTGAAGATCTGAATAAATATTTACGAAATCACGATCTCAATTAATAAGAAAATGTACGTCATTTTCTTCAAAGATAAGTGAGTTTCTGTCACAAATAATTATATTTGTGTAGTATTTGTTGCCTCACTGTAACTAGCTTCATTTTTTATGCTCAATACTTATTTATTATTTCAAAGAATTCCCGCATCATTCAGTTGTGTTTTGGAATTACATGGAAAGACTACAGAATTTTAAGCCCAGCATATATAGCATCCATTTTTTAAACATTTGACTGTCACAGTTCTCTTTGTATCTATAAAAATTGTGTAATGTAGCAATTTCTGCAAAGGTTTAGCTTGAATAAAAGAAAGTAGATTGAAAAAAAAGCTTTCATGCAAATAATTTATATAACCACTAATAAACAAATATGTTGGAATGTAATGCATGAAATGTTTTTAATTAATCTTATTGTTCTTCCACAGATGCTATGTGTAAATTTAAGATAGAATCATACTGAAAAATTCAATGTCATAGCTAAGATTTGAAATACAGATTTTCTCTTTCCCATCCGGTGCTCTGACCAACTGAGGTACCATAGCAACATACCAACATAATGTTAAATTATGTGTGATTGGAGGAATTTAGTAACAGTGATGTCAAAATTAATTGAAAAAACTATTTGTAGTCAGCTTTTAACACTTTATCATTTACATTTTAATATTATTGAGGGACTGGTTTCAAAAGCCATTACATCCATTTGCAACCTTGGTCCAACTATTGTCTGTTTTGTCGTCTGCTCTCTTCTCTCTGGTGATGGAACTATGAACTTCTTTGTCAGATTATCTACTGGTGAGATTTCAAAGTTCATTACTCAGTCCTTATTTTTCCATATGAATATGATCTCCCACATTGTCAGTTTGTTTTGGTTTATCAGCGTTTTAGTAATTTTGGATTTGTGTTGTCATGGTTTTTGTTCCAAAAATGAAATGCTACTGCTGGCTTATCTTTTTGTTTCAATTTGATGTTTCTAAGTGCTCTTGGACTGTGGTTCTTAGGTTTAGGGTTAAAAGATAGTTTGACCTATGTAGCATTTTTCACAATCCTCACAACTTATTTGGTATATATTTGGTATATTAAAGATCTTTTTGAATTTGTTAAGTATTTTTGGGTGATACGTGAATCCACTGAATATGCTATTGCTTCCTGTTTCTTTAGTGAATGTGATTGCTTCCTGTAATGGTTTTCTTTAGTTTAGCCTTTTTAATTTTCTTCAACACAAAACTTTTGTTGTATCCATTTTCTCCTTTTATGTGAAGTATTGTTTTTTGTCCTTGTAGTATGCTGCTTTATCCATTGGTACATTGACTGTGTGTAAGACTGTGTATTATTGCATGTTTATGTAACTTTCCGACTCTATTGGCTTCCAAACTTTATTTTTGTATAATTCCTGATGATATTTAGGTCCAAGAAAGAGAGTTGTTCACTGTCTTCCTCTTCTATTGTGAATTTGATAGTTATTTCTTGCAGGTTGAGTAGTTTTAATGCATCATCTAAATGTCTATTTGAAACTATTGCAAAGATGTCATCAACATATTTATATCAAACCTTCAAGATTCCTGGGAAGGCCATTTTAATTTGTGTTTCAAATGCACACACTTTCACCCTTTTTGGCAAATTTATTTATGAGTGCATTCGAACAAAAACCATGACATTGATCTATATCCAAAGTAAGTGTGAAGTGTTAAAAACTGACTACAAGTAGTTTTTTCAATAATATTAAATTCCGAAATTAACTCACATTCGTGGAAACGTAGATCTTCTGGCCAGAAGATCCGTGGTTCAAATCCTGGCTATGGCATTGAATTTTTCATTCTGACTCTACATTTCCACAATTTAGCCTACACACGGCCAGTGTGAAAGAACAATTAATAACTCACATTTTTTTGGTTTTAACAAAGCGCAAACATAGTGTAAATACAGATATTAGGCCCCCTTCTTAATCACTATAAAATAATGGCTGGTTTAGTAGGAATAAAAACAGAATAGATGAGAAACAATTATGACCAGAGATTTTCACTTTAAATGTGCAAAACCAATAACTTTCAATCCAAATTTACAGATTTTGTTGTATGATGCTGTCATGCTGTCATTGTGGCGCAAAGATACTTAGTGCCAAATTGGTTTCTGATCTTAGGTATTCCTAATGACCAATCTTACACAGAACAATAGCAACTGTGTGCCACTTCCCCACTCAAAAGTTTTTCTTGGGCCACTTTGGGTAAGTTCCTTTTCTAAATTGTTCACTTTGTGTTCAGACTTAAAGTCTAGTTGTCTAGTGCTTGTCAAACAATTTTGAGTAATTTGACAGTAGGAGTGCCAATGGACAATGGTGAGTGAAGTTAAGTTGTGAGTTGTCATTTGATTCAACAGACCATTTTTGTTTTGTTTTGAGTGTAGTTATCTCAAATGTAACATGTGCACTATTCCATGCACCTAAGTGACAAATAAAGTGTGTTTAACAGTAGCTGGTGTTTTCATTTGTTACAATACAATATAAAATGCAATAAATCTTTAAAAAAGTTGTCACTAAGTGATGACTTTGAAATTCACATAGTTTGCATGGCCAGGGAAGAAAATAAATGACGACTTCCCATTTGAGAATAGTATAACTATTTGAGAATCTAAACCACTATGAAAGAATATCTCAGAAACGGTTAATTCCAAACACAAATGTGCTTAAATGAGATCTGTAATTTGTGGGCAGTGAGATTTTATTTATTTCAGAGTTAACTAATTGTGTAAAAGTCATACAGATTGAAGAGAACTACAGAGACTTACTCCCAGAAAATCAGAAAATACAAGCTATACATTTTCTTGATCACAAAAATAACTTTAAAATGTGATATTTTAATCAAAATCATTACATCCATTTTTAAGGAAATAAAATTTTTTAAAAACTTATCCATGTAAAAATATGCTGTATTTGGAGAATTCCCATGAAAATCTTTAATGAATGTTTGGAAAATGTTGAAATTAAATACCAAGTTTGATACTCTTCCAAAATTTTGTTTCTGAGCTATGCTATTCCACACACTTAAACTTTTTTTTTTTATTATTATTTGCCTAAAATTTCAATACCAAGATTTCACTAGAAATACCATTTTGAGACTGCTTGAATCCATAAGAGGAAAAAAAAAAATCTTTCTCTATGGAAATTTATGTAAGTAGAGGAAGGGTTCTTTTTTTTTTTTTTTTTTGTTTAACGCCCACTTTTACTACATGCTTTACTACATACTGGTGGTGACACTGATGAAAATACATGAAATGAAGATGAAGCACTGGTATAATGAGATGACAGGGAAAACCGGAGCACCCAGAGAAAATCTGCCCCTATGCCACTTTGTCTACAACAAATCTCACTTTGCTGTCGCATGGGATCAAACTTGGACCACTTTGGTGAGAATCAAGTGGTCTAACCATTCGGCTCCGGCATGGCCTGTAGCAGAGCAAGTATTGTATTCCACCAAAAGTCTGATACTGAAGTGTCATGACTATAATTGTGGCGACTAGAGGAATAGCTAAGCTAGTATTTAAGATGGTAAAGCAATAACAAACGCTTGGCTTAATAACAATATAATGAAGAATTTGTGCATACGTCCAATGTGAAGTTGTTTGGTTTATAAAAAGGAGGGGCTTTATAAGCTAACTACTGACATTATTATGCCTGAGTTAGATAGTAACTAATAGGTCTTACCTTGAGAGATGTGTTAACAATTAGTAAGCGAGTGATCGAGTCCAAGATGCCACACCAAAGTTGCAGACCAGAGTTATGCACCAAAAAGAGAGAGAGCGAGCCTCCGAATCGATCCTTGCATCCAGTTTTAGAGTGTGAAGTATTTCTGAAAGCACTTTGCAACATGACAATGGTAACACCAATTATGGCCTGCCATTGCCCTAATTTCGAACTGAAGCAGCCAATCAGCATAGCGTATTAGCATTGTTCCAGAACATCCTTTTGACATGAGCAGGAGCAGAGCTCTATGTTGCTCTGTGCAACTCTTCACATACACCAGGGGAAGCTGATGTCATTGTAATTTCCACAGGATTTGCCATAGGGAAGAAGAGACTGCAGTCTTCCTGTTATTTGTGCAATTTAACAAAGTTTCTGTACTTAAAGAAACTTTAAAATGAAATTCCAACTAAATCTTGAGTAACCTGAATATAATAATCTCAAAATAATATATTTGATATTTATTTGATATTTATTTATTTGTACTGCATCCATTACAAAATCAGTACAATAAAATTTAACATTGGCCATGCTGTATTATACCTCCTGTACAAATACATGAAATTGCTGACCCTAAGATTTACTTGCTGACTCACATCCCCTGACTATAAGCCTTTGGTTTTCCTGAGCAGCTTGATGTCATTTCTTCTTGACCTTTTCTTCTTTTATCCTAATCCACTTTTCTCTTATCCTATATAAGAAATCTCCTATACATCTGTTTTTCTTTTCTCCCATCCCCATTAGCATGCGTACCGCCAATATCTCTTTACTTACACTGTCCCATTTCTTATCTCATATTTTTCTCCTGTAATTTGTTAGCTCTTTACATTCTATCAGGTAATGAACAGTGCTCTCTTCATCTCCACAAAATTCACATATTCCTGCCTCATTACTTCTCAACCCTTTTAAGTATAATATTCCTACCCTCATCCATGCTATGCCTTCTCTTCCAATTTTGCCACATTGATCTATATAGTTTTCCCTACCCCAATCTGTCTTTAATTGCTTATAAAATATCAAAGATATCTTTTCTTCTATACTTTCCCATATCTCTTGCCTATCTAGCCCGCTACAATAGCGTAGATGGTAGCATGTCTGCCTCACGCTCAAGAGGTCTCGAGTTCGATCTCGGTTAGGGTGAGTTACCTGGATAAGGTTTTTTCCGGGGTTTTCCCTTATCCTGAAAGACGAATGTCAGGTAACTCTAAGCTCTATGGACCTTGGGCTCATTTGAGCATCATTTCACCCATTCCATTCATTGTCCGATATGACATGGAGGACGTAAATTACAAAAAAAAAAAAAAAAAATCTTGCCTATCTATGTCTTGTACTCTAGTTCTCACTTCCTTCCAAAAGCCACTATAATTTGTCTCCTCTGCTCTCCATAGATCTCCCATGCCTATCTTTAATATCATTCTTTCTAATTCCGACCACCAACTATTTGTATTTTTAATGATTTTCTGTTGCTTCATGCATAGATTCAATAATCCCCCTTTCTGGCCTTTAATACACTTATACCAGAATTTCAATATTCTCTCTATTATTATTCCCCTCCTTTTTGTATTACCTAGCTCTAGTAATGTCACCTCTCTTGGTGCCGATTTTGGCAGCCCTAGAAGTTCTTTGCAAAACAATCCATACATTTGATCTAATTTTGTACCTATCTCTGATGTGCCCCATACCTTCACTGCATACATTGTTCTGGCTTCAACGACCGCTTCATACATTCTTTCTAACCATCTAACTGACATCTCCAGTTTATGTTTACATATTCTTACCCCTGACATTGCCGCCCTGCCATTAGCTATCACTTTTCTGGCTTGTGCAGCCCATCCTCCACTGCTACACATCCTTACATCTAAATAGTCATACTTGTTTACCATACTTGTTTGGTCTCCTATGAATCATTCCTCTCCTTTCCTAAGTATTGATCCTCTTTTGAATACCATTATTTTTTATTTTTTGCTGTTTATTCTTAGTCCCCAGACAGCGCAAAACCTATGGATTGCCTCAATTGATTTTTGTAGACCTATTACGGAAATTGCTCCTACCGTTAAATCATCTCCGTACAGTAAACCAGGGATCTCTTTGTTCATTATTATTGGGCAATGGGCATTGCTTTCCTTAACCCTCTCTATTATGTCGTCTATAAATAAATTGAATAGTATAGGACTCAATTTGCACCTCTGTCTTAAGCCTAACTTCTGTTCGGCTTATAGTGGAATTTCATTCCACTATAAATTTTATCAATTTCGTTTATAAACTTCTCGCTCACCCCTTTGCTTCTTAATTTCCATTTTAAAGCCCCCCTGTTTATCGTATCGAACGCTTTCTCAAAATCCACAAAAAACATATACAATCTGCCCTTTTTCCTGCTCAAGTATTTTATCAATTAACGTCTTGATTATAAATACATTATCTATAGTTTGTCTTTTCCTCCTAAATCCAGCTTGAAATTCTGATATTTTATTTTCTCTTTCAACTCAATCCATTAGTCTGTCCGCTAGTAAACCCGTATACATTTTCCCAATTATAGATAGTAAGCTTATGCCCCTGTAATTCTCTGGCCTATTCACACTCCACCTTTCCTTTAAATATTGGTACAATCACTCTTGTTTTCCAGCAGTCAGGTAATTTCCTACTATCTTTCATCTTATTAAATAAATTAGTTATATTCTTTAATCCACTTAGTGTTTCCCCATATCTCTTTCAAAACTCCCCTGGGATCCCATCCATGCCCACTGCTTTACCACCCTTTAAGCTTCTTATTTGTTGAAAAACTTCCATTTGAGTAATTTCTCTGTCTAATATTTCATTGTCTATCCTCATGTTGCTCAACTGTATATTATCTCTATCCACTCCCTTTCTGCAACTAGGTCTCTAAAGTACTTCAGCCATTCCTGTGATGTTATCTCATTTTTCACCCCCTTCTGTTTATTCATTTCACTCACCACACCCTATATTTTATTATTATCTTTTTGTTGTATAGCATCCTTCATTTTCTTTCAAATACTATCTGCCACTCGTTCTTTTTTCAAAATAATATAAGTTACAGCACTCACAAATCACGCATGTGACAGAAATTTCATTGGAAATAAATGTTTTGAGACTCCCTGAATCCAATGAGTGAATAAATGAATTCTTATTGCCTACATTTGGTTACACAAACATTTACACATATATATTACAACCTTTCTGTATATGGAGTGTTTTAAATTTATCCTGGAGTCCCATTTAACAGAACACCTGGTTATACTGTGTATGCAACAATTCTCCATCTCCAGTTTTGATTTGTGATTGCTTACTTCCCAATTTGTCACTAAATTTATCCTGCTCCCACTTTTCCCTTTAATTTCTAGTTTATTTTTATATCCCATCTTTGTTCATTTTCCCTCTCTTTCTCATCAGCTTCATCCTCATTACTCAGTTTTCATTGAATACTTCACTAATCTTCTCTACCTCAATTTCACTATAGCCTCACTTTCATTGTATATATATATTCCCTCAACTCCTTCACTTATAGTTTTACCCAATTGTTTTCATAGCCTGGTTATGTACTCTTGGAAAATGTTTATTTGCCTATCAGCTTTTCATTAATTACTAAAATTTATCTTTCCCTGACTATAATTTATTATTTTTATTATCTTCACCAATCTTCTTTAAACTTAACCTTACCCAAAGTACAAACTTGAATAAACAGTGTGAGTGAAGCAATGTGTCAATATCTTCTCGATTCACTTTGTGTTAACCTTACCCCTTTTTTACTGCCCTTTCCAATTTTCTTCCCTCTCAGAGCTTACCATTATTTACTTTATTTCTACATTTTTGTTATCACTTTCCTTTCCAATTCCACCACATCTGTTTACCACGCTTCCTTTCTACTGTAATTTCGTTGACCTCTTTGGTTCCCTATGTAACTTCACATTGTTTCCCTCTTCTGTGGTCCACAGACTTTCATCCTTCCATACCTTAACTATCTTATTTGTTATTTGGCTCATTTCTTTTCTTATCCATCCAGCCATGTATTTTTCCCCCAATATCTTATCTATTTCTTGACGAAGCCATAAAAATATAATTTTTTTAAGTGCTGAATAAATACTACTACTACTACTACTACTATCCCTTCAAATTCATCATAACTGCATTTTCACTTCCACATTTATTTCCAATTACCTTTTCTTTAAATTAATGTCCTTAACTGATTAGGCCATATCGGACAATGAATAAATGGGTAAAATGATGCTCAAATGAGCCCAGAGTCCATAGAACTTAGAGTACCCATTATTCATGTCTCAGGATAAGCGAAAACCATGGATTAGTCATCTGTCATCTAACCCACTAGCTTTATCAGCAGTCTGCTGGTGAAAGCAGAGATGTTACCCCTACCTTTGATTTGCATGATATTTGTACACATTTGAGCAAAGTCATCTGCCAGTTCTAAAATATACTTAAGTACCATCTGCACTAAGAGGCATGCTCCAAGCTGCATATGACCACACTATGAGGAATGCAGGTGGTGATCTGCATAGACCAACAAATAGCTTAAAACTGTTCCAAAAAGGAAGTTACTATTATACAATAAAAGTTTATAATAATCTTATATGCTACCTGAAAGTATTAGATATTCTTTATCAACATAAAATCTTAAAGAAAAGTTTAAAGTTACTCTTATACAGGGTGTTTCAAAACTACACCGAACCAACATATAGAAGTAGTTGCTCAGCTTCTATGTGACACATATAGATAGTTTTTATTGCCAATAGAGCCACATAAAAAAATGCTCCAGAATGAGTGTGTATTAGGCAGTGACAGGAACGCCTCACACTGTCGGAGTTCACAGGTATAGGTCACACGCTGTGTCGCGTGCTGCAACTGTTTGTAAACATACCGGCATACTCCACAACACCTTGCTTGCCACTATTAAGAATTTATTTGGCTTATGAAACCGCACTAAAGAAGCTATTGCTTAAGTATTGCTTATGAGTTTTCAACATGTTCCAAAATTCTGTTATAGCAGTCCATGATGGCAAATAAGCTGGTGGACATATACAACTTATACCTTTTAGTGGGAAGTTAATGTTAGTGAGGTTGGGGATGGAAGCATTAAATGATAAACAGAACAGAAAACAACATCAAAGAATTGTAGATAAATTAACCAAAACTAAATGTGAGACAAGCATTTTATTTCACCTGTTTGATAATACTAAATAAAGCATTTGTAACTGAAAAGGAAGCTGTTAATATTTACAGTAAGTGGTTGAAAGTATTGTACAATTAAGGTCATAACAACATGCTCTGAAGTTAAACAAATAAATATTATCATTGATGTAACTATTCTACAATTCATATTTTTAATGAAACTAAATTAATCTTGCATTCGTTGAACTCCCTTCAGCTCTTCCATCCATCAAAGCCATATCCGTCATTTTGGTGTTCATATAGTGCTCCATAT
This sequence comes from Mantis religiosa, assembly GCA_030765055.1. Lineage (NCBI taxonomy): Eukaryota > Metazoa > Arthropoda > Insecta > Mantodea > Mantidae > Mantis > Mantis religiosa. The sequence goes on along the minus strand of CM060954.1, from coordinate 136,282,560 downwards.
TGCTTGTATTTGCTAACTAAGTATGCGTAAAATCCTCCCTGTTAGGACGGAATGTGTAGTTTTACACTGAAAAGCAACCTTGCAACTATCCGAGTTAATAGTTGACTTTTTCACAAGTAACTGCCCTTTACCCCATTACCTGAAAGGTAGTCTAGGGTCACTGATAAAGAGCAAGTAGTAATGTTTTCGTTTTCGTGGCCGGTGTGTCCCAATAATGTTTGAGGTTCGCACACCAGTGGTTCCTGCGATGCCTAATCGCAAAATCATGTAGTATTTAATGCTGCATAAAATTATACCTAACAGAACTTCAAAGCTGTGACACCGAAATTCGGACTAGTTAAGTTATAAACTACGCAATGGCTATAATCACTCAGTGTCATTTTGAAACAACCTATATACTCATTCCCCATATAATAAAGAGGAATTCTTTAATACCAGCAGATAAATTTTCAAAATTTGCAGATTGCATGTGATAGTGATTTAATGATTTACATTATTTGACCTAAGTTCAAACTGGCTACGTACTGCTCCAAAAACCAGGCAGAACAGATAGTGATTTTACAGGATCTCACCAAAATAGAAGACAACAGAGATCTTAATATTGGAAAGAAACAAGGTGTAGTGAACACAGATAGATAAAAGTAGACTTTCTCTTTTAGGCCAAGATAAAGCATTTGCAGAGCAATGAATGGGTAATCCACATAAAATGAGTAAAAACACATGCAGAGCAGCACAGGAATGATATGGCAGATCAATTATCTAAAGAAACTGTGATGGAAGACAGTGGGGAGGTTATTTTAGATAGGTTCTCTAGAACCTGCATCATCAATGAAGCAGAGGAAAAAGAGCTACACAGGTGAGAAAACCAATGGGCATGCACAGCAAAAGGAACCATCAGCAAAATATTTTTCCCTTCTGTTTGCAGATGACACTAACTTACTAATAACAGGAAACAGTAACGAAACATTAAATAATACATTAAGTCACACTAGTAAAGACTTGGTATCATGGATAGCTAATAACAACCTGGTTTTAAACACAGATAAGACATTATTAATTTTTCGTTTCACTGTGGTGTTCCAATACAGTTAAATCTCGATATACAGATAAGACAGTTTGTCTGAAATTTAGTATTTTTGACAGAGGAAACAATGAAAGTATTCCTGAAGTAAAATTAAATAATACATTAATTTCATAAAAAAGTGAAAGAAACATTTTAGTCTAGTGGATACAGGATAACTTAAAATGGAAAACTCATACAAATCATCTACTAACCAAATTAAGCAGGAATATTTATGCTCTAAGAATATTAAGCCAAAATATCAGCCTTCGTGTACTTTTAATGTCCTATTATTGAACATATACATTATATAATTAAATATGGAATAATATTTTGGGGAAAATCACCAGAAGCCAAAGATATATTTATTAAACAAAAACAAGCCATTCGAATTATAGGCAACGAAAGAATGCTATGTTCATGTATGCCACTGTTCAAAAAGCTTTGCATACTTCCTTTGGCATGTGTTTATATACTGGAGACAGCTTTATTTGTAAAAAGAAATAGATTTGACTTTCAGAACAACGGAAGTGTTCATATGCATTACATGAGGCACAAGGCATATTAAGGATATACACTTAACCTCAATCAGAACTACAATGTTTAAGAACGGAGTACTGCATTCCTGTACAAAAGTTTATAATTCCCTTCCTAATGACATCAAAAGCATAGATAACTACAATGTGTTTAAAACTAGAACAAAGGCTTTCTTGCAGTAGCACTGCTTTTACATGGTAAAGGAATATCTGCAATTTAACAAATCGAGATAATCATAAAACATGAATTTACTTAGCTTGTTCATTTCTGTCATTTATAATTATATTCAATTTGTGTTACATTATAATTGAATGTAGGTTAGGTATATTTGATGTTTAACTTTGTAATATTAAGTGTAAATTTACTGACGTATCCTATCAAGGTACTATGTACAGATTTGAGTTTAAAGGATGAATAAATTTGAATTGGATTGAAAGTGATTAAAACAGACGATTCCACTCAATGGACATATTAAGCCATCTCAACAGAATATGGGAAGACAAGGGAATACTTCAACAGATACAAACTAGTGGAAAGTGCAATGTGCAAGTGTGAAGAACAAAACCAAACAATGAATCATTTAATATATGAATAATGTATTCTCCAGAACAGTGAAAGACAAATGTTAATAAAAAACATGATACTTTCCCATCCTAGTGTGGTCTGGAAACGGCCCCACTAGACCAGGTTCCCTGGAGACCGTCCTATTGGGCAAGGAAGTTTTACCAAGAGCATAAAATCCTGCCATACAACACCGAGACACCGCTGAAACTTCTACCCTGTAAGAGACCACCAGATGAGAGATGATGTGAAATGATAATGGAGATGAAATGGAGGGACAAGAAATTTAGGGGATGTAATTAACCTACCCAGTATTTGCCTGGCACCCCTGAAGAAACAGGTTGGCCATGCATTATAAACCAAGAACAAAGGAATATCTTGAAAATAATTGATATAAATTGTCTACTTTAAAGAGACCTATATTTTTGTATAGCAAGATTTTGTTTTACAGTTTACTGGTTATACAAAAGTAGTCCAGAATGAAGAGGACTTCAGGGACTATTTCCAGAAATTCAAGATATACATTTTATAACATAAATTCATAAAAATACCTTAAACATAGAGTCTTTTAATTAAAAAATTAGAACCATTTTTGAAATAGGCCATTTATTTTTAAATTTGTTCATGTAAGGGTAGTTTGGGATGAGGAGTCTTTTTAAACATCTTTATGTCATAATTAACGTAAGTTTCTTCCAGGCTTAGAAGCCATGATCTGTTGGAGTTTTGATGTCCAGACGTTTCATCCACATCTGTGATAGACATCATCAGTGGTGTGGTCTGAGTCTTCTTGGAGAAGGTTCAGGCACAACTGAGAAGCACACTGGAGGTGTTGTATTTTTTGAAAGCTTCTGAATACTCATCTTCATGTTATGTCTCAATCTTGGAAGATACAAAGCTTAAATACATAGTTTGATTTTTAACTGGTTTTTCATTTTTGAGTTAACGCTGTTCATGTCAAGAGGCACACAGACACTCTAGAGACTCTTTTCTAAAATGCAAGATTCAGGGAACCTCAAAGTATTTTCTGAAATTTCAATACTGAATTTTTGGGTGGGCCGCACCATGGCTGAGTGGTTAGACAGCTTGGCTCGCACCATGGCTCACTCCATGGAATAGCCTCTGAGATTAGATGCCATGTAATTAAACATTTCTCATGTAAGTTGGGCTGGCAAGGATTTTTTTTTAATCTTAGTGTGGTATCCTAGAAAGATGCTGAACTTTAATATCAAAGTTTGTTTTCAATTTTTTTTTTTTTTTTTTGTAAGTTATATTGTTCATAGACAGACATGCAAACTTTTTGTGAATATTTTCTTTGGGTTCAGGGACTGTATTTTCGCTGAAATAAGATCAAATTTTTGGGTGTGATAAAATACTAAAATAGATCCTCCTACTTTTGTAGAGGCAAAGTAAATATATATATATATATATATATATATATATATATATATATATATATATATATATATATATATATATATATATATATAAAAATAATAGTAATACTAATACTAGTAATACTGATGATGATGATGATGATGATGATGATGATGATGATGATGATGATGATGATGATGATGATGAAAAGGAAAGTAAGAATTAAACTTAAATACCGAGGGAAAAATTGTACATGGCACAGTGAACATCGGCGCAGCGCCGCCCATTTGCCGGAATTTCGTCACGCAGATCTTTTACATTCCTTTATATCTACTGAAATAGCGCCATTTTTTTAAGTTAAAAGCCGAGGCTGACTATTATTAATAACTTTAAAATCAAATCTATTAGAACCGAACTTTTTAAAATAGCTATTTATATATTTCCTTTAGGTCCCGAAGGTGTATTTGTATTGGGCGATTTATGGATCCCAATAAATGAGCATAGTAATACTCTGCCTAATCGTTTTAAACCTGACAATTTTGGTATTATGTGTTGACAAATGACATTTGCAGGCTTTCAGCGTGTTATCATGTTGTCCAACAAATGTGTGATTCCTTACACAAAAGTTGGTTGGAGCCACAGATTAATGTAGATCTTCAATACGCTTACTTGCGCTGCTGGAACAAGTGTGGTTGAGGCACAGATAAATGGGTTGAGGTTGTTGAGGTGAACGTTGGTATACCTGCAAAGAGCTTTGCTGATAGTGCCATCTGCAAATGAAGCACATATAATAGTCGTGTGAAAATTGTGTTGGTTATGCTTGTTTTTATTGATGCCAGTTTTTACCCATGTAATTGATGAAAACAAAGTGAGCAGCATTGCACAGTATTTTAAACTCATTCGTAAGTTAAATTAAATCGTTTTAAACGCACCGGTAAAGTCATAAATACAAAGAATTTTGAACAAGTTGTCGGCAACACAAGATGGCTGCTAGTGATACAACTGGCGATGATTCCCTTTATCCTATTGCAGTTTTGATCGACGAATTAAAAAACGATGATGTGCAGGTATGTAAAGTCCAAAAGTAACGTTAATGATATATAACATTTTAGAGGTTGTGTGATTAAGAGTTTGCATTCGATAACATTACTATCTTTAACTAGGTCTACCTCACGTTATTTTTAAATTTTAATAGAGTCTGCCAAATATTATAGAAATGAAGTAATGGGAGATATGTTAAAAATCCTGGCAACAGGAAGCAAAAGTCGAAAATGATAAATCTCATGTTTTTAGTAACTCTTGCTTTATAAAGTACTGACAACTGGTGAAGTGAATCACTGCAAAGAAGTGGGCGGAGAGAAGAGCGGGAAGTGAATAAGGATTTCCGGAATGAGATTGTTGTTTGGTGCTCTGCTAATACCATCCCCATGTCTATACACACTAAATGTCATACACAATATACAGGACTGTCAAATGTGTTAAACTATAGAATAGCGGCGTCGAAAGAATGACGTATCGTGGAATTCGATACACGCCAAGACAGTGAAATGTTTCCAACATATTCTTTTTATTATTCTTGTTCCAGTATTGAGCATACGGATGTTGCTGACTACATTTTATAGAATTATCCATTTTTCAAGGTAAAGAATGCTTCTATTAAACAAGGCTGTCCACCAATAATACATGTAAAGGCTCATGCAGAGTTATCTAAAAAGGAAGGTATCTTTTGAAACATGCACCCATAAAGTAAAATGCAAACGGTCATAGTAAGTGTTATCCCAGAATGTGTCTGTTATGTTTTAACACTATAGAGAACTTCACCATAACAAATATCTGACAAGATCAGTGTCTTTATATCCAAGATATTGTTAATAATTTTAATTAGTTTAGATGGATCAGCTGTGCAGTAGTTTAGTTATGTGGTGTTGGTATTTTCAGCGATGCATGTTTTCACTGTTAGCAATGCTCCAGCCACTGACCTCACTCTTGGCATTCTCTATGCAATTTTCAGCAGTTTAACCTTCAAATGCATAATATATCACAGCAGTTATGTACAAGTATTACATCAGGCAGGATAGTGATTCACACACATATTTTGTAGTAAATATATCAATAACATAATCAGATTATCATTAAAAACCTGCATATCTCAAACCCTCTTACCTTGTTTGTTGCTTAATTGTTCATTGAGTCCCACTTGAGTAAAACTAAGGGACATTGAACATACATTTATAGCAAATGTATCATGAGTAGCAATATAGCCACCACCCATAAGTGCACTGCTATGTTTTTGTAAGTCTTACGTTATATATTAACTTATGACAGGTTATGAACCACTACCATTTCAAATTAACCTCAGAACATGCATTACAGTAGGTCAATAATAATGTAAATCATCACTATCACATCTAATCTGCTGTATGTATGGAAAATTTATCTCTTGAATGGGTATTAAAGGATTCCTCCATATCATGCAGGGAGTAGGGGTATATACAAATAACTTTAAACCTTTGTTTAAGATTTATATTGATTAGGAATACCTAATAGTTTCAGGTAGCATATAAACTTTTATTTTAGAGTCTTCCTTTTTGGAACAGTTTTAAGCTATTTGCTGTAACAGCAAGCGTAAACAATTTTTTGGTTTTAAACAAGGGCCTAGAGGAATGCCTTGCCCAACACCACAAATAATTATTAATTTATAGATGAGTCGTATTTATTATACATCTGCTTCACTTACGTACCTATTTTGAGGACATGTTTCGCAAATCATCGTTTGCATCTTCAGCTCTTATGCGACTAAAGCTTGATCCACCTGACAAGTAATGAACGGGCTGAATAAATATTGTAATTCAAGTTCTAAGATCTTTAAATATGAGTTTAAACATTTTACTCCCATTTATTTTCACGTGGTATTTATACTTCCCCAATTTAGTAGTGTTCACTGCAGTGAAATTATGTTTTCCACTCGTCCTATTATTATTGTGTGTGTGCGTTTTGAGTTAATATGGCGTAGTGCTCAGTTCCTCAGAATAGTGCACAAAAGTATAAAAGAGGAAAGCTTCTAAAAAGTGGTGCAAAGATTATTGTATTAAATGTGTTTAAGTTTTTCTTTTGACGTTATGACAAAACTAAACTGACAGTATGAAGGAACTGTTATATCTGTGAACACCATTTCAAATGTGAGAACCAAAATTAAAGAAACAGGAACAGTAAAAAAAATCCCTAAAAAGAAAAGGGAAAGTCCATGTAGTGTTTTAGGGCAAGTGGATGTTTTTGTTAAGAATGCTATTCACATTAAAGTGCATGATTCCTTTTTAAACAACCAGCCTCCTACTATAGATACGTTGCTTTAGTGAACAGGGGCCCAGATCTTCCAAATTTTAAGAAAATCACATTCCACACTTGGCTGAAGAATATTGGATTTCACTTTTCAAATAGAAACAAAATTAACGTGATAATTGACTGTGAAGACATTATCAGAGATCTGTGAGACAATTTCATGTAAAAGAACTCACAATTTATTACTTAGATGAAACCTAGGTAAATGAGGGACATGTCACATCAAAGGCTTGGACAGACACAACTGTAGAGTCAAAACTTTCCTTTAGCAGTTTCTTTAATAAGTTGTTTTAGTATTTTAGTTTATTTAGTAAATATGAGCCCAATGCTTTCCTAATCCAGCTGCAGTGAAAGATTGATGGTTGGCGATGAGTCAAATGTGAACAGCTGACGGCAGATAGCTTCAACCACATGTTCATTGCAGAGTGATACAAACTGCAATGTTTATGTGCATCCCCACTTTAAGCCTGGAAGGACTATAAGCAGTAATGTGGATACACAAAACAAGAACTGAGTTTACCGAGATTTAACTGTATTGGAACACCACAGTGAAGCGAAAAATTAATAATTTTTCGCTTCACTGTGGTGTTCCAATACAGTTAAATCTCGATATATTGAAGTGACGTCAAGTCAAGAGGAACACGCGAAAGTTAGATCCAGCCAATTTTAAAGAGTCGCATAAGAGCCGTAGATGCAAATGATGATTTGCGAAACATGTCCTCAAAATAGGTACGAAAGTGAAGCAGATGTGTAATAAATACGACTCATCTAAAAATTAATAAGAACTGAGTTAATTATGTAATTAGAGTATAAATTTATTATTATGCCTACAGACATCATCATGACAGGCATTTGTTTTAAAAACCCTGAATATAGTGCCAAAATTATTAAAAATAATTATCAGTTTTATTCTTTTTTATTGATAAACATCACATAAAAACAAACACAAAAGCTTAAAAAATACAACATTGCTTAAATCTTTTCCTGAGTTCACTGTATTGTTTCTTTACCAACTAGTTCTGCTATAGAAAAATAGCCATTTTCTTGATGGACCCCTTTTCTAAAAAAATGGATGAATTTGTTTGTGAACCAATCTGTGTAGCAATCTGCATTCATTTCAGAATGATAGTCAACATTTTTATTCACTAGTCTGGAACGGAAAACCCACTTGCTTTTGGAAATGAATCCTGTTTGTGCAGATCCTGCATAGCAAATTATAAGTCTTTCCTTTCCCTACAGGTATCTTGAGACCGCCTCTTCCCGTTGAACCTTGCCATAGGTTTTGTTTGCAATGGTTCTGATATACCCAGGTCTCATCAGTGTAAAAAATTGCACACAATTTCCAGATGCCCTAAGCATGTGCCTAGTTCTTAAAAACTGTATTCTTGCGGCAACTGTATTACTTCTTTTGATTAAGAATTTACAGCCATTATTAGTTTTTCTGCTTTTGAAGCCCAAATTCTTAAGTATTAATTCCATTGAAGAAGAGGAACCCATGTAGTCTATTTTTTCCCTCATAACATGAACCAGCATTTTAATGCGGTATTCACCATTGTCATACATTTCATATATTGTGTGGCGAAATATATGTTTTTCAAAATCATCTAAACTGGAAACAGTTTTTTATTTTCTGGCATGCTTTTATTGAGATTTAAATAAACATTCACTAATTTCTGGTCTAGAAGTTTTGTCATGTTTCACAGTACGCGACACAGTATGCACTCACATTTCACGCTCTGGCTGCGAGATACCAGCTTTGTGAAAAATTGATCCAGTCACGCACTTCCTCAGATTACAATTCCTTAAAGAAAACTGTTCACTTTAAAAATAATAATTCTGTCCTGAGAGTGGAATACTTCACCCTTAGTACCTGCATCACAGGTACCAGGCTTTGAAAGTGACATTAACACTTCACTAAACGCAATGTAAACATGTGAATTTTCTGCTTATTGTCACAGTTACACAAAGCACCTAACACTCAATTTGCATTACAGACTTGTCTTGAACCAAACTATAGAATTTGCGAGTGACTGCAGTGATAATTTATGAACTAAATATATGCAGTTTTTAACTTTGTATGTTTTACTCCGTAACTGCATGATGAAAAGGAATAAAACACACAGGCAAGATTGGAAGTTGCATACTTAACCATAACCATGAGAGAGTCATTTATTCTTGAATCGATAGCTCGAGAATCATACGTATTAGAAAATGGCCTTTGTACAGGCTGTTTCAAAAATTGTTGTCGTGTACACCAAGGCATATTAGAATGTCGAATTTCCAGTAATAATTTTGGGCACATGAAAGAGAAATCTCTGTTGCTCACGCTCCTGTTGTGCATTCTGAACTAGGCAAAGTTGCATGACTATGATAGGACAGTTGTTCTAGGCAAAACCTCTCGAGCTCCGCCTCATGTGCCTTCTAATACGCCTTATAGTGGATATCTCAGAAATGGCTTATACCGCAAAAACAGTGTTGGAAATAAAATGAATTTCAAGGAATTCTTCACATTTTGGGTCGTATGTTTTTCTCTGACCCTTATGTTTGCTAGTTACCAAGATTCCTTCAAAATAAAATGGACTTTTAACAGGCTAGTCCCCAAAAAATTGAGGGTATACACTTTGTCTTGTAAATATCTGTATATTATATCCTAATTAAAATAGTAAGAGCCATTTTTTAGAAAATACAAAATTTTAGAAAAGTTTCATGTAGAGAGTAGTTTGGAGGTGTTAAGCTGTCTTGAAAGTTTTCATTTTATATATTTTGGAAGATATTGAACTTATATACCAAGTTTGTTAATTATCCAATTTTACCTTATTCTGTATGCAGATGACGTTTATTTACAAGCTGAAATAACCAACATTGCCCTTATTTGGTGTTTATCCTAAAACTTTGAGATTTAGGTTGCATTTGCCCAATAATATTGCATTTCTTTGGAGAAATTTAAAAATTATTGTTCAAAACAGAATTTATTAAAGTTCACTGTTTCTTTACACTAGCTGTGTGTAAGACAATGTTTGCATAGCAAAGCCAGACTGAGAAATTCAAAGCATAGCCTGGATTTGAACCATGGATCCCCAAATCTCTGTCCGTTTATGAAACTGAATATAAATAAAAATATCGAGCAAATACCATAGATTGTAATGATTTCTTACTTCCATGCTGTCATTCAGGCTACCTCATCATCATAGAGAAAATCTCATTGGGAAGGTATAATAGCAATATAACCTTGTTTTTAAAGTAAGTTTATATTGAGGAATTAATCCTTAAAGAATTAATCCTTTTTAATACATTACTCCGGTATATGGGTGATTTTTAATTAATTAGAGCCAACTGAAAAATTCTATGCCATGGCTGGGATTTGAACCACGGATCTCCTGGTTTCCGTCCAGTTGCTCTAACCCCTTGAGCTACCATGGCCAACATGCCTTCCTGACATTAAATTCTCCAGTTGACTCATATTTCCCGGTAGACCATTTAGGGTTCTCATATTTGAGATAACCATTTGTGCGACTTACTCAATATAAATATAAATTTACATTAAAAATAATCAGCAATAAAAATCATGGTAATTAAGTACTTACAATAGTAAGTTGCCACAAATGGTTATCTCAAATATGAAAACTCTAAGTGGTCTACCGCGAAATATAATGAGTCAATTGGAGAATTTGTCAGGAAGGCACGTTGACCATGGTAGCTCAAGGGGTTAGAGCGACTGGACGTAAACCAGGAGATCCGTGGTTCAAATCCTGGCCGTGGCATTGAATTTTTCAGTTGGCTCTAATTAATTAAAAGTCACCCGTATACCGGAGTAATGTATTTAAAAGGATTAATTCCTCAATATAAAGTTACATTAAAAATAATCAGCGATAAAAATCCTTGTAATTAAGTACTTACAATAGTAAGTCGCCACAAATGTTTATCTCAAATATGAGAACCCTAAGTGGTATACCGGGAAATATAATGAATCAATTGGAGAATTTAATGTCAGGAAGGCACGTTGGCCATGGTAGCTCAAGGGGTTAGAGCGACTAGACGGAAACCAGGAGATCCGTGGTTCAAATCCAGGCCATGGCATTGAATTTTTCAGTTGGCTCTAATTAATTATAACCTTGTTTGTTCTCAGCAACCAGTGTACAGAAAAGTACTAAGTAAGCACAAGAAGGTCAAAAATGTCCAATTAACTGTTTCAGCTCAGCTGTTAATTGAATGGATTGTTTCTGTAATTAACATTTTTTTAATGTACGTCCTCTGTTAAGTCATATCTGATGAATGAAATGGGCAAAAGAATGCTCAACTGAGCCCCCGGGGTCCATAGAGCTTAGTTACCCATACATTTTTCAGGAGAAGGGAAAACCCTGGAAAAAAACGTTTTCCAGATAACTCGCACTGACGGAAATATGAACTTGTGACCTCTTAAATGTGAGGCAGACAAGCTACCAAGGTGGGCACTAGATTAAGTTCTGCAAGAAATGGGTAAAGAGGACTTCACAAGGTTCGGCCAGATGTTTGTAGAACTTGTATGATGTTTCTCTACCACATTTGCAGCTAATCACCAGGAAACAGCACACAGTCATCTTCAGCATCAATTACAAATCTATTCATACATACAATTGTAGAATAATAACTTGAACCCGAAACTTCTCCAACATACAGGCAATGGTCTTGCCTAGTGCTGCATCTTCACAAGAACCACACCAGCAATTGGTAAAATTTATACACCACCGTAAACTAAGCTACAGTTTGAACAACATTTTCAGGAAATAAAAAAAAATATATAAGAAAAGTTTAGCTCCATAGAACAAATATACTGTCCAAAATTTGCTGCTTCTCCCCTGAAAGATAGATTACCATTAGAACAAAATTCAGACATCTATTTAATAAACTGTGGATGTTGTAACCTGTAACAAAAAAGAAATATTCAAACCAGAAGGAAAGAACATTTTAGTTGCATTTCCAAATAAACAAATAATCGTCAACAACTTCCTCTGCATGTGTTGGTGCCATCTGCTTAAGATAATGTTGGTACTCCTAAATTTTCCTATTCCACTCTTATTGATCAATTGTTATACAGCTGACTGCCAATAGACTAGTTATTGTGATAATGAGTATTGATGGTATTGACATGTTTATAATATGAATTGCATACGTTAACCTAACAAATATTTTTAACTCAAATGTTATGTATGACAGATGCTTGATGGCTTGTTAGAAAAACCAGCTTAGCAAACCACAATATTAATCCTGAAGTGACTATTAAGAAATGTTAGGTCTACAGAACTAAAGTCTAGAAAAACATTAATATTATATCCACAAAAGAGGCATATGTAATGAACGTGGAAATCCCACCACTGAACACCTTTGTCATTCCTCCATGGTTTAGGAGTAACATGCTAACCTCTGGTTCACGAGGTAGGGTATTCAATCCCTGAGGAGAATGATGGCATTTTTTCCAGTGTAAAAATCCGTAGTATGACTTCCTTCAGACAGAAAGTAAACCTAGTGATCCTGTATTGTAGATTTATGGCACATAAAAGAACCTTAAACCTGATAAAGAGACCTCTGAGTAAAATTAAGTGCTCTTTCATGTCCATTATGGAATTGGGTATGAAAATCACAGCAGTTAAAGAGCAACCTTATTAAAAAACCTGAACAGCTTTAGTTTCATTACAAGAAAACTAGAAGATACCTCTTCTACAGCTGTCATCTGTAGCCCTAGCTCTTTGTTTACAGAGACCCAGGTTGAGAATGGGAGCAATAGTTTCTGAAACATGTTCCACATTTACATCTAAGTTAGTAAATTTGTCACAAATCCAGCTCAGTCTTTCAAGTTATTGTTTCACTGTTTCCATCATCTAACCGCAAAATCATTATATTGATTTTCAATTTAGTTACTGGCATGTTTTATTCTATGACTTTGGTCCTTGTCATTTCATTAATTTTCACTGTTACTAAATAACATAGTTCAACTTTTGGTAAGTCTTAACTCACACTGCCATGTCATGAATGTGAACTAGTTCAATTTCTCCTATCCCTTTGCTTTAATGTTTTAATGAAATATGCACGATGCACCTCTCCCTCCGGATATTTTACTTGCTAGAGAGTTGGAACATAAGACACCTCAAATCCCTAGCAGCAACAATTCGCAAACTTGTTACGTGCTAACTCTCTCGCATGCTGATTAACTTTCCTAGAATCACTTGCTTCACAAGAGTGCTTGCTTACATGGCCATAAGTTTCTACACAATTTTATACTCAAGATGGAGAAACATCCAAAAGATTCTAAGTATCTAACAATAGCATTTGTTAGATAAAGTCAACATGAACAATTCAATGCCATGGCCGGGATTTGAACCATGGATCTCCTGGTTTCTGTCCAATCGCTCTAACCCATTGAGCTACCATGGCCAATGTGCCTTCCGGACATTAATTTCTCCATTTGACTCGTATATTTCCCCGGTTAACCTCTAGGGACTCTCGCATCCGATATACATCCGTTTGTGGCGACTTGCTATCGTTAGTACTTGAGTCTCAGGCTTCATCATTTAATTCTTATTATTTTAGTTAATTGATGGAAAGAGAATAATAATAAGAGTTAAATGATGAAGCCTGGGACTCAAGTACTTACAATAGTAAGTTGTCACAAACGGTGTATCTCGGATGCGAGAGCCCCTAGTGGTTTACCGGGGAAATATACAAGTCAAATGGAGAATTTAATGTCAGGACGGCATGTTGTCCATGGTAGCTCAATGGGTTAGAGCGACTGGACGGAAACCAGGAGATCCGTGGTTCAAATCCCGGCCATGGCATTGAATTTTTCATGTTGACTATCTATCAAAAATCTTAAACTATATACGGCTAGTGTGAAGAAATGATTAATTTCCATCAATTAACTAAAATAATAGCATTTGTGTTTGTGCTGGACAAATTCCTGCTTATTTGTTTACTGTATTGCACCAATTTTCCAATAATCTTGGCCACAGTTGCTGCATCACTTGCATTAATGTGATTTAATTCATTGTATATAAATCTTGTATTGCTTTCTTTGAAAAATTACTTAAGCCTCTAATAGTAGCTACTTTTCACTGTATTTACCAGCTGTGGCCAATGGACAACCTTGCTCATAATTTGATACCTCTCCTACTACATTGTATGAGCACTGTAATAAAAGTTCAGAAATATTATTGCTTTAGGATTGCAGAAAAGTGCATTGCTTATGTAACTTAAATGTGTGCATTTCTAAGGCATGTTTAACCCATTAAAGCCCAACTGTTTTTCTCAAAAAACATGTGTAATGTATTAGTTCAGCATACGGAATGTCAGCAATATATTTTGTTTGCCTTACTATTATCCCAGTGTTCCAAAATCACCCAATCTATAAATAGATCACTTGACTATCAGCTCATATTCTCAGCATTAGAATTGCTTATAGTAGAGGGTTCTTTGTGTGATGCGACGATAGGAATTAGAGCAAGCATGATGCATGGCTGGTAACCCGAGAAGCTCTAATTAATAAGCATCGCCGTGGAAACTTCAAATCTTATGATAATAAGAATGTTTATCGGCAGTTTATGGTATTACAGAATGCTGGGAGGGAAACGTAACAAGGAAAATGCAATAATGCGCTTTCACACATACTGCAGTCGTTAGCACCTTACTGTTGTAAATAAACTACGCAATATGCAAGTTTTTAAAAGACGATAATGTGTCCACATGATCAGATAACTTCAGTGATGACATGCATTGTGAAAATTATTCTTGGGAATTCATGTAAAATAAGTAAATAATGGAAATTAATTGTTCTTTGACACTAGTGTGTAGGACACACTATGAAAGAGTAGAGCCAGACTGAAAAATTCAATGCCATAGCCAGGATTTGAACCATGGATCTTCTGGTCTCCGTCCAGTCGCTCTAACCAATTGAGCTACTATGGCCAACGTGCCAACATGACATTAAATTCTCCAACTGACTCTTGTTTTTCCCGGTAAATCACGAGGAGTTCTCATAAACACATGAGACAACTAATTACCTTAATGGTGACTTATTATGCTGTAAGTACTCCAAGGCCCGGGCTTTATAGTTCGGACCGCTATTAGATACAATTAATGGAAATTGTTTTTCACACTAGCTGTGTGTAGGACACACTATGAAAGAGTAGAGTCAGTTGGAGAATTTAATGTCATGTTGGCACATTGGCCATAGTTGCTCAGTTGGTTAGAGCGGCTGGAGGGAGACCAGAAGATCCGTGGTTCAAATCCCGGCTATGGCATTGAATTTTTCAGTCTGGCTCTACTCTTTCATATGTAAATAATATATGTAACTGTATAAATAGATCATTGGACATTAATGAGTTAAGTTTCACAAAGTATCTGCAAGATGGTGCCACAATAGTTCACTCCAGAATTCGCAGTACTCATCGGACCTCTTACCAAGTGATTATTACATTGAAAAAAAAAACTATTTGTATAGGTAGTTGTTTTTGATATTTCATCACATGTTTAAATTATTGAGGGACTAGTTTAAGATGCCGTCATGTCCATTTTCAACCTCTATTCAACTGACTTAAATATCCTTTTGAGTGGATAGAGGTTGAAAAAGTGAAGTGTGAAAAAATTGACTACAAATAGCTTTTTTAATTAATTTTGATGTCACTGTTACTAAATTCCTCCAATCACGCATAATTGATTGTTCTTTTAACTAGACTATTGTTTCCCAACCTGTGGTTTGCAAATCCCTTTATTTTCCATAATGGCAGATTTCAAGGTTAAGCCTATTGTTTCCTTAATTTCTGCAGTATTGTCATAATGAACTTATTTCCACAATACATGAATATTTACTGTAAATGCCTGATTTACAATTATGTATCAGCATTAAGAATGCCTTTGATTTTACTTCATTGGAAATTTAGTCTGCCAGCTTATTTGTGTTTAGCAATATTAATAATAGTACCACAATCTCACTTAGAATGGTTACATAGAGTTTTGATTTTCAACAATAGTTTACTTCTTTTCTTGTGACAAATGCAATACATATCAGAATCATTTCCACCCACATTAAAATGAATAACTTGTTGAAAAATGGAAGTTTCAAGGGGGAACAGAATTGCAATTTAGGTTGTGTCATCTCTTCAAGTGGTGTATGTCAATCCGAAAAAAGTGAATTATGCATAAAGAAAAGTATAACATTAGGTTTGCATCTTCACATATAGGTGACAAGGACTATCCAAGACAACTGTTTGTGGCGCCATTCTTGCTAACAGTGGACTGACACCTTCTCTGCTTGAACACCATTTGGAAACTAAACACTTCACCCACATAAACAAACCTGCCGATTTTTTTATACGAAAACATAATTAGTGGAAAAATGATTTAAATACTTTATCTGCTGCAGTTCCAATTAGAATGCTCTTGAAGAGTCATTAGTTATAGAATTGCTGAACCTGCAAAACCTCATTCAATTGCTGAAGATTTAGTGCGGCCATGTATAAATGATGTACAGTGCATGTTTTGAGAATTTTTCACAAAAAAAGGTCAGTATGGACCATTGTCCGACAATATGTACAAGCACTGGATTAAAGACATGTTAATCATGTTGGAAATGAAATTTTTTAAAGAGTTTGTGCCAGTCCTTTTGCAATTCAACTCGAGCAATCAACTGGTGTTATGACTCTGTAATTTTGTTACTTTTTGTCCATTATATCAATAGGGGGTCTGTAGAAGAGAAGCTACAATCCTGCACTTTAAAGAGAACTACAGGAAATGTATTTGAGTTAAATAATACTTTCACAAGAATTTATTTGACTGAACTCGCTGTATAGATATTTGCTTAGGTTGTGCAAAATCTGTGACAGTGTGTTAAAGCTGTTTTTTAAATTTACGTCCGTCCTAACGTTAAGTTATATTGGATGGTGAATGAATTGGGTGAAATGGTACTCAAATGAGTCCAGGGTCCATGGAGCTAGAGTTACCCGACATTCGTCTTGAAGGTTAAGGTAAAACCCCGGAAAAACCCTTATCTAGGTAACTCACCCTGATCGAGATTCGAACTCGGGACCTCTTGAACGTGAGGCAGACATGCTACCATCTACGCTACTGAGGCGGGCTAACGCTGGGTTTATTGCTAAAGTGATATCGGTTGTGCTGAAGGTTTTTCAGACACATTGTTGCAATCACAGACAGGCTCTTGTTTCTAAATTCATGCCCAATGGATTGAAATTTGCTCTGGACGATGGAGTGAAAATAATTTTATTAAGGCCCACCTTACAAATTTGCACATATTTGCTGTGCTTTGTGAGGAAATGAGAAGCATTTATAAATGTTTTTCTCACACTGAAATTAGATGGCTCTCGCTAGGTAGAACTATTTCCAGACTGTATGATTAAAGAAAAAATTTGCATATTTCTCACCATCTATGCATTTCACAAAGCAAAGTGCATAGAATATGAAATCTGGCTTGAGGCTTCAGCTTATTTTGCAGATATTTTCTTAAAAATTAACAGAGATCAAATATAAATGTTTATATTGTGCAAGACATATTGAATCATTCGTTTAAAAATTTAATGATTAGGGAACAGTTTCAGTAGGAATCAAACCAAGTGCTTTGATACCCCTTATGACTTCCTAGTGGAAAATCATCTTTCTTTTGGGCAAAAATCTCAAGGGCACGGTTAAAAGAACATTTGATGTGACTTGAAAAATACCTTCAAAGAATATTTCCCTGCTGTGTTCAATAATAAAAGTTGGATTCAGAATCCCTTCGAAGAGTCAAGTTTTAGAATTCATAAATATTAAAAGCAGAAGCATTATTAACAGTGAAGTATTCTTCATATTTAAATTTGAATTTATGAGTCACTATGTTTACACTCAGTCTTCACTTACTTGTTGTATAATTGAAACGTTTTCAAGATCATTCGATCTCATCATCAGCTGTTTGGTGACTAGATGAACCTTCCTCTTCTTCCACTACTACGGAGTTCCGATCACTCTGCCATCTGGTGTTAGGGGCACTAAGTTTTAATACTTCATTTAATGCCGGGATTTCAAAATTTATAACTTTATCACGGTTTTTGTTTATGAAAATTTTTTCCCAAATATCCAATTCTATGGGTGTACTTAAAGATTTTAACAGTTTAATGTTGTGGCCAATGTTGTGGTTTTCTGTCCAAAAATGGTGTGAAACTGCAGATTTTTCTGTTTGTTTCAACTTAATGTTCCTTTGGTGTTCTTTTTGCCTGGTTAACATGTTTCTCTTAGTTTTTCCTATGTAGCTTTTTTCACAGGTTTCACAATTAATCTGATATATTCCTGATTTCAAATTGTTGGGGATTGTATTTTTCAGTGGTTTATTTAGCAGGTTCCTCAGAGTGAATTTGTTTTGGGGTGCTAGTTTTAAGTTTAGTCTTTTGAAGATTCGTTCAAATTTTCTAAAAGCCCATGGATGGTAGGTGAATTTTCTATATTGCCAATTTGTGTTATTAAGTGGTGTGAGAGTGGTATTTTTTGATCTTATCTTCAGTTTTTCTTTCCTCTTCATCATATTCCTTATGATGGCTGGGTTGAATCCATTTAATACCGCTATGTCTTTTATGTGTTGTTCTTTCAAAAATTCATCCTTACTCAGTGGGACGTTGTATAGCCGGTGAATTAGACTTCTAAAGGCAGCTAGTTGATGTGAAACTGGGTTGTATTCATTTTTCTTTATGTAATTATCTATGTGTGTGGGCTTCCTGTATATTCCAAAATCTACACCATGATGATTTCTAGTTATCTTGAGGTCCAGAAAGGGTAGGGTGTTGTCTCTTTCTACTTCCATAGTAAATTGGATGTGATTATCGTGCAGGTTTAGTAATTTTAGAGAATCTTCTCTAAGTTTTTCTGGAATGATAGCAAAAATATCATCAACATATCTCTGCCAAAATTTATAAATCTGTGGGAAGGCCTTTACTATGTGTGTTTCAAAATAGCTCATGTATAGGTCTGCTAAAATAGGCGAAAGTGGGCTCCCCATTGCTAAACCTTTTGATTGTCTGTAGAATTTTTGGTTAAACATGAAGTAATTATTCCTTATGCATAAATCTGTAAGATTGATAATATCATCTATTTCTCTGGGGTCCGTTGTAGTCTGGGTTAGCCATTTTTTGAGGAATGTAGGTATTTCTTCTACTGGAATGCTTGTAAAAAGTGCCTTAACGTCAAAAGAAACAAGTATGTGATTTTCCGGGATGTTGTATTTCTGTAGGTGGTTTATCAATTCCAAGGAGTTTTTTATTCCCAAACTTTGAAATTTGTCATATGATTTTAATTTTCTTACTAACCATTTTGCTATGTGGTATGTAGGTGAATTGATGCCATTGATGATGGGCCTCATGCTGTTGTCTTGTTTGTGGATTTTTGGCAGACAGTACAACCTTGGTAGTGTGGGGTTGGACGATTTTAAGTTGTATTTTTCAGATGTACTTAATGTTTTTGTAATTGATAAGGCTTTATTAACAGAGGTGATACTTTTGGATAATGGATTTTTTGGAATTTTTTCATATTCTGGACTTTCTAACATAAGGTTTACTCTCTGAATATAGTCTTCTGTCTCCATTATTACTAGAGAATTACCTTTGTCGGCTTTTAGGTATACCACAGGCTTCTTATTTAAATTTCTTATTGTTTTGTTGTTAGTATTATTGTATGTTGGGGATAACTGCTTTATTATATCCAGACATTCAATTTTGGCTTTGGTTAACCAGGCAAAAAGAACACCAAAGGAACATTAAGTTGAAACAAACAGAAAAATCTGCAGTTTCACACCATTTTTGGACAGAAAACCACAACATTGGCCACAACATTAAACTGTTAAAATCTTTAAGTACACCCATAGAATTGGATATTTGGGAAAAAATTTTCATAAACAAAAACCGTGATAAAGTTATAAATTTTGAAATCCCGGCATTAAATGAAGTATTAAAACTTAGTGCCCCTAACACCAGATGGCAGAGTGATCGGAACTCCATAGTAGTGGAAGAAGAGGAAGGTTCATCTAGTCACCAAACAGCTGATGATGAGATCGAATGATCTTGAAAACGTTTCAATTATACAACAACAAGTAAGTGAAGACTGAGTGTACACATAGTGACTCATAAATTCAAATTTAAATATTTAGAATTCATATTAAACCTAAATGAAAAAGAGCTGTTTCTTGAAGTTTCCAGTGATTTTCAGCTACAGAAAGGTTATAAATCTTAGTCATTAATAGGTTTTTGGTTAACTTTAAAGAAGTTCTGAGTGTTAGTGAATAAAGCCATAACAGCTTTATTATCCTTTTCATCCCATATTTGTTTGAAATCATTTTCTTCATATGCCTTTTTAAATATTAAATACAGAAACAGACTGTGCTGAAAGTGATTTGGGATATTTAACTTTTGTGGTTCCTGACTTCAAAGCTCTGTGCCATGGAAAGCAGGCACTCCTTCTCACTGAATTCCAAGATTTATTATTGCAACTGGGCCTACACATAGGTAATTTTTAAGCTGTAACTAGAGCAACTTCAGGTTTTAACCATTAAGGGATAAATTACTTTAAGGTTATTTGTCCTTTTGCTTGGAATTAAATTTTGTGCATGTCTGTGTATTTGTATTTAAAAGTCAATTTTTCATCCAAATCAGATCATTGTAGAAGGGGTTTGCGAGTCAAAGTGTTGGGAACTGCTGCACTAGGCGGTAGAGGAATCATGCACTTCTTGTGTGCTGAAGGAAGTGCATTGATCGACAGGTGACTGTGTCAAAAGTGATAATTTGTTCAACTTTTGCCCAATATAAAAATTAAAAACAATTTAATGTGTTTATTCCTCATAGGAACATATTTGTACCATAAGAAAAAAGCAGTACTTTATTTGAAATTAGCGAAACATGATTCTGGAGATGCTTTAAAATATAAAATATCCAAATAAAACTTAATATACAATCATAGTGTAACAAAGAGGACTTCAAATTAAATTAATTTAATTGTGTAGTGAATAAATGTAAGAATTTAATACATTCAGTTCTTCTCAATAGAAACTGTGTAACATCTTGTGGTTTTCAAACTATTCATACATGTGAAGACAGTAAAATACAAATCTGAACTCATAATGCACACCTTAAGGTATAACTGCTGTTGGCAGCTGGTATAATCATTAGTGTGTAGTGCATGAAAATCATGCTGAACATTAAATTGTTTCAGCACTTGTAAGCTTTTGGAAAAATAACACAAATTCCACCACTGCTACACTGCATGATGATGTTTACAGCTTCTCATTCAAGGTTAAAATAATTTGTCATGGAGACCCTTTGCTTTATTAAGTACTCTTCCATTAGAAATTTTTGTTGGTGTACTGTGGCAAGTAGGCTGGTAATGATCTGCTTAGTATTTTAACAACATTTTAAAACATTGGTAAACTCAAAACTAATCACACTGAATATTCCACAAATGCTTAATGCCACATAGTCTGTGCTGTTTTAATTATATGAAATTCATCAAAGTGTGGAGGCTTTGGTGGGTTACTAAGAGAAAATGGAAGCATATATTTTTTGTGTAAATATTTTAAAAAGCTAGATGTTTTACTCCAAATCATTGAGAGAGAATTGAAAGTGTATAAACTTTTGCTGGGATAGGGAATATTATTTTGGAAGTCTTTGTATTTCTTTATAAGAAGAGCTAAATAGAATGTTTGACATTTATCTGTTTGAGTTATGCTATTCTGTTTTTATTTGGATTGTTTTGCATAAGTACTTTTTTCAACTGCTTCAAAACATGTAGTCCTGATATATTTTTGTATGGTGTCCAGTACTTTCCTTTTACAGTAGATTGATATTGCTTGCTTGTTGAAATGCATTATCAAAATATGTTTGTTATTTACTAACTGAAATTAATGATTTGATAACCATGCTAGATTTTTGGCTTATGACTTGCTGATTTATTGCTTAACATATCAGCTTTTCTTAAAATTGTAATTATTTTTGTTTAAAATCTATCTAATGACTGCTAAATTGGAAAGCAAGGGATAAATTGTACATTCATTCCAATTTTTTTACTGTGTATGCAAGTTCCTTTTCATATTATAATTTTATCATAAATGCAGTGCCACCTCTGAATACTGAACTATTTGTACTTTGCTTGTAGTTGCGTCTGAATTCCATCAAGAAGTTATCAACCATTGCATTGGCACTGGGAGTGGAGAGGACCCGGAATGAGCTAATCCCTTTCCTGACAGAAACAATATATGATGAGGATGAGGTACTTCTTGCTCTTGCCGAGCAGCTGGGCAACTTCACCCCATTGGTTGGAGGACCAGATCACGTATATTGTCTGTTGGTGAGTTAAAACACACATAAACATTTAGTTAAACCCTCTTTCCCCTTTACTGCATATGCAAACAAAAGCATGTGCATCTACCATGCTGCATCACATAATGGTCGCATTTCACAGTATAGACAAACCATCAGGAACTTAAGCATTTCATAGTATAATTGTCACATTAATATTGCAGGTGTTCTTCACTATCAAGAAGTACTGAGAAAAAACTTGCTGCCACTGCAATCTTGTGTATCATTAGTCCTAATAGGTTCATGGGGCAGGGTAGAGGGGTGTGCAACATATTCCAATGCTTGGCACTGAGTTTGTTCCTGTTCCTACACTCAGTAGTGTCATTGAAGATGCATTGAAGCCATGGAGAAACATATTTTAATACCTGTGTGTGTTTTTTTTTTTTTTTTTTTTTTTTTTTAAATCCTTTATTCATCCATATGTTCCATTACATTTGTAATATTACGTGTTCTGGTTTGCTTTTGCTTTGCTTCCAGATTGATTGTTCATATTAACTGAAGTATTGAAATTATTGTATTTTCAGATTGTGTTCACAGTCACTGTAGTCTTTTAGAATTAATTTACTTATTTAGTTATTCAGCACTTTCTAGATTGATTGTGTTGACATATTCACTAAAGTCCCTTAGATATTGTCCCACAAGTGCTGGTTTATGTACTGGCCACTTCTCTCCTTTCTTGTTTATTTGCATCCTTAGTTTTTCCCTTTGGTCCTTTCATTTGATGCAGTCATACAGGATGTGATCTGTGGTTTCGTCTCCTCTGTTGCAGGTGCATGTAGTATCATCAATTATGTTGAATCTGTTGTAATAGGCTTTCAGCCTTCCATGTCCTGTTAAAATGGTAGTGAGGTTTATTGATATGTTAATTCTTTGTTCTAATCGTTTTGCTACTGTGGGAAAATATTGTTTTGTCTCTTGTCCTTATGATGTTTTTTGCCATTCTGTTTCCCATTTTTTGAGTGCTTCTTCTCGTATTTTTTTCCTAATGGCACTTTTTGGGATTCTATTGTAACCTTCTATGCTATCATTTGTTGCTTGTTTCGCAAGTTTATCTGCAATTTCATTTCCTTCTATTCCTGTGAGGGCTTTTACCCATCCTATTCTTATCATCCATTCTTTTTTATTTAATTGTTGTGGTTTTTCTCTTACAGCTTCTATCAGTTGGTTATGATTTTTAGTATTGTGTAATGACTGCAGTGTAATTTTGCTGTCCATATATATTGCTGTTGTTTTCAAGTCAGTTTGTGTTATTCCCATATTATCTATTTCTTCAAGTGCCTTTAAGATTGCAAGTTGTTCTGCTTGATTATTTGAGAAGTTTTTGTTTATTTTATCCTGCAGTTGTTTAGTTAATTCTTTGTTTTCGTAAATTACCACTCCAGAACCTACCCCTTGATCTGTTTTGCTTCTGTCAGTGTAAACTTCATGTTATATAGGTAGAGTTAACATGAAAAATTCAATGCCATAGCCGGGATTAGAACCACGGATCTCCTGGTTTCCGTCCAGTCGCTCTAACCCATTGAGCTACCATGTCCAACGTGCTGTCCTGACATTAAATTCTCCATTTGACTCATATTTCCCCGGTAGACCACTAGGGCTTCTCGCATTCGAGATACACCGTTTGTGGCGACTTACTATCATAAGTACTTGAGTCCCAGGCTTCATCATTTAACTCTTATTATTTCAGTTAATTGATGGAAATTAATCATTTCTTCATACTAGCCGAATATAGGCTAAGGTCTTTGATAGATAGATCATAGAATTCTGAGGTATTTGGCTGGTTATACCCTATTGGCACATATACACTTTCTCTCCCCATACTCCACTTATCACACACCACAAAACTGGTTTTTCACCTAATTCATTCAATATTTTCACCTTTATTTTTTAGGGTCTTTTTCACTAATTATCCTACGCCTCCTGAACTTCTACCTTTATCTTTCTGTTTAGTGCCACATTTCCCATAAAAATCAAAATCATTCAAATCCACATTATCTCATAACAACCAAGTTCCCACCACACTTATCACATCAGCCAGATTTAGAATTTGAGAAATTTCTCCACTTTTCATCTTGCCCCACCACCCTTCAACATTCCAGAATATAACCCGCAAAATCTTGCCCTATACAGATCCTTTTCTCTCAAACCTGAATTGCTGCACTTTGGCCTTCTCCTAATCTCTGTTTCATAACCTTGCCCCGCTGAAATGTATCACTCCGCTTTCAACAACCCTCCCCCTCGCCCTAATTGGCTAATGCTTTCGCGTCATAGGCCATAGGCGGTGCCTTCCCGTCACATTTAAACCTGCAGTAAATGTCTTAATAATTGCCGGGAAGATAAATAAAATCATACAAAAATCATACAAATAAGGATATGAAGGCATGCAAAAATACAAGTTTATAATGAACTGAACAATGAAACTGAAAGAGTTTATAATGAAAGGCCTTTGGCCTTTTCCACTGGGATTTTTAAACCAGCACACATACCTATCAAAAATGCTTGTCTTTCAGTCTTAAAAGTCGTGTCACACCATACTTTACTTTTTGTGTGTTCTTCGTGTATATTTAGCAATTTGTATCTCTGTGCAGTGTGGTTGTCCTTAAATAGCGTCTTCGCCACACAGCAATATCGCCTCTGTCTTAGCACATTTTTCTTGCCTCTTTTTTCATTCACAAATCCCAGCTGTATAAGCAATCTGCTGAAATTTGGTAAATCTGCATCCTCATTTACAGCAGATAAAATGTTACTTATGTTAGGGAGTTCGTTTCTAAAGAAAAACTACACACATGACGACGCACAACACTTTTCACGTATTTTCTGCGAGCACGCACTTTTGTTTATTCCTGCTTTTGCCTGGAGTGGTAAGTTTTCCTGTTTCCTCAATTTCATGTCGCGATGTTCCTATGGATCTAACACTCACACCTGTAACTTCAGAGCACAGCTGTTCGACTTCTCTCACTGACAAAGACGGATTCTTCTCTGTGAGTGCATTAAACACATGCAACACAATTCGTTTTTCGCCTGTTTGTAAATAATTATCCTTGCGATACTTCAGCGAAAAACTGGCGGTAGACTCTGCCATTATACATGGGCAATAAACGATCAATAAAATAATTTAGCCCCCGCACTCTCGAATGGCGATGCATGACTAATCCAGTTCAAAACAAGGTCAGTGATAAAAGTCATATAAACAAATGTCACCACTACCACTAAATCACGTGCTATCGTGCCATGTGCTTGAGAGCAAAGGAACCTCCTCTTTACTTCGTTTAAGAATTAACATGCATTTCAGATAAATCAACTCTGTTGCGTAATATATTTAATTAAAACAGTTACGAAAATATAAATTTGACAATTCTCTTCCAACATATAATGATATATCACCATGTTAAATAACGAACTAATTTTTACTGCACGACAGTCATTACCACAACAGCAACCAATGAGAGGTGATTAGGTCACGTGACCGTTAAAGAGATACTGGGCAAGCTTACGTGGAACAAGGTATAGTTATCCTTTCCATCTTTTTTTTCCCCCTCTTCACGGTCCAGTACTTGCATAATACTGCCTCCATCCATAGATACAATGCTGAGACCCATTTCTCTCCACACGTCTAAGCCTGCTGTTGATGCAAGCGCATCACGTCTCGTGACCGCAGTCAGCTGATTTTCCGGCCGAATATGCTTTCTCGGTGATGTGCTGAATGATGTCTGCTTCCTTCCTCCCTTGTGTTGTGATGTATTGGGTGACATAATCATTACTCCAGTTGCTCCGCCTCCGCCTCCTTCTCCTCCTCCTCCTCCTACTCTCGAACTCGGTGACGTATATGGTTGCTCTCTCCTGGCCATGGATACTGCTTGCCTTTGCTCTTCTGTTCCTCATCTAATATTTTGCTTCCTTCCATTTATCCACAAATCTAGACCTCTAACAAAAGCTTTTTCTCCTTTGGCCCTGGCATTCATTTCTTGTATTAACATGTTTCTAGTTTCCCTATCTTTTTTTCCCGTAATCTTGTTCAATGAATACTCTGGTACCTTTTAATTTTTTGGTATTTGATAAAATTGTCCATTTTATTTTCATTGTAGCACACCTGACAATCACTGGTCACGGATTACAACCTTTCCTCCCATCTCTCAATACATCACTTATCTCCCATCCTATTTTTAATCCCATTTTATCCTTCAGAATCTCTTCAGTCTGGTCCCAAACATGTTTTTCTCTCGATTCTTCAACTCCGAAAAGTATCACATTCATTTTCCTTCTTCTATCTTCGGATTTTTCCAAGAATGTAATTCTTTGCTTGCGTTCTACATTTCTCTGTTCACTTCATCTTCAAATCTTCCCCACATTTTTTTTAACTCTTCAAATTTTCCGTCCATCTTCTCGTTGATTTTCTTTTCCATTTCTTTGATACTTGCATTTGTATTTGTTATATCCTATGTAATTCCTTTCAACATGCTCATTATATTTTGTTCTGACTCTGGCCCCAGGTTTTGTTCAACTCCGCCGATCACTAGTAGCACTAAAATTATAAATACGAACCAGGCCATAGTCGCCGATTGGTTTTTTGAATCTCCGGCACTTGAGCTTATTCCGCACTTGGCAAATAGCCCAATTCTCGCTCTATATACTTCAATTTGTATTCCCATTCTTGCCTTCTCGCGAGCGCTTGTAAAACAGGTCCATCTCCTAGCACCTTCCATCAGCAACTCTAGCATGCACTAAATCAGTTGTTGCACTTTGTTTCTTAAGTAGTTTTTCTGGACCAAATTAGGGGTTATTCAGTTATCCAATAATATTGACTGCAATTAAAAAGTACATGCAATTTTTTAACAATGCTCTTTGAAATAAAAAGATTTATAGTTCAATAAATCCATAAATTTTGTATGTGTTTGCATTGCAGTTTTTTCTTCTCGTCCCCTCCCCTGATTTTTCTACTGCTATGAACCATTTAACATAACCTTGCTTGAATGCACCCAGACTCCGTTTGTGTACAACAGTTTCTGAAAGCTAACATGGACAGTCTTATTCTCATAATGGTTAAACTGTATGTGTTTACTTTTAAAGTAAAGCATAAAGAATGTTGCAATGATGATGAAATATGGTCATCACATATTAAGTGCTGAATGCATAACTGCTTATTGAAATAGAAATTAGTTCCATATTTAAATAGTAGTTTGCCTTCATATATTTGAAGAATTGCAAGAAAATTACATTTTATCAAGCATATACTTCAAATAAGTATCTGAAGGCATTGAATCATCTCTGTTAATGCGACAGTATTGTGAAATATGAAGGAAATTCTCTTGTTTAAACTTAACTCATGTAGCAGAAAGCACGTTCAGTTTTAGTGTTAGTGATTGAAGTAATACATCACTTATTTATTCTTTAGTTAATTTATTTGTACTCAAAACATACAATACTTTGAGTTACAATTTTCCAATTCTATACTAAGTACAAACTTGTTAGCTACTGATATTTATGAGCTAATAGTGGTATTGACTCCTTGGACGTTATTTATTCTTAAGACAAACGTGTTTTCAGCCTTTGCTCCCATCCTGAGTACCAGTTTGACTGCTAGCATCATTCCATGTGATTTTGGCTTTTTTCATGTTTGATTAAAATACCACGGTGCAATTAATACAGACTTGAGCAGAAGCTGAAGTGTTTTAACATTGGATTTTATTTACTGATGGCTGAAAGTGTATGAATCTTCTGTAAGATACTGCATAGTTGCAGAATCCATGCATACTTTTAAACTCAAACACTGAAAGGAGGAACATTTTCAGTGGCTGCAGAAATATCTATTTTTTTCTCCTCTCTCTCTCTCTCTCTCTCTCTCTCTCTCTCTCTCTCTCTCTCTCTCTCTCTCTCTCTCTCTCTCTCTCTCTCTCTCTCTTTTAAAAGAATTGGACTCTTATCAGTATGAAAATTAAGGAGCTTTTATTTGAGAATAATATAGTGCAATTCTTTGTGCATGGTCTCCACATGTTAAGAAATGTACCTTTTATGTCAAAGAGCTTAAGCCAGTCAGGATGAATTGGATTTTGAGTAATACAGTTTGGTATACAGAGGGTTGTCCGCAATCTATGGTAACACCTTAAGATGTGCACATTGGTTCCTTAAACATGCCTTTTGGAATAGTGAAGTGTCCAATTTGTTCCACTCTTTCTGTCAGACTTTCCAGAGCCCATTCAATGTATGTTGTCTTCTACTTACAAGGGCTCTTTTCAATAACCCAAAGGCATAAAAACCCATTGGCATGGCATCGGATATTTGCTAAATGGGATAGAATGGATTTCCCTTATGGTTTAATGCCTTGTCTTTATGCAGCCAGACCTTAATTGCATCTACACCATAGAGAGCACAGATTTTTGTGCAGAATATGTGGTTAGAATGTTAGTCTGATAATAATGTGCAGAGTTGACTTTGACTTCTTTTTTTTTTTTTTTCTATCTGGCGGATAGTTAACTTCCCATTGTAGCTGTATCCTGCTATAATCATAAAACCACTGGGAAAACGTTCTTTTGCTTCCATATACCATCTTTCAACAAAAATTTCTTCCTTTGGATGTTAAAATTGTTGCAGTCTTAGGCAAGCATATACTTTGTCTAATGTTATCACAAAAATCTGCTTGTCATCTGCCAGCTAGCGTACATGTAACTTTCTGCAGTTTGTGGCTCATTCTGTAATGTGCCAGGACAAAGCTTATGGACTGCTTTTATGCCGCTTCTTTAGGTTTAAAATGTGGTTGATAATGGTGTTCACAGTTGCCCTGGAGATTCCCAACTTAAATGCTGTTGCTCTCTGCATAGCGGGATTCGGGCATGAGATAAAATTCATGAGCTTTCGAACTACTTCTGGAATACAGCTGGTGGTCGGTTGTGGATTTGCTAGTTTCTTGCCCTCTGAAATAAGATTTCTTGTAGTCTTACCTTTTTTAATACATTTGAGATGCCTTTCTTGGAAATTGTGAAACCACGCCTCTTACATTGTTTAATAATCTCGGAATACAAATATTTTGCATTGGAAAGGGCATTAATGTACCCCTCCCAGAAAGGTTCCATTTTTTTACCCCATTTTATGTGACAGGAACGAGTCAATTCTATATGCTAATCAAGACTGCTGTAGTTCACTCACTCCCATAGGCATGTTTAAGGAGCCACTGTGCACATCTAAAGTTGTTACCATAGATCGTGGACAGCCCTCCATATTTGCATTAAGAGTTAACTTAGAAGAAAGAAGGTTTATAGGTACAGTTTGGAATATGATACTTATGCTATTATAAATAGTTATGTTTAAATTGTTATCAGCTGACAAAAGCATGCACTAGATGAAACCACTACATAATTAATTATAAATACATTATAATTAAATAATCATATCAACTAAAATGTAAATGGTATAAATATATTAAAATTTCTAATAGAATTGAGATGGAATAATATATGTATTTGGTAAAACCAATTGCTTTGTTATAAAACAAGCCTCAAGATCGTTTTATTCTATTTATTGCAACTCTTGTCTTGTTGCAGCCTCCACTGGAGTCTCTTGCTACGGTTGAAGAGACAGTTGTTCGAGACAAAGCTGTGGACTCGCTAAGAGCCATATCTGGACAACACAGTCCCAGTGACTTGGAGGCACATTTTGTTCCATTGGTGCAACGTCTGGCTTCTGGTGATTGGTTTACTTCCAGAACATCTGCTTGTGGGCTCTTCAGTGTGTGTTATCAACGAGTGAGTCCTGCTGTTAAAGGTAGGAAAATGTTTTGTTTTCTTGTTGCTATCCTCTGACATCTCAAGTTTTACCACTTAAAGTATATCTTAAGCTGTCTACTTGCTCTTTTATTTCTCAGTGACCAAATCTTTGTTTTCTTCATGCGCTGCTCTCTGATATTTACTCTCATTAACCTCCTTAAAATTTTTCCACTAATGTGCATAGGCCTGTGTAGTCGGCAAATGTAGTCAAACATCATCCTGGAAACAGATTGATCACCAGATTCTTCATGGAGGTTTTTGACCAGGAGTATTCCTTTGACATATCTTCTATCTAGAAGCATTATTGTATTAATTGCAGAGGTTGTTCTATTGTCCTCTCCTTCACTCATCCCTCTCTCTTTCTCTTTGTTTTTCTCCACTAGAGAAGCACCTTATCTATCTAAAGTCTGGGAAAATTTACCTAGCACTGACATTATAATTACTTGTTGGTCACTTGGTCGCAGCATTGCCACCTTTTTCACTCGTCTACGGCTAGTGGTTCCACTGGCCAGGAACAACTGAGGAATACATGCATATATTGCAACATGGATAACTACACACCTCTGCTCATGTGATACTTAAATATTGTCTTTGTAACACAATTGGATATGAAAAGGCAAGCCTCCTTACTTGCCCCTTATGAGCTGTCTAAGCAACATGGCTGTCAAGTGCCAGGTTAGTTCTCCCAAAATTTTATCTATGTGCAACAACACAATATGATGCTTTGGAAACTAGTTAAAAAATACTACTTTTTATAGGTTTTAATAACAATTTAAAAATAAGCGATAGTTAATGTAAAAGTGTGTAATCTGTGACATTGGCACACTTGGTGTCATTTATGTGCTAATTTTCTCTGGTGGCATAAATAAAAGGTTACACACAAGGTTGTACAATCCTTTAAGAATCATAGCATTATAAATTAGTAATACATTCCAAAATTAGAGAATTAAATTTCATTTCATGATTCGAGGAATGACCTCTTCCTGTAGATGTCTCTTGGCCATGCCGTGGCTCAGTAGTTAGACCGCTTGGCTCTCACCAAGGCGGCCCGGGTTCGATCCCAGGCGACCGCAAAGTGAAATTTGTGGTGGACAACACGGTGCTGGGGCGGGTTTTCTCCGGGATCTCCGGTTTCCCCCAGTCCGGTTTCCCCCTCCGGTTTCCTCATTCCACCAGTGCTCCATCTTCATCTCATGTATCATCAGTGTCATCGCCTGCGGTGCCGTATGTAGTAAAAGCGGGCGTTAAACACTACACATTTCATTTGTAGATGTCTCTACCTGGAGATTCGAATGGAAGACTATAATTGTGGAAAATTTATCTTGAAGCATGATTATTCTGGCTTATTATAACCATTTTGTGTGCAGACACCTCTTTTTTACGGGTAGATAGTTACATCATCTAGATCAATCCTCATCAGACAACTGCATAAACAACAGAAACATGTCTCTTCAATGGATACCTGGTCATGATGGCATAGAAGGCAATTAGACATGCTTGCAAAGAAAGGCTGCACAATTAAGTGAAAGAAAAGCATAAAATTCTCCTTGTCCATCAAGCAAGTCAATAAAAAAATTCAGAGATATGTTCAGACATTCAAAGAGTAAAAAATGAAAACATTATCCACAATCCTGAAGTCATCCCCAAAGCCCCACGCAAAACAGCTGTAGTGAGACACGGGACACGACTACCTAGGCAAACACCTGAACAGCTTAGGATTTCTTGATACTCCAATCTGTCCACTGTGCGATAAAGAAGGGCATGACAGAGAAACACCTTTTGACCTGCAACAGGCTATCTGCTATCAGTTCTATTGAACAAAAATATTGGAAAGCTAGAGGGCTAATGGCTTCATTGCCAGTGGCTCACCATTAGAAAACAATTTCATTTTTATATATATACTGGTTAAAATAAGTTATGCTCACATAGCAACAGAGCAAGTGGAGAAGAACAAAGAGGTACTGTTATAAAAATAATTTATTAATTACCAGAAATGTGCATGAAGTCAAAAGAACTTCCTACATTAACAGTCAGGATGAGTTTTAAATTTATGGTTAGTCATGCTGGCATATCAAATAATAGAGATATTATCTCATACATGTTGTCTATTAGATACAGTTGTAGACAAATGCTTGATGTTTAGTAAAAATTTTGTATTTGTCCACTCATAGTAAAAGAAAAGGATCTCAATTATTATTATTATTATTATTATTATTATTATTATTATTATTATTATTATTATTATTATTATTATTATTGGAAATTAATTATTCTTTCACACTGGCCGTGTGTAGGCTAAATTGTGGAAACATTGAGTCAGACTGAAAAATTCAATGCCATAGCCGGGATTTGAACCACGGATCTTCTGGTTTCCGTCCAGTCATATCGGCACGTTGGCCATAGTAGCACAATGGTAGTGCGGCTGGACGGAAACCAGAAGATCCGTGGTTCAAATCCCGGCTATGGCATTGAATTTTTCAGTCTGACTCAACGTTTCCATTATTATTATTATTATTTATTAACAAATTTTTTGATTCCTATTTTACCCAAAGGTATATTAGGAATATAGTTTACAAATTTATGAATATAATACAATTTACAGAAACATAACAAATTCAGTATCAAGCTGACAAACAGTAACCATCAAGATGAATCATTTAGCTTAAGAAATATTTTGTTTAAGAAAGCCATGAAATATTGATATGTTTTGTAATTCATCCGAATATGTGTAAGTGGTTTTGAGAAAGTGTAACCTAAGGATTGAAGCAATAATTCAAGTTCGTATCTTTCAAAACAGAAAAATGGGCAATCAAATAAAATGTGAGGGACATCTTGAAGATGATTTCCACAAATACAATCACACGTGGATTTGATTTTGAATCGAAATAAGTAAGCTGAAAATTTGCCATGTCCAGTTAAGAATTGAGTGTGAACATAGGATTAACGAATTTACATTTATGTCTGTGAGAAACTGTTGGGAAATATAACTCCTTAGTCAAGGCACCACAATCACTTTTTAACCAGTATTCATTCCAATCATTGATGATAAACTCCTTTAATGTTTGCCTCACATAAGAAATGGGGCATAGAGTGTATGTCTCTGGAAGATCCGAAGTCGCAGCTCTCTTTGCAAGCTCATCTGCACGTTCATTTCCGGCAGTCCCTACGTGTCCTCTGACCCATTTAATACACAGATAACTACACGATAATTGACTTCTTATTTCAGCTGCAATAGGACTGCTGTTTTTCGTATCTTTCAAAGCTGCAATTGCTGCTTGTGAGTTACTGTAAACGTGAGTGGTACATTGTAAGTTGTTGCACCATTTCACTGCTTCACGGATTGCTAATAATTCAGCTTGAAAAACTGAACACTCCTTGGCAAGTCTGAACATGGAAAAATGGCATTCTATGGAGCGAGTGAATACCACAAACGAACATCCTACTTTAGCATTTTTACTAAGCCTTTCAGCTATCCGAGAGCCATCTGTGTAAATGGAGTATTGGTGATATTCTGCTGCACAATCTTCAAGGATACTAGAGACACCGGTAGCTGGATGAGAAGCTTGTTTAACTGGTTGTTCAAGTTGCAGTTGTGAAATATGTTGTGGCAAGGCTCGGCCATTTCTAATGTTGATATTTGCCTTATATACACCAGTAAGAAAGATGGGTTCAATAGTAGCAATAATGAGCACTGCTGGATTGGAGATGGTGCGGTATCCTCGGATGATTCCTAAGATGTATCCACGCTGTATCTGTAATAATTTAGTTTGTGCCCATATCTTCTGAAAAATACTTTGCAATGCTCCTGCACAGTAGAGAACCATAGGTTCAACCGCCCCTTTATAAATTAACTTCAATAAAGAAGAGTTTAGGCCCCATGTTGGTCTCGTTAAAGCAGTCAGTGCAGTGAGAAGTTTACTAGCCTTCCTGGCTACATAATCAAGATGATTTCAGAATATCAGACGTCTGTCTAAAATAACTACTAGATACTTCAAATTATCCACTAATTTAATCTTTCTATTATTTATGTAAAGAGATAATTCTTCCAAATTTCTTTTCTTAGTGGCTAGCATAGCCAATGTCTTGTTGGCATTAAAGTTCAATTTGTTAGTTACACCTCAGGAATGAATGATATGGAGGGCTTCATTGGCTGTCGTCTGTAACTTCTGAAAGGTAGTAGACTTAATAAGTAATAGAGCATCATCAGCATATGCGTATAACTGTCAATTTTCTGATAATCGTTGTGTTATTAAATCAACATATGGTAGAACCCAAAAAACTGGGCTACAAATTGAACCTTGTGGACATTCACGAGTCATTTGTTTGATAACAGTTATATTATTAATACTAAGCTGAGTATTTCGGTTGTGAAAATAGTTGGTTACAATCTTATATAAATTGCTAGGACAACCTTTCACTTTTAATTGGTATAGAATCTTTGGCCACCAGGCATGGTCAAACGCACCAGATATGTCTAATGAGATAAGCAGACCTAAAAGTATAAACTTGAAAGAAGCGTAGGGACAGTGAAGCACAAATTAGCACAAAAGTGAATCGAGAAGAAATTGACACATTGCTTCACTCACACTGTAGTGAAGCAATGTATCAATATCTTATCAATTCATATTTGTGATAAGCAGACCTATTTGTTTTTCTCTGTGAACTTGTTGGATCCAATCAACTAAGTTGCAGATGGCTGATTCTGTAGACTTCCCAGGTCTGAAGCCAAATTGAAGATCGCTAATGAGATTCTTGGAATCTAGATGAAACAATATGTGATCAATAATGAGCTTCTCTAAACACTTCCCTAAAACAGGCAATAGGCTAATGGGACGGTAAGCAGATGTTGATGTAGTGTCACTCAAGGGCTTGGGAATTATTTTTACTACAGCCATTTTCCATCTATCCAGAAAAACACCAAGTACTAAACATTTGTTAAAAACTTCCTTAAACAGTGTAGGATGTGAAAGGTGGATATTCTTGATTATATTGGCTGAAAGTCCATCTAGACCTGGAGCTTTCCGGTCGTTAAGGTTTAAGATTACATAGTCTACTACTTTTGAAGAAAAAAGGCAATCCTCTGTGGTGGCAGGTACTGTATTAATTTCAGCACGGATTAAGCTTTACTGATCATTATCCGACATGTCGTCAGGGAAAAATTTATTAGCCAAGGCATCTGCAGTTTCTTTAGCAGTCATCGTGTCTCTACTGTCAGTTTTCAGTGTTGTAAGTATATTATTAAAGCTTTTAGGTTTTCTGGAATATTTGTATGCCATATCCCATGGATTCACTTGTGTGGAACAGAAGGATTTCAAACTGTTGGCTTTCACTTGTTTTAATCATATTGCCATATTCTGATTTCACTTTTCTGTAAATCTCTTCATATTTCACTCGGAGAACATTACACTTCGATCGTTGAAATCTACGATAACAAGCTAGGACTCTTTTCCTCATGATGGTGAGATCGGCATTCCACCAGAAATTTTTTAAAGGTGTTTGTGAAAGCTTAGGAAGATGATGTTCAAATAGTTTAATGATAATGTCCATAAACTTATGAACAAAACTTTTCAGCAATTCTGGGGTGTTAGCATTATGTAGCTGTTAAGTGAAGATTTCAGAATGTCGGACTGTTGATCTCTGGAAATGAGACCACAATACATTTTTTGTCCGGAATTTTCTTGTTAAGTACATTCCCTGTAAATTGCCACAGGTTTTGATGGTAGGGTTAATTTTAACTTCAATGAGGGCCTGATCAGAAAGGGAAGCTTTATCACTAACTGACCAGTCCGAAATGAAAGGTAATAAGTTAGAATTGCAGGCAGGATCTTATTTCAGGAAGCTTTTGATTTTATGTCTTAAGAGGAAACTAAAATGAAATTGATTATAAATGTATGCCTTTAAAGATATTTGTCATTTCTTTGGCATAATGCTTTTATGATGCCAATATTGCATAAAACACTTAACAATAAACAAACTTGTGTGTCTTTCTTATGCTTGTTATGCTTGTTTCTCATGGTAATTGGTTTGTGTACATAAATAATAGAAAAATGAATATAGCTTCTAAAATATTTTTTCCAATAAGTTTTTTATAACATTATTTGTTGTAAGTATTGAACTTACAAAATTTTATAATTTCCTGGAAGTGTTGAAAACAGTGTTGTTGTAATAAATTAAATTTAAGGGTGAGTCGATTAATGACACTAAACAACACTTACATTTAAATTTTCTGGAACATGTTTCGGGGGGTTACTTTCCTCCATTGTCAACCGGACATCAACTCTGGTTGATACAATGAAGGAAAGTGGCCTCCAAAACATGTTCCAGGAAATTTAAAAGTAAGTGTTGTTTAGTGTCATTAATCGACTCCTCTTTAAATTTAATTTACAAAATTTTGCTATTTACTATTTTTCAAAAAGATTACAAATTGTTCAGTATTTAGTTTTCTTTATTTTGGTTTCATTTGTAAACCTCCTTTGCAGAAAGTATCATCCAGAACAAAAAAATGTGACAATGAATTACATTGGTAAAGTTAGTGAAAAGCTAACACACATTTCAATATTTGCAGCGGACTTAAGAAGCCATTTTCGCAACCTGTGCCAGGATGACACTCCCATGGTTAGGCGAGCTGCAGCCAGCAAGCTTGGAGAGTTTGCCAAGGTGGTAGAAGTAGAGTATCTGAAGTCTGACCTGATACCCATGTTTGTGAACCTGGCACAAGATGAGCAAGACTCCGTCCGGCTTCTGGCCGTTGAGGCATGCATCAGTATTGCTACTCTGCTACAACAAGATGATGTGGAGCAATTGGTAATGCCAACCCTGCGCCAATGTGCTGGTGACACATCCTGGCGTGTGCGGTATATGGTGGCAGACAAGTTCACAGAGGTAAGAAAGCAGATATGTTTAATTGTAACTGAAAGGGTAGATTTGCAAAATATGGAAAACCTGTTTGGAGATTTCATTGCATATATTCCTATAGCTTTGAAAAATCCTTCAGACTATATGTAAAATGTATGCAGTGAAGGAAGGAAACATAAGCAACAGTTTCTCATAATGCTGAGAGTATGATGGGATTACCTTTATCCAGGATGGATGGATAGACTGACAGACTGAGCGACGTTTTTTAGTCATAAAGAATTATCTTATGTCCTAATATATGTGTCTGTGGTTTATTAGATTTTTTCTTTAAGATTTTTAAATTTCGTCGTTGAATGTATTTATAAAAATTGACTAATTATTTTTACAATGGAATCTTGGAATTGCAGTAGAAATTCTGCTTATCAGATGGGCATTCGAAACTTGTCCTTTAATGTAGTGCATCTAATGTTACCTTTTACAAAACTTTATTGGCTTAGCTTTAGTCAGTATAATGATTTTTTTATATTTCAGGTGCAGTTCTTAGGGAAGGGGAATAAATGTAAAAGGTTTGGATTCCTCTTTTTGAAACGTGCTTTATTATCCTGTATTTAACTGTATTTAAATATCTGATTTGTGCACTTGCTGAATTTCTCTAATCATTCTTGTATAATGTAGTTTCCTGCCATGGGGCAAATCGAAGAATCAACTGGCCAAATTATCATTACACAAGTTCTGTTTCACCTCATATAAATATTACAGTTTCTCATTTGCAGCAGACATTTTTGTGTAGGAGTTTTGAAGTTTAATGTCCTTTAATCTTGTAGGTCATATTGGATAATGAATGAAATGGAATGAAATAATACTCAAATGAGCTCAGGTTCCATAGAGCTTAAGTTGAAGGATATTAAAAATAGATTTTCTTGGTGTTATCAGCCAGGTGAATTCTGGAAAATTTTCCAAGCTTTCAAAAGTTTAAATCGCTCTCATCTTCATTCCCTGCTCAGAAAGCTCTGAAACGTTTCTAGAATTTATGTGACTGATAACTCAATAAATGTTACTTTCATATTGTGACTAGGAAAACTCAGGTCATGGTTGCTTGATATTAGTCTTCTCAGGATAAGAAAACCTCTTGGAAAACCCTTACCTCGACAACTAATCCTAACCAAGACTCAAACTGATCTGTTCTAAGGCAGACATGTTATCCCAACACCTAAAAAGCAGGTTGTCTCTGATTTGTTGGAAAGGTCATTGCAGGTTTTTCTAGACCAATTTCCGAAATAGTAGAGTTTTCTGAAAGGTCCAAATAGAATTCTTATAAGGGCCACTTCATTGATAGTGGAAATTATTTTTAAAATGAGTTTCAGATTGTCTTGCAGAAAACTACTCAAAATGTTTATAACACCCAGTTCATTGGTAATTATTTTAAAAGTGAATATTTGTAAATTTTATAAAAAATAAAGAATCGTGTAGTTTTACCAAATTGATATGAAATATGAAAACATTTATCACATGCGTGTAATTCTACACATTGCAAAAGGTAAAAGATACCTGTTCCAATAATGTTGCCAATCTTGGTTTACATTATGAAATTTCATATTTTGGTTGTCTAGTTATATACTTGAATCAAAGTTCTGTGAGATCTCTAAATGTGAAGGTCATATATTAGTTATACATGCTGCAAATGTGAAATTTACTTGAGTGTTAAGCACACAAGAAAATGTACACAAACAGTTGAAAGTGTTTAGTAGAAGAATATACAATTTTCATTTACTGTGTTGTGGGGAGAAATAAAAGTGTATGCCTACTCCTGAATAAAAAATTGTATTCTGAACTTTGTGTATGCAGTTGCAGAAGGCAGTTGGACCAGAGATCACGAAGACAGACCTGGTTCCAGCATTCCAATCACTACTCAAAGACACAGAGGCTGAGGTTAGGGCAGCTGCAGCACACAAGGTGCGAGATTTCTGTCAGAACCTGGATTCATACCAACAGGAGTCCATTATCATGACCAGCATATTGCCCTTTGTGAAGGAGCTTGTTGGTGATCCTAACCAACATGTTAAGTCAGCTCTAGCATCGGTTATCATGGGACTGAGCCCAATTCTTGGCAAGCACAACACAATCGAACATCTTCTTCCTCTCTTCCTGTCGCAACTCAAGGATGAATGTCCTGAGGTCAGGCTCAATATAATCTCAAACTTGGACTGTGTCAATGAGGTTATAGGAATACAACAGGTAAGTCTACAGCATAGCTCTAAATCACATAGAAAAGATCTAGTTATTGACAACTACTGGACAAGTGGCTAGGGCCAACCCAGCAGATGCCCTTACGTAAAAGCTTGACAATAAATAAATAAAAGAGAAAAAAAGAAAAAATTAAATTTTGCCTGGCTCAAATAACTTTAGAAACAAGAAAAATTATATATTACAGTTACTTTCATTGAGTACTCTCATATGGAATAACAATGTAGGGAAATGCAACAGTTGTGATAGAATCTTCTGAATTCAAAAGCAAATAATATGCATAATGACCCATTCAAGTTATATAACTTTTTGCAGACCACTGGTTAAAACGTTTGAAATCATGACTCAACCATGCCTATATATTTACAATCTGGTTTTATACATATGTACATAATAATTATAGGTCTATAAGATCCTCTCCACTATTAAATAAACTGAAAATGTTTACTGAAAATATACTTGAAGAATGCAGTGTGTGTTTAGACAAGAAAGAAGCACTACAGAGCAAGTATTTGTAGTGTGTCAAAAATTGGAGAAATGTTCTGAATGGAATACACCTCTTCATATACTATTTATAGATTTTTAGGCAGGCTTTTGATAGCATAAATAGGACATATTTAATAAATATGAATGAATATGGAATACCATCAAAACTTACAAAACTTTTAGTATGACCTTAGAGCACAGTAAAGCAAGAGTAACAACAGGCAACACAATAAGTAAAAACATCAGGAGTAAGACTAGGAGATGGGCTGTCTGCAATATTATTTAATCTGGCCCTGGATAAATTGTTGAAGCAACTCAATATAACAAGGTATATAATATATAAGTCTAAACAAGTCTGCACATACACAGATGATATTGCCTTGATTGCCAGAAATTTACCTGCTTTACAAGAAATGTTTATAATTGGGGATGTCAGCTGTTTTAGAGATAAATGAGAACAAAACTAGGAATATGAAGATGGAAGTAAAACAAGCTGACAATATCATGAAAAAATAAAAAAGAAAATTATAACTTTGGAAAAGTCAGCACTTTCACATATTTAGGAATGAAAATAAATTTCAAAGGATAAATTACGGAAGAAATAAACCATAGAATATTAACAGGGAACAAAGCTTATTTTGCTAACCTTAGATTAATAAAAGTCTAAATTGTAACCAGAACAACTAAATTAAAAGCATATTAGACCTTATACGTGTTTGGAGGAATTTAGTAACAGTGACGTCAAAATTAATTTCAGATATTTGTAGTTGGTTTATTAATACTCGTCACTTACTTATTTATATTTATGAGAGACTAGTTTCAAAGACATTCGCCTCCATTTTCAATCTCTTTCCAACTGGCATCTGTTGTCTGCTCTCTCTCTGGTGGTGGATCATAGTTCATAGTTCCACCACCAGAGAGAGAGCAGACAACAGATGCCAGTTGGAAAGAGATTGAAAATGGAGGCGAATGTCTTTGAAACTAGTCTCTCATAAATATAAATAAGTGACGAGTATTAATAAACTGATATTAGACCTTGTTTAGACCAGTGGTAATAAATACTGCCAAAACATGGGTATTAAATAAAGAAGAAAATGCTCTGTGTAGATTCGAAAGAAAGATCACAGGACGAATGTATGGACCAGTTTTGAGAACAATGTGTGGATAATTAGGTCAAATTCGTAAATCAATCAAATCCTCAAAGGGAGGATTTGATGAGATATATCAAGTCATTGAGACTAAGGAGGAAATTCCACATTGAAAGAATGGAAGATGAAAGAATTCCTTAGTGCCTAATGCATAATGATATAATAGGGGCGAGGAGGAGGGTAGACCGAGAAAGAGGTGGCTACAGGACATGAAAAAAATGGGAATAAGAGGCTGGAAAGGAAAAGTGCAGGTTTGAGACAAATGGAGGAAAATTGTGAAGGAGGCCAAAACCCACAACTGGTTGTAGCACCAACTAAGAATAAGACAGTAATTACACCAGTTTTCTAAAGAAAATCATCAATATGAATACAACACAAGAAGAAAAACTGACATCAAATATCCTGCTCATAGACTAGCACTTCTCAAAAAAAAAAAAAAAAAAAAAAAACTGCCACAAACAATTAGGGAAATCCAAAACCAAATTCTCTTCAAAGAGTCCATTAATCCCTCCCGAGCGGACATGTTTTACGGCTCTGAGCGGAAGGTAACTTTATAAAAATATGTAACCCTTCAAAATACAAATAAAAGTATACTATCATGCTCAAATGTATTAAAAAACATGTTCTACCTTGTTTTTTTGTTGAATTCCAACGCTGTTGTCCTACAGTTGTGAAGATTTGTTAATCTGAGTAAAAAAAAAGTTCCTGCAAAATTGGCCTAAGTACCATTTCTCGATTTTGCATCACATCTTGTAGTTCTGACATACACACGTCTTCACACATAAACTAGGAACAGTTCTGGAACTATTTCTGTCATATAAGTATATGTAACATTTATTTTGTAAAACCAATGGTAATAATAAATAATAATTCATGATTTTGATAGAAATGTGAGGTTACACCTAGCTGAAGCAGGGTTTCAAGTAATATATGATTTTGAGACTGATTTTTTTATCTTAGGATTATTCACACAGGGAAGCAAATGAATAACAAACATCAAATAATGTTCAAGGGTGTGAAATCTTTCCTAAAGTTGTTCTTTTGTGTGATATACTTTGAAACACACATCTGGATAAAGGAGAGGCTTGGACATGCAGGTTTCTCAAAAATATATTGTTTTCTATATTTGTTTTTGGGCCTTACATACCACACAAGGATTTGCCCGGCTTCCTTGTTCTCTTCTCCCCATGAAATGTGGAAATCCATTTAGCCTTTCCAAAGTTGGGCCCTGAGAAATATGACCCTTTGCCACACTCCCATGCGCTTCGCCACCAAAATCTGATGAGATGCTTGCAAAATTTTTTATGTGGCAGGATCGGTTTACATTTGTTTGTCATGTGCATTGTGTACAACAGGTACGAAAATTCACAATGCAAATTTCCAGCAACCAGAAAAACATTTTTCTATTCCACTTGCATTTTCTCCTGCAGAACTGATACTGCCCAATATAATTATCAGTTCTATCGACACTGCCCATGTGTCAAGTGTAGTCCAAAATAATGTTTGGTTTCAATGTTGCTGCCTGGTTTGGAAATTTTGAAGGCGCCTGTCATTTTGTTTTTATCACTCTTGTGACT
Source organism: Mantis religiosa (assembly GCA_030765055.1). Lineage (NCBI taxonomy): Eukaryota > Metazoa > Arthropoda > Insecta > Mantodea > Mantidae > Mantis > Mantis religiosa. Next base: position 136,240,272 of record CM060954.1, on the reverse strand, counting down.
GATACTAAGAACCGTTACAGTTCTTTTGTCTTTCCAGCACAGGGCAAGCTTTTGCTGATTGCGGAAGCTTTTTATCTCACCCCTCCTTATTTTCTTTACGTTTCCTGGCTTTAGTTGGTGTGGCATATTTTTTCTGTTGCCCATAACTGTCCCATTAGTCACCATTTTCATTTTCCACAGTTCATCAGCTAATTCAGGTGATGTATAGTACCTGTCTGTGTAAACATGGAAATCTTTAGGTGGGTCTATAGGATCTTTTAGGAGAAAACACAGGTCTTTTACAAGAAGGGTAGTTTTCAGGAGGTTAGAATTTGATTCAGTTTTGCCCATATAGGGTTGGAAATTGTATAGATATCCATTGGAAGCCTCAGATGAGGAGAAAACTTTGATTCCAAATGTTGTAGGTTTGTTTGGGTTATACACTTTGAATTTTACTCTTACCTTGAAACTGATGGTGCTCTCGTCGACTGATACAAATGGACCTGCAGAATAGAATAAACTGCATTTTTGCCATAGTTTCTCCATTAAATATTGAATAAATTCTTCTTTAGATAATTTTCTGTTTCCCTCAGCATGCACAAAATGAAGATTCCAAAACAAAAGGAGAAATTTATCACGAGAAAATACATCACTGAAAAATGGAAATTTATCTACCCAACTTGTAGAAAAAGTCTGTGACATCAGAGGCAGGGTGAAGCCCCATGTTGATAACCACCCCAATTAGTGCTTTTATGTCAACAATTGTTGGGGGATTCCAGTTTTTTTTGTTCCCATTATTTTCTGAATTTCATCAAAAAACAGTCTGAAAAAGTCTATGGGAGTAGTATTCTCATCAAAGTGAGAAGGAAAAATTGGTCCCTGCTGGATATTGTGCACTGGTATAACAGATGTAGGGCCAGGATCAAAATTACTCACCTCTGCCCAGCTAGGTGTACTGTTGTCTGCAGTATCACTTGAGTCACTCTCGCACTCACACTTACAAATTCTCGCATATTTCACTCTCATCAGTGAACTCAAAATCTGACACATCACTATCGCTCTTGTTCAACAAAGCTACAATTTCTTTGTCAAACCTTTCTTTCCTGCTATTATGTCAAAAAAAAAAAAAAAATGAGGCTTACTAGTACCAAACACTGCACTGTTTATTGCTTCACTTGTGAGAGCAACGAAAGGAATTCCTGACAAAGCAAATTTGGGGATTTACCGACCACCAATGTTTGAAAGCACATTTCCTGCCATCTGCTGGCACTCTATCTTAATTATATGAGCGAAAATAGCAGACTACAATAACTCTATAACTGCACCTTATATGGGTTTCCGCTTGTGGGCGACTGGACGTGTCACCCATATATGGGTTTCCGCTTGCTAAGGTTTAAATGTATAATTTTAGCAAATGTACATACTGTACATACCTGATGTTTCTTTTCTTTGCTATACTTAGTAAATATTGAAGTCTTAGTTACTAGTCTTTAAGCTTAAACTTAATATCTTTTCAAGTATGTAAGTGTAATATGACAAATAAAGTAACAAATGATTGGAAATGTATCACTATTAAAACGCAATTTTTACCACAGCATAACAGAGGGTATTGCATTCCAACATAATGAGATTTCATGTTTGTTGAGTCCCTTAAATCTGAAAAAGCATTTTTAGAACAAAAAGAAATAGATCTATGTGGATTTGTGAACAGCATAATTTAAAAACTAAAAGTCCATTAAATAAAAAAAACAATTATATTTAATTTCTGTTTAAGATGTGAGATGAAGATTTTCAAAGTAACCTTTACCTGAAACATCCCCTCCCTCTAAAATGGCTAATAGTTTTGATTAAAATAACGTGTATTAGTTATTTGCATATCAAATAAAATGTGTATCTTTAATTTTCTGGAAGTAGTCGGAAGTCCTCTTCATTCAGAAGTAATTTTGATAATCTTGTATAACTGATAAACATTAAGTAATAGACAGAAACAACTCCCAAAAAAATGTAGATACCTTCAAGGTACATTTATTTCCCACACTTTTTCGTAGCATAAATCATTTCTGAATTAGCCTTTATTAATGGTTTGAATTGCATAATATTTTGTCATTCTTAAAAGTCTAGCTGATCTATGGTTTTTTGCATTTGTATGGAAAGAATATGGATTTTTAAGACTTGCCTTTAACATTCAGTTCTTAAAATATTTGACAATTGCTCTTCTCTTTGTATCTACGCTAAACTCTCACTAATCTGGCCATTCCAATATTTTATTAATCCAAAGATACATTAATTTTTATACAACACTTATACATTTAGTATGTACATACAGTATGATTCACTATGAAACATATCTGGAATTAAATTATAGATGAGTTGTATGTTTTACACATAAGCTTCACTTACATACCTTTATTGAGGACATATTTCGTGAACTATTGTTTGCATCATCAGCTCTTTTGCAACTAAAGCTTGATCCAGCGGTGTGGGTAGTTATGGAGTTGCTGCTACCATCTGCTGATTTTGTGATGAATTTAAACGTGGAATTGTCTTCTGGCAGAATTTCGAAGTTCATTAGTTGGTTTTTATGTTTATGTATATTTTCTCCCAGATGACTACCTCCCTATGTTTTTGTACATATTTAAGTAATTTGATGCTATCTTCAATCTCATGATTTTTGGACCAGAAATGAGCTGCTATTTGGACTTTTTAGTATTTTTGTTACTTAGGTGCCTGAAATGTTCTTTCTTCCTAGTGCCTGTTTTTTATTACGTCCTCCAACGTTAAATCATATCGGACTGTTAATGAAATGGGTGAAATAATGCTCAAATGAGTCCGGGATCCCTGGAGCTTAGAGTCACCTGACATTCGTCTATCAGAATAAGGGAAAACCCCAGAAAAATCTTATCCAGTAACTCACCCTGACCAAGATTCCAACTCGGGACCTCTTGAATGTGAGGCAGACATGCTACCGTGTTGGGCTGAGTGCCTGTATTTCTTTTTGTCCTCCCTATGTAAATTTTTTCACTTTTTTTTTCTTTCATTTTGTCATCTTTGTCAAAATACATACAAATATGTACACACCTAAGAAAGAAGGTTTAAAGTTACTTTCCCTGTGGACAGAAGGATATCTGCATTGATTTACTTTTATGTTGTGGTTGAGGAACTTACCTTTCCAAGCACTAATAGTAGTCCACTAACATCACAATGTTCTGTCGATCTTGATACCTCCTTTCCATCTGCTTGATCGCTTGATGAAATCTTTCACCTTGTTCAGGATCCAAATTATCAGGAAAGTAATCTGAATGAGAGTACAAGAAGTGAAACTTTGAACTCATTATGCCCAAGAGCTCGTAGCTTTTATAACATATTTTTTGTAATTTCTGCATATCCTGATCTTTTGTATTTCCAAGAAACTTGACTTCCTCTTTGAAAGCATACCATGCTTGCAGTTCTGTCATTATGTCCAAAAATGCTCTGTACATTAGCTGTCTTACTGAAGTCCATCAAATATATCCTATACATATGAATATGCTCTCCCATGGAGGTGACGGCTTCTGAAACTAGTCCCTTAGTAATATAAAAATATAAGTAACAAACTGTCAAAAAACCAACTACAAATAGTTTTTTCAATTAAGTATATCCTATTTTTTCTTAGCTTCAGACATCACTGAAAATTTACTGCTCAGGTATTTAAAACATGAACCATTTTTGTTCAGTGCTTTCAGGAACCTTTTCATAATATTTAATTTTACACGTGAATTGGAGAGTAACATACTCTTTGGACAGCTAAACTGACAGGAATGACTTTTTTCTCCTGCATTAAAAAGTTTCTTAGGCCATTCTAGGCCATGCCGTGGCTCAGTGGTTAGACCGCTTGGCTCTCACCAAGGCGGCCCGGGTTCGATCCCAGGCGACCGCAAAGTGAGATTTGTGGTGGACAACACGGCGTTGGGGCGGGTTTTCTCCGGGACCTCCGGTTTCCTCCGCCATCTCATTCCACCGGTGCTCCATCTTCATCTCATGCATCATCAGTGTCACCGCCTGCTGTGCCGTATGTAGTAAAAGCGGGCATTAAACACTACACATTTCATTTAGGCCATTCTCTCACTCTCCAGTGTTTAACCTTGTCTACTGTTCCATTCTTATAAAAAACATATGTATTTTGTATTTGCTCCTTGGTAACCTAATAAAATATTGGATACCTTTTGTTCTCTGCATAATAGTAATTGATTTAAAATGGTTTCGAGATGTTCATATGAATCGTTTAGAAACAGAATGTGCAAGTGGTATTGTGGTAAATTTGCTTCTATTGTGCAATAAAGCAGCTTCTAGACTTCTTTTTGAATTGTCAATAAATAAATACCAATCGTTACTATTGTATGCTGGCCTTCCCAGTTGTTGAATTAAACCGGGTACATCACAACAATAAACAAGTGGTCTTCCAACTTGGAAGATCTGAAGAACTTGATGAATTTTTATCTCTATTTCTATACCAGGAAAATGTGTTTGGAGCCAGCGTTTTCTTCTTTTTCAACCTTGATCCAGATAATTTGCTCTTGTCATTGGTAAGATCTAAGTCTCTTACTAAGTCGTTCAACTCTTCTTGACTAAAATGCTGTGACTAATTGTCTTCAGCAGTGTGGGCTGAGAAACCCTTTTCCATATTAGAATTTTCTGTTGACCCAGAGACTGAGGTCTCAGTATTCTCTAGTTGAGCTGGTGAAGTAGGAATAGGAACATCCATTTCGTATGGTACAGGTCTTAAGAGCTGGAGGCCATCCGTATATTTAATACTTGTTTTATTTGTGTTATAGTACCCTAATATTTTACACATGCAGAATGAGCAATCATCATAGTGATTACATCGGCTGATGTAATTAACTTGCTGAGCATTTGTTTATCAACCCGGGAAAAATCCTGAAAAACCCCATGGATCAAGTAGATCAGCCACGAGAATCGAACCTGGAACTCTCAAATGCGGGCCACAGACGAAACTGCCTGAACCATTGCACTCAGTTATGTAGTGGCTTGCAAAATGTCTCTTCTTGAAACAAAAGGGAAAAAAGATGAGGCTAGACAGCAAATGACACTTTTTAACAAAATCATCCATTTGCCCTAAAATACTAACTGGGCTTTGCATTTTCTGTTTAGGGGTTTTTACAGTTCCTGTTTAGGGGTTTTTACAGTTCCTGTTTAATCTCAATTCTCACATTTGAAATGGTTGTTGTTTTCAAATGATAGGCTTTGGCAATGAAGCCATTAGCTCCCTTGCTCTCCAATATTTCTGTGTAGTGGATCCGGCAGGTAGAGCTTCACAGGTTAGAAGATGTTCTTTAGTCATTTCCTCTTCTTTGTTGTCAAGTGCTAGGCTTTGGCAATAAAGCCATTAGCTCTCTTGCTCTCCAATATTTCTGTGTAGTGGGTCCGGCATGTAGGACTTCACAGGTTAAAAGATATTCTTCAGTCAACATTTGAAATGTGTTCACAGATACACCACTCTCTCACAGCCAGGGTGTCATACCGTTGGAAGAAAATGAACATGTATAATAGAATTGTCTTTTCATCAGTTTTTAGAGGCTTTCCATCTTATGTTTCTGTACACTACTCACAGGAACTGAGATTTCATGAGCAAACATAATACAGTTATACAAATATAACAATTTGCAACAAAAGCCTCACTTAAGAAAATGGTGTCAATTCTTCTTTCTAATTGATATTGATTTCATGAACTCTTGTCGACAACTTCAGTCAAGGAAAACCATAGGGAAAAAAAAGGTCCTTGACTGAAGATGCGGACAAGAGTTCGTGAAGTTGATATCAATTAGAAAGAAGAATTAACACCAATTTCTTAAGTTAAGTGAGGCTTTTGTTGCAAATTGTTATATTTGTATAATATTCATTGCTTCACTGTAGCTAGCTTCATTTTCTACATAATATAATACAGTGATATTAGTTTAAGTATTGGCACCCATGACAGTTGCCGTGCCATGGCGGTCACCCGCTTGCTCGCTGATACTTGGTAACTTCAACCGGACATCGATAGAGGGAAGAAGATAGAGGTAAGGCCTCAGAAACATGTTCCGGGAAAGTTTAAAAGTGAGTGTTGTTTTGTGATATTAATCGACTCCCAATTAATTTAATTTATACAACAACACTGTTTTCAACACTTCCATGAAAGGATTTTTAAAGTATTAGCACTTTGCTTCACTATTTCGCTTCCTCTAAAAAGTGTTCTGTGTGGCTTAATGTTGTCATCTGTACACACTTTAAAGCTGAATAGAGTATAGTGCATATTTTATAAATTATAATTCCTTCTGAGTAAATGTTAGGTACCAAAATTTACGAATGTTACATGTTAACATTTTCCCCCAAAGCTAGCCAGAAACTAGCTTTTGTTTCCTGCTATTTGGATTCTCATTATTTTGAATAAATTCAGAAGTAGAAATTAATTGTTCTTTCACACTGGCCGTGTGTAGGCTAAATTGTGGAAACGTAGAGTCAGACTGAAAAATTTAATGCCATAGCCGGTATTTGAACCACGGATCTTCTGGTCTCCGTCCAGCCGCTCTAACCATTGAGCTACTATGGCCAACATGCCGATATGACATTAAATTCTCCAACTGACTCATATTTTTCCTGGTAAACCACTTAGGAGTTCTCATAAACACATGAGACACTACCTTAATGGCGACTTACAACATGTAAGTACTTTAAGGCCCGGGCTTTTATATTTAACCACTATTAGGTCAATGGAAATTAATTGTTCTTTCACACTGGCCGTGTGTTGGCTAAATTGTGGAAACGTAGAGTCAGACTGAAAAATTTAATGCCATAGCTGGGATTTGAACCATGGATCTTCTGGTCTCCGTCCAGCTGCTCTAACCATTGAGCTACTATGGCCAACGTGCCGATATGACATTAAATTCTCCAACTTGTATTTTTCCCATTAAACCACTTAGGAGTTCTCATAAACGAGAAAAAAAATATGAGTCAGTTGGAGAATTTAATGTCATATCGGCATGTTGGCCATAGTAGCTCAATGGTTAGAGCGGCTGGACGGAGACCTGAAGATCCATGGTTTAATCCCGGCTATGGCATTAAATGTTTCAGTCTGACTCTACGTTTCCAAAATTCAGAAGTAGTTTATTTATTCTAAGGGTCACAGATAAAAAGTAACTTGTTGCATTAAATTCTGTGCATTTTCACCATGGCATTTTACATAAAATGTATGTGCACTTTTTGAAAATTAATTTCTTAGAGATTTAGATCTCATGAAGCCATGAAAATAAATGTTACAGTGCAGTTATGTTGATGAAAACACATAGAAGTTTCGGCTATATTGGTTTAAATGTGTACAAATTAGCAATTTCAGACTAAATCACCTTAAAAGTAACATCACACTTATTTTTATATTTATTAATTTTATGTATATATTTATTATTTTGTGGGATTTATTTACATGGATTAATGTGCTGCAGCAGCACTAAGGAATCTGTTTTTGGAACTTCTTTTTAGATTTTGGAATAAAAAAGTTAATAAATAAAATTACAGATGTCAAAACTATTATTTGGGATGTCCATGTTAAAATATTTTCTATTCCAATGACTTTAAGTTAGCACAATGCAAGATATCCTTTATTACTGTTATTTTGAGAATCAGTACATAAACTAATAAACTATCTTTAATTAAGAATTCATATTATTTCTACCTTCCAGTTTGAATTATAAACCATAGCCCAATATGCAATCTCTTTTCAAATTTTAACAAAATGATTAGAATTTGTATGTGTCACATTGAAATAATGTTTTAATTGAAATAATTTATTCCTCTTGAACTACAGTTTTAAAATTAAACTTATTTGGAATAATTGTAAACTTAAAGTTCAAAGTGAATGAACTAGTTTCAAAAGGCCATTGCCTCCATTTTCAACCGCTCTCCAATTAGCATCTGTTGTCTGTTCTCCTCTCTCTGGTGGTGAAACTATGAACTTCTGTGTCAAATTATCTACTGGTGGGATTTCCAAGTTCATAAGGAGCACTAATGAACTTCGAAATACCACCAGTAGATAATTTGACAATGAAGTTCATAGTTTCACCACCAGAGAGAGAAGGGCAGACAACAACAGAGCCAGTTGGAGAGAGGTTGAAAATGGAGGCAATGACCTTTGAAACTAGTTCCTCGATAATATAAAAAAGTGACGAGTGTCAATAAACTGACTACAAATAGTTTTTAGGATTTAGATTACTATTTGTTGTTTAAACAAACTTTAACATTTTTATATTTACTTCTCTTTTGAGGACTTTGAGATCTAAGTGTGTGTATGTGCACACAAGTGTTTGTTCTTTAGAAAGGCAGCCTCAGTTATTTGTGTTCAAGTAAATGCAAATGTTAATTCCTTTGCAAAATAGTTGATATTCCAACTATATCAGCGTAACAAGGTATATTAGAATGTGAAACAAGAGTTGTTTACTTGAGCCTATCACACATAAAAGGTGAGTCAGAATATGTACACTCTGTTCTGTCACTTACTGTATGCCAAGTTACGGTTATTTTGCTCTTATAGTAAACAAAATAACAAACGAAAGTGGCACTCCTATCAGTGAAGGCAATACTCATAGAAACTTTGCCACGTAGTTTTATGTGTAGTATCTGACTGTGCTTGACCATTTTTTAAAAAATGATTTTCAAGTTCCTACATTAGAGAGGAAATCTTTCCAAGGACACTCATCTCTTCTGTAAAAAGGACCTTTTGTACCTCATCCTACATTAGTTAAATCACATTGAATTTGATGTTACAATTTGAGCCTTCCTAGATTATTTGAAGAAAGAATAAGATTTCTAAATATTTCATTCAACAATTTAAAGAATACTTTTGAATTTAAACTTGGAATAAGGGTATCATTTTAAATTTAAGAAAACATATACCTAGAATAAGCACCATTGTCAAAAGATATGATCAATATTGCTCTGCCAGATAGCTGCTGAGAATCCTATACTTATTTATTAATACCTCAAAAGTACTTTGTATGGAAAATTGTTTGGATTAGAAGTGTTATTAAAATAAAATGACTGTGTCTTTTAATAACTCTGTATGGATCTTACATATTCCTAATTATTACAACAAATACCTTGTCCATCATTGCATGTATGTACATAACCTGCTAAACTTCTATAAGCTTCATGAAAAATGGAGGTCATCTTGCATTTGAGATAATTTTTAGTTGAAAAAATACATGTATTTCCTGAAGAGATGTATTTTGAAAAACACTGGGTAGCTGTTTATCTAGAACTTTGCTGCATTCTGTCATTGTCATATTTTCAAAGGTTATTTTTAATAAAAGACCACAGGAATTTGGTTCAATTAAAGCTGTTTTTGTTTCACATAACTGCATTGTTTGATTCACATACACAGAATACAGATGAGATGTCGGATCTGTTGCAGCTGTCGCAGTCACTGCTGCCAGCAATTGTGGAACTGGCTGAGGACTCAAAATGGCGAGTAAGACTGGCAATAATTGAGTACATGCCACTTCTTGCAGGGCAGTTGGGTGTTGAGTTCTTTGATGAAAAGTTGAATTCCCTATGCATGACTTGGCTGGTTGATCACGGTGAGTGATGACTTAAAAGTATTCTCAGTACTTGCATTTCTGCTTTCACAGTGAAACTTAAGTGCTAATTTTTTCCTTACAGTGTATGCAATTAGGGAAGCAGCGACGCTAAACCTAAAGAAGCTGGTAGAAAAGTTTGGACCAGAGTGGGCACAGAATACGGTGATACCAAAAGTACTAGCAATGTCACGTGACCAAAACTATCTTCATAGGATGACGTGCCTCTTCTGTATTAATGTAAGTTTTATGGTTTTTTTTGTTTTTTTTTTTTAACTGGCTTAACCTGAATAATGAGTGACCTTTAAAACTTTGAATTAATTTCTTTTATATGCTCCTTTGCACAATGGTTTAAAAGGATTTTATGAGAAATTCTCCCCTTTACCACCCTCTGTTTATAATTTAATAGACTTGCTATAATTTTGGTGGTTACGGAGTTGCATATGAAATATCAGATATTCTAAATTTATTTAAACCATCTTTAACAATCCTCGAAGTTCTAAAATGTAGAAACCTTTAACAAAGTATTCCTTAAATGGTGAAAGAATTATCACAATGATCAAGTAATTTTAGGTAAATCACACTATATGTAATTTTAAAATTTGTACCTTCCATTTGGTTGTAGAGTTAAGTAACATAAAGGCCACAAAGTTTTCATATTATACAGAAAGTGCTCATGTATATTCACTGAAACATGTGGAAATTGGTGAGTAAAAGATTGAATACTTCCAAGCCACAATGTTAGGCATGATCTGTAACCATCAAGAAAAATAACCCTAGGGTTGTTATAAAATATTGGTTAAGTAATTTCTGAAGTTAACACTGCACAAAATATCCTTTCTTTATATATTTAACATGCACTGGTAATGAACTTAATTTCAACATATAGAGGAAGTATAGTGAAACTTTCTTACCTAAAGGTTTTGACCTAATTACTGTGTGTATCTTGTTGCTACAAACAGATGTAAATTATTCAATAAATCATTAGTGACCAATCTTCACTTATCTTTGACATTTATGTATATTGTAACAGGGCTACTTTCGCAAATCTATTGTCTTTAGCTTCGGAGAAAACTGAAGACATCCAGTCAAATCACTAGAAGGGAACGTGGTGTAAACAAAACATTGTGCAAAATGTTGGTGTTTAAACATATTACTACACCATGAATGAAGAATGCACGTTACCTGAACAGACATACCGCAAACCTGAACCAACTGACCATTATGAATGCACATCAGTTGTGTTTAGTAAAATGAGTAGTTCACGTTAAATGTATGCATACTCACATTTTTTCTTTTTATAATATTAATGCAGTTAAATTCAAGATGTGTCATTGTGTTGAGGTATTGGAGAATTAGTGTCCTCACAATCCTAAGTTAATAATGGATGCACTAATTAAAAGTATACTACGAGTTGACTGAGATACCTGTACTTCACATACTGTAAATTTTCTTCACATACACGTTTCACCTCCACTTGAAGACATGATTAAGAAATTGACACAAAATGCATTGAAAGAAAATTTGATATGTGAAGTACAGAGATTCTCAGTCAAGAAAGAAAATTTATAGTATGTGAAGTTCAGACTGTCTCAGTCGACTCATAGTATGATTTTAATTATTATATTACTTCACAATATTAACTCCAATTTACCTTTTCAAAATAATGGATGCATTGTTTACTCTTGATTATGTTGCAGGTTCTCGCTGAAGCATGTGGTTCAGAAATTACTGCGAAATTAATGCTACCCACCGTACTAGCAATGGCAAATGATAATGTTGCAAATGTGAGGTTTAATGTAGCCAAAACTCTCCAGAAAATTGGTCCTGTTTTGGACCCTAGGTAGGTCATATTATGAACACTATAAAATCTGCATTCTGGTAGGATCTAGTAGAGATTAGAACTAATGTAAACATTTTTGTTCTCAGTATCATTCAGACACAAGTAAAACCAATATTGGATAAACTTCATGTTGATGCAGATGTAGATGTGAAATACTTCGCCTCTGAAGCCATAGCAGGTATTGCAGGTAAGTTTACATTTGAAGTGTGTAATGTTATGGAATAATTGCCAAAGTATTATTGGATATTAATTGAAAATTTCTAATATTCCACCTCAAGATATGGCTGTTTCATGGCTTTCTGTGTTATGCATCACATTATGCAGTTTCTAGTGATACACAAAAATATATCCAGGTTTGTAATTGGGTGGAAGGGTTGTGGGTGTCAAGTTTTCTGTACATTTTGTGTCATATCTGAAATATGGAATATATATATTACTTTCTATGTTAAGAACTTTATTTTCAACAATTTAGCTTTTTATGCAAAGGGGTGTCAAATTACTTTTTTAGAGGAAAGTACTACTCACCTTTATTCAAATTCCATTACAGACCTTCAAAATAATGTCCCTTGGCCAGTTATAAAAGATTACATGGTTCAGTTCAATGTTCAAAACACCGCCCGAAGATCCTTTTTGATAGACTAATGAGTGCATTAAAAATTTTATTTAGCTGACTAGCTCTCACACTGAAAATAATAACCCCAAAGCTCTAATTTCATCTATCAACGATATGGAGAAAGAAGCAGCCTCTACAATTTGCACTAGTCGAGTAACAGCTGATAAGAGCAAAAGCTCTTGAAACATGTCCTGTGAATAAACAGTGTGAGTGAAGCAATGTGTCAATATCTTCTCGATTCACTTTTGTGCTAAGGCCTGGATATTTCCGTTGGGCACTAACCGTTTTGTCTCTGGGTCATAATGATGAAACCAGAATTCTTCACATGTGATGACTGAAGCCTTCCCTTCAATTGTTGATGCACCATCACATGGTGAGCCTTTTGTTCATAACTCATTATACAGACCCATTTTACTGCAATTTTTCTATACCCTAGAGCATTTTGTAGAATGTCTTCTGCTGATGCAAAGGATATATTTATTATCTCTGCAATGTTTGTCAATGATAAGCAAGTCTTCCCGCAACATGACATCAATTGTGTTGATATTGGTTCCAATACAGTAAAATTTTGATATATTGGTTTCAGTGTTTGAAGTAGCGGACCTTCTGGACGTGAAGCATCCTCAATGTCATTTTGACCTTCTCAAAATTGTTTATGCCCCTCAAAACTTGTGTTTTCTCCATGACTTGTTCTTTGTAGGCTCGCTGCAACATTTCCAATGTTTGTGATTGAATTTTGCCAAAAAGAATGCAAAATGTAATTGACGTCCCGAAATTGCAGGTGTTATGACACTTCTGGTCATGGAAAGGTACACACTGGCCTACACACAGCCAGTGTGAAAGAACAATTAATTTCCACTTCTGGTCATGTCAGTTAGTTTGTTGTAAATGATACATATTGATCCAAGAAAATTTGATTCTGGGCCTTCATTTTGAAGTTTAGCTTTTCACACACTACACTGTTCTGTTCCTCTTCCATTTTTCCTCCCTTTGTATGTTGTCTAGTTATTTGAGTAGAGTCTTTATACAGTGGGTGAGAAAATGTGAGATGCATGCTTCAGTGTTACAGTGTGCTGTTATAATGCCAAGTATATGGAACCTTCATGTATGTATCTTTTGTGGCAACTTAACTTGCAGAGAAGTGCAATAGCAATTTAAAGACAGATTCCTGTTGTTCATGTGCCTTACAAAGAATCAGTTTGTAATCTTGTGAATGGATATGGAAACTGAACCTTAATAAATATAAGAAACTGAAAATAACATTTGATGAATCAAGGAAAAGTTGGAGTGAACTGCAAAGAAATTTGAGAGTTGGGAATTTCTTGGCTTGGAATACTACTTTTAAAATTTAAAAATCTATGTGTTAATTATAGTTCTGTAATTGCTACCATGAGATAAATGTGAGTAGAGTTAATTTGTGCAGTTCGTTTGATAATACTGATGATCATACTGTTGACCCTTTTTAAATAAAGGACAAAGCCTGATTATATTTGCATTTCCATGAAGAATTAGTGTTGAATGCAGATTTTTTAAAAAAGGTGTCTAGCAGCTCAAGGGTATAAACTCCAAATTCTGTATGAGAGTATGTGTTGCTGTAGTCATTTATTTGAGTGATCCATGGGCTTGAATTTAACAGACTAAAGAAATCCTACTATAAGCAAACAGGGTACTACTTGGTTCTAAGAAAATTCTTGTTGGGCCAGTTATGTGTCCAACGAAGGCTCTGTATTACTGTAGATCATTCCTTATTTTATCATGCATACAGACACTATCCAGAGCTGTTTGCAAATAACTCCTTATAATAGCAAAACTGCAGTTTTTCAAATATAAGTTTGCTACTTGCCTCTTCAACATCTTTCAAAACTTCAGCAGGAGTTTACCAATATAATTTCTTTAAAGCAGTAATACATTTTTATTTAACTTTATGATTTTAACTTTAACATTTTGATTTTTTGATTCCCACAAATACTTTCTGGTATTTTGAACTGTTAAGAAAGTATAACATTTTCAACACATTGTCAGCCAAAAATGCCAAAATTTTGCTATAATTTGCTATAGTATGAAATAACCAAGATATTTTGACTTTCAGTTCTATATGAGGTCTGTTCGAAAAGTGTCATGAATTTTTGCTGGTTATGTATATTCCATTTTTTGTTTTGTGGTGTTATGTTGGTACTCATGTCCCTCATTTATGTTGACAAGGTCAGCCATTTTGAATGTTCAGTTAATTTCTGACCGCTATTTTGCTTGGATGTATTTTGGCTCATCTTCAATTTTTGCCTATTCCAAAAAATGGAACAAAGAATCTGTATCACATTTTGGTGAAAAAAAAATTAAGTGCGTGGATGCATTCAGAATGTTGACTGTGGCATATGGTGAAGCTACCTTGGACCAAAGCAACGTTTATTGGTGGTGCAAAAGTTTCTCAGAGGGTCGAGAAGATGTGAATGACGAGCATCCTGGACACCCGAGCTCGTCAACAGACGAAAACATTGAAGTGCAGAAAATAGTATTGGCCAATCATCGAATCACTGTTAGAGAAGTTACTGAGGACCTAAACATATTGATTGGCTCGTGCCATTCGATTTTGACCAATGATTTGGGCATAAGACAGGTCGCTGCAAAATTTGTACCAAAGTTGCTCACTTTTGTCCAAAAACACCATCACATTAATATTTCTTAGGAGCTGTTGAACTCTCCACAACGATGCAGATTTGCTCCAATCTGGTGACAAATCATGGTTTGATGGTTATGACATGGAAACTAGAGCTCAATCGTCCCAATGGATGCTGCCATATGAGCCAAGACCAAAAAAAAGCATGCCAAGTTCAGTTGAATGTGAAGGTTTTGCTTACAGATTTCTTCAATTGCAGGAGCATGGTGCATCATGAGTTCCTGTCATAGGGTAGAACGATCAATAAGGGATATTACGTGCAAGTTATGTGCAATTGAGCAAAGCAATCCGCCAGAATCGCCCAGATATGTGGAACAACAAAAATTGGCTTTTAGACCATGATAATGCCCTAGCTCACACATTGTTGCTTGTGTGAGAATTTTTGGCCAAAACAACACACTTATGATGCCACAGACACCATACTCCCAAGACCTGGCTCCCTGTAACTTTTTTTTTGTTCCCAAAACTGAAGAGGCCCATGAAAGGACGACGTATTGCCACAGTTGAGGAGATAAAGACTGCATTAAAGGAGGAGCTCAACAAGATCACAAAATACTATTTTTCAAAGTGCTTCAAGGTTTGAAAAAAATCTCGGAAACTATTTGTAGTTGGTTTATTAATACTTGTCACTTGTTTATATTTATGATAAACATCTCATAAATATAAACAAGTAAGTGACGAGTATTAATAAACCAACTACAAATAGTTTCTGAGATTAATTTTGACATCACTGTTACTAAATTCCTCCAAACACATATTGAAAAAAATGTTGGCACAAGTGTATAATATCTGGTGGGGATTACTTTGAAGGATACAAATTAGATATTAATGAATAAATAAATACTTTTTGAAAAAACATAAAATCCACAATACTTTTTGAACAGACCTATTCTCCTTTAAATCTACAATTCAAAATACTGTAAGGCATATAACTAAAGCAAGTAGTAGCATTTGCTTATTTAACTTCAATATTAGTATGTTTTATTCCATATAAGGACCTTATATCATAAATAAGTGGAGGTGCTAGCAGAAGTTAAGTCATACTTTTTTTTTTTTTAACACTGGATGCAATTCAGACAATCCATCTTGTTCATCAGTTTTCAGTAGTTTACAAGATAGGGTAATGTATAGTGTATTTTTCTTAAGAATTTTAACCTTTTGAGAATTTTTGTTCCTGTTTCCAGTAGGTTGAGAACTATATGGATATATCACCTTGCACACAGCCACGTTGCACTTCTGAATGGTGAGTCCGTTTGCTTCATAAAACTTCAGGCTGTAAAATAAAACTTGGTCACACACAGTGGCGAGGGGTGACTTTAAAAGCAAGGGAAGTTCCAATTAATAGTGTTCATTAAAATAACAGAGAATAATGTATTTTATATATGCATAACCATCTAAAATAGAAAGCATAGTCAAAACCATTTTCGCAATCTAGGACACCCACATAACCATAAAACTTTTATCATACATACCTTCATTAAAGTGGTGCAAAAATGTTTTAAAAGCTTTACTTTGCATGCCGATATCATTATTAAGAAGTTGTTTTGACTTGTCACATTTAATTGTTCTTTGTTCTTTCTTATAACTCAAAAACTAAAGCTACTCTTCAGCTCTTCAGTACTCTTTCTATTGCACAGTCACATGTAGGCCTTTTTGCATTGCAAGACTGCTCGCACTACAAGCAGACAATTCCTGCTTTAGCTCCACTCAGACGTTCCAATTTTTTGAAGAGCTGGCCCACACTACATGAATTGTTAATCTAACATGGAGAACTTATGCAATTCACATACTTTTGCTTATAATTTGAAACTTTATAAGAATTTCCTATTTGTCACCACTAAATACAAATCTACGTAAAATACTATTAATAATACAGTTGAAGTATACTTACTGTTTTTAAAAGCCCCATATGAAACAAAACAAAAAATAAACTTTTCTTCACATGCTACAGAGACTTCAAGTGACAAAATCTGTCGCGGTAATTCCTAACTATTGAAGAGTTACAATTGCTTCCAGAAACCTACGAAGCATGGTATTCAAGATTGTGAATGCAAGAACACAGAAATATTCAGTATTGAAGGAGCTTGCAGAACTGGTCACTCAAACATTAAGTAGCAGCTGTCCAATTATACACTGCACTACAGATGTGTGCAAATAAATTTTGAAAATGTATCCAGAGCAAATAAAATATTGTTTGACATGCATTTTGTGTTATTTTTTTTTTTCTCCTGAAATTCTTGGGGAAGTGGCACTTCCAGTTCTTCATTGCACGCTTCGCCACTGGTCACCAATTTTGTGTTTTACTTAAGATGCCAGATGTACTACATCATGTAATGTACATTCAAGTTATTTAAACTGTAATAGAAACATTTACAGACATGTAAAAACCTATTGAGAAATTTCCTGACCTATTACTAACCACGACTATTTCCTCTCTCCTTAGTATCTGGAAATTTGCAGGGAGAGTAAATGTGTGAGTGAATTTAATAGAAATATGACATCCTGATGGCTAAGTGGTCCATGGCAACCAAAAGCCAAAACACTTGTGATGCATTCTACCAATAACATTTGCATATTTAATACATATTATGGTATTCATATAAAACCATATTCTTCTATCTATATTATGCTATGATACGCTTTTACTTAGGAATTATTATAAATCAAGCAAGAACTTTGTGGCTCCAATATACAAAAACATTCAATTGTTTATATGCATTAACAAGCTCTTTCAGTGGAAAGAAAGGTAATAAAATAACTTAAAACTGTTATGCTCTTTTCATTTTCAGAGCTTGTTACCAGAAGTGAATGTTTGACTGCTGTTTCTGCATGTTGTATCTACATAAACTTTTCTTAATTTGAAAGTATTCTTGTATTCTTGTATTGTACAAAATTTATCATTATGTAACAATCATTTTTTTATGTGACGCTGTACTATGAAATGGGTAAATTTAAATTTGTTATTGGTAAATAAAATTGTATAGATAAGTTTTTCTGAAAAAGTGAGGTAGAATGACAATTGTTTTATTCATTCATCCCCTATCATTGTTAGAAACAGGGTTAAAAATTTCAAAATAATTAAATTTTATTCAATTGTCTTTTCACTAGCGGTGCATTATATGCAGGAAAATAAAAATTTTAGGAAGCTAGAATCAAAGTTTTTAATCTTATTCAAAGCTTTATCTCTCAACTTCCATCCTACTAGCAGGAAAGATACAACATAAACTACTAAATGGTAAAAATCAAATTTGCCAGATCATATGTATATCTTGAAAAATTATACCTATAATTTTGATTAATTAACTGCACTTAGTACATTTCCTTTTAGCTATTAAAGAAACCTTGTTTTTGCATTCCTTTGATATGTCATGAATATAATTCAGTTTTGAAATCATTTTTGTGGAAAACAGAGTAAAATTGTCTTAACATTAATCTACAAAACATGTTAAAATTTTTGTTACTCTTCTGTTTTTATACCATAATTTAATGGAACATATTTTGAAGACTGTTGCCCTTATTATCAGCCTTGATTAATTGTTGCACTTCCTCCAGCAACTTGTAGATGGTGTTATTAAATTTTAGATGAGTCGCATTTTTTAACACATCTGCTTCACTTTCGTACCTATTTTGAGGACATGTTTCGCAAATCTTCGCTTGCATCTACGGCTCTTGTGCGACTGACGCTAGATCCAGCGGTGTGGGTAATTCTGGGGTTGTTGCTGCCATCTGTTGATTTAGTGATGAACTGAAATGTGGGATTCTCTTCTAGCGGGATTTCAAAGTTCATTAGTTGGTTTTTATGTTTTTCTATGTATATCCTCTCCCATATGACGAGTTCACTATGTTTTTGTACGTATTTTAGTAATTCTGTGCTATCTTCAATTTCATGATTTTCAGACCAGAAATGAGCTGCTATTGCGGACTTATCAATATTTTTGTATCTTAAGTGCCTGAAGTGTTCTTTCTTTCTAGTGCCTATGTTCCTTTATGTCCTTCCTATGTAAATTTTTTCACAGTCTTTACACTTAATTTTGTAAATGCCTGACTTTTCCTCTGGTTTTATCTTATCAGTATTATTACTGTGAAGTAGGTTTTTAATGTTGTAATTGTTTTTTGGTGCCAATGTTATATTGTATTTCTTGAATATTTTTTGGAACTTTTTTGTGGCCCAGGGGTGGTAAGTAAATTTAGCAAATCTAGTTTCTTGTTTTATTGGTGTGAGAGCTGTGATCTGTTTTAATTTCTTTTGAAGTTTGAATAATTTTAGTTTTTTATCTACAAGGTTTTTTCCATATCCATTTTTAATTGCAGTTTTTAAGATTTGATGGTATTCGTTTTGATATTCTTGCTGGCTGAGAGGTAGATTTACTAATCTGTGTGTCAGACTGTTGATGGTTGCATGTTTGTGTGGAATTGGGTTGAAACTATTTGCTTTGATGTAATTATCTGTGTGTGTTGCTTTTCTATTTATTGGTGTGAGAGCTGTGATCTGTTTTAATTTCTTTTTATTGGTGTGAGAGCTGTGATCTGTTTTAATCTCTGTGATCTGTTTGAATCTCGATATATTGTAGATGGTGCTTTGGTTGGTTGTACTTGAAGCTGAATTTTGGGATGACGAGATGCTCTCCGAGTGGATTATCTTGAAGCCCCAGGTTGGGAAGCCATCTTGAAACGTAATTTGTTTAGATAATGGTGTATGTAGATTAATTTCTCACCTTTGACGATCTTGAATAAATCTCGGAGTTTCTCCTGCAACTCTGGATAATAAGGCACATCTGTAATCGTTGAGCGACGAGATCGTTTTCTTTCCCAGGATCGTGGTAACGGTGCTGATAAAGATAGTATTACTATCTTTAAAGAATGAATAATACTTTTCTTATATCGAGATTTAACTGTATTGGAACACCACAGTGAAGCGAAATAATTATTAATTTTTAGATGAGTCATATTTATTACACATCTGCTTCAAAATAGGTACGAAAGTGAAGCAGATGTGTAATAAATACGACTCATCTAAAAATTAATAAATACTTTTCTTGTTCAAAGATGGAGTTTTAATTCCTCATAAACAATTTTAAATTCTTTGAAACAATCACAAATATTATTAATGTAGTCTTTTTACAACCAGCGGTAGATTCCATAGTGAACTATATCTTTTCTTTTGCACATGCTACTTATACATCTTTGATGCATACACAAAATTGTTTCTGCACACATTTGGTTAGACAAATATACGTCTTACCCCTAATACTTTTAGAAACGGAAGAACAAAATCTTTCTAAAATATTCAACAACTCACCATAATCCGTTGCCATGGTTATACCATTACCCACTTAAATACTTATATCTTTTACTATTCCAAACAACATGAAGTATAAAAATAACTGCTGCCTACTACACTCTTTTGTTTATGAATAATCCTGCCAAGATGAAAAGTTCTGCTGGTTAAAAGCTTTGGCTTTTCTTTCAGTCTTTCTTCGAACTGCAAAACAATTTAGCAAATTTATTAAAAGAATCTGTTACAGCATAAGGGTTAGAAGTCTTAAACATAGCCTTAAAAACTATAACTTTCTCCATAAATATAGAGAATATATAGCAGATATAGATGCAACAATTTTCAGAACGAGGAAACAGCCATTATTAATGAAAACAAAACCATTATCAACCAATGAACACAAAAGGAATACATTCACAAAAAACACCACAAAAAACTTCCAGAAACCGAAGGAAGTAATATATACATGGTCAGATAAACAAGGTAGTGATCATGGATAAGTAATATTAGGAGACAAATATGGAAACCATGCTGCATAGCTCCATTAAAAATGGAGCCAACACAGGAATGTACAAAAACACTCCTGTTTTCTCTGAAAGGGGCAAAAATAGAGCAGGAAAACAAAATTGTGATAACAAGCAACCCAAATACATTGGAAATGGATTATCAAATATTCACAAAGTGTGCACAATCATAAATATACCAAAGACTTATATACAAAAATAGATTATTCAAAAAATTTCATGACTTCCCCCAACCAAAATATTTGAGCATGAAGAACATCCTTAACCTTGAGAAAGTTGAAAATTCAGAAATAAATGAAAATTATTTACTTGTTTTTTGAAAGTCCTGTTGCTGTACTGCATCATATCATGAGATAAACTGTTAAATGGTTTCAATCCAGAAATATTGATAAAGAAACAATATAGGAATATTGCATACTGACCAAACACTGCACTGGCCAGAATTACAGTAAAATCTGTCTAAAAACGAACCCCTTAACTACATTAAAAATAACTACAACCCAAGAAAACACAAATATGGAGTAATAACAGCCTAACCTTCAGGTTAGTAAACATTCCTATGAGCACAGAAAGGTACAAGATACTGTAAATTGTACAGAATAATGATTTCACCAAAGAGATTGTAGACAAGAAGGTAAATTAATATAATTTTGTGCTTCATTGTATCATAGTCCTTACACATTGGAAGAAGGTAAATATTCAAAAAGAAAAACAAAGAGAATTGTAGCATAAAAGAAGCAAAAATTTTACCCATTGACCTTTCAGAAATTTGCTAAAATATTCAGGAACAGTAGAAACTCAGCGTGATTTAATTAATATTGGTTAACTAACATATTCAGGAATTACATAAAGGACAAAATTTGGTGGGAATAACTTATTTGTGAAATTGAATACAAAGATTGCAAAAAAGTATACTTAGTGAAGATGGAGGAACATTGAGACAATGAACAAATGAGAAATATGACATACAAGGAAACAGAAAAATCAGTTATATGTGTTTGGAGGAATTTAGTAACAGTGACGTCAAAATTAATCTCGGAAACTATTTGTAGTTGGTTTGTTAATACTCGTCACTTACTTGTCGTCACAAGTAAGTGACGAGTATTAACAAATCAACTACAAGTAGTTTCTGAGAAAAATCAGTATTTGTAGAGCATTGGTCCACATTTGTAATTTGTAATTTATTTCTCATCTTTCTTTTTACAACATCAAATGGAAATACGAAATGAAGAATACATTTTAAAATCCATATATTCCTAAATCCTACTATGTTGCTTGCCATTGAATAATAATTCGGTCCCCATACACCTAACCCTGGATTTTTGTGTATTGGAGGCCCTCTACTCCTTTTTACACATTTTGCCATTTCACCTATCCTACTCTACATTTTTCTTAATTGTTCTTAGCCATCTCTCTAACTTTCTCTAAATAATTCCCTATATTTCTCCCTTTTACTGACAAATTTTTCTAATTACTACTTCACTGCCCAAATTGTTCCATTTATGTAGCCAGGCCTGCTCTCTCCATATCATTGTTTGGCTACAATATAATATACAATGGAAATCTGCATTCTCTTCTCCACACAATGGACATTTATCTAGCTTCCTCTCTTGACCTATACCTTTTATGTTTCTCACTCCTGTTCTCGCCCAAGCAAGACCTTCTCACCCTAACTTACTACATATATCTATATATCCTTCCCTCCACCAGGTTATTTTTATTTCTCTATATAATCTCAGTGAGCTTTTGTCACTTCTATTGGCAAAAATGTCTTGTCTGTCAATATCTTCTAATCTTAGCTTAACTTCTTTCCAGAAGAATCTATACCCATACTCTGCATTTATCTAAGAAAGACCCATACCTATCTGCTTCAACACGTCGTTCATTTTATGTGCCCAAGACCCACCCCAGTTACATCTCTTTTGAATATGGAAACATTCTTTAATAATATGGCCATCTTCCAAGTTGATTCTGTATAAATATTTCATTGCCCTTGATGCCCGCTTCAGTAGCATGGTGGTAGTGAGTCTTTTTTTGTAATTTACGTCCTCCAATGATAAGTCATCGGACGGTGAATGAATGGGTGAAATGATGCTCAAATGAGTCCAGGGTCCATGGAGCTTAGTTACCCGGCATTCGTCTTGAAGGATAAGGGAAAACCCTGGAAAAACCCCTTATCCATGTAACTCACCCTGACCGAGATTCGAACTTGGGACCTCTTGAACGTGAGGCAGACATGCTACCATCTACGCTACCGAGGCGGGCTTTAGTAGCGAGTCTGCCTCACGTTCAAGAGGTCCCGAGTTCGAATCTCGGTCAGGGTGAGTTAGCTGGATAAGGTTTTTCCGGGTTTTTTCTTTATCCTGAAAAGACGAATGTCGAGTAACTCTAAGCTCCATGGACCCTGGACTCATTTGAGCATCACTTCACGCGATTCATTCACCGTCCGATATGACAACGTTGGAGGATGTAAATTACAAAAAAAAAAAAAAAAAAAAAAAAATGCCCTGACAAGATTTTAATTTTAGTAGAATGCCTGCCCTGTTCCAATTGTGCTGCCCTGTTAGGTGATGCTATCGGTAATCCCAATATATATTTAAAAAAGGATCTATGCACTCTATCAGTGTCTCTCCAAGCCTCATCTACTCCCCATGTCTCTGATCCATGTAACATTCTATTTTCTACTACTGCCGTATAAATCCTCTCCAACCCTTTGACATTTATATCTGGCAGTTTACTATAGCATGATCTTATCACCCTCATGGCCATTTTACCTTTTGCCATAGACATCTTTTTTTGTTCTTTCCAGCTACCATCTGAACTCAACCTTGTCCCCAAATAATCAAATCTCCTTGCTACCTCTATTTCTCTTCTATTAACCTCCCATTTCTCATCCTTACGCAACCTGTATCCTTTTTAGAAGACCATAATCTTGGTTTTGTTTTCATTCACTTTCAAATCCCATTTATTGCAATAAGAATTGGCTGCCTTGATTGCTCTTCTCAGCCCTCCACTTGATATGAACCCAACTACTTGGTCGTCTGCAAACAGTAGCTCTGGGATTTCTTTATTATTAATAACTGGTGAATGAACCTTACAACTTGATATCTCCTCTAAAATACCATTGATTTAAAGGTTAAATAGTACTCGACTAAGTTTACATCCCTGCCTTACTCAATATAGATTTAGTTACTTTGTTGCCTGGTAGTTTTATACATAACTCATTCTCCTCGTATATGATCTTAATCACTTCTATAAATGCATGACTTATCCCCTTGCTGGTTAATTTTATCCACAGTGCTTCTCTGTTAATAGAATCAAATGCCTTTTCTTGATCAATAAATATATATATATATACCCTTCCCCTTTTATTGCTCAGATATTTCTCTACAAATGTTTTAATAATAAAGATGTTGTCCGATGTTCTGCTCGGTCTAAAACCTGCTTGGAACTCCGATAGTTTATTCTCTTTCCCGACCCAATTTTGCAACCTATTTGCTAGAATTCCAGTGAAGATCTTACCTAGAATGGACAGTAAACTAATCCCTCTGAAGTTAGCTGGGCTATTTTTATCTCCCTTACCCTTGTAAATTGGCAATACCATACTTGTCCTCCATTTCCTAAGAATTTTCTTTTCTTCAATTATTTTATTGGATAATTTTATCACTATTTTCCTCCTAGTTTCATCGAGTGCCCAAGCCTTCCAAAATTCTCCTAGTATACCATCAATACCACTAGCTTTAATAGCTTTCAACCTCCTTATTTGTTAACAAAATTCAACATCCGAGATATATCTATCTAATTCATTATTATTTGCGGACCCCCTAACAAACTTCTTTCCACTCTGATATAACTATCTTGTCCTAACTGATTATTGCACACCATTGATCTGCGCCTATATCCTCGTCTCTGCCCACTTCTTTATACAGCCCTCTTACTATTGACCAGATTTTCGTAGTGTCACATATTCTTGCTGCTTCATTTAGCATTCTGCCTATTTTCTCACCCCATTCCCTCTTTTTTTGTTCCAATAGACATCTGTATGCCCATCTCAGGAACAGGAAATATTACCTTTCCTCTTTTTCCCCTGATTGCCGCCAATTCTTTATGCCTTTAGAACCCCCATTTTCATACTGGCCCCTACCCTTTTAACAATGTATTCCAGTGCTTCTAAGGCTTGCTCTATATTATTCTCAGTTAAGCTTTGTACCCTCACTTGTAAGATTTTACTACTCTCTGAATTCAGTTCATTAACAAATTTTTTATGTATTTCTTCTTTCCACTTATACACTTCCACCATACTGAGACATCCTTCATCAAGCTTCTTCATGCACCTGTTGCCTTCCCTTAACTCTAATCTTAATGGAACAGCTTGATGTTAAAACATTCATAACTTCAAAATCTAGGATCCATTCATCAATTCTTACAGAATACATTAAAATATCTACCACAAAAGTGAATCGAGAAGATATTGACACATTGCTTCACTCACACTGTTTATTCACAGGACATGTTTCAATAGCTCTTGCTCCTATCATCAGCTGATACTCGACTAGTGTAAGTTGTAGTGGTTTCCTCTTTCTCCGTATTGTCAATAGATGGCATGATGTACTTGTCAAAGATGTCCGGTGGTGGAGTTTCAAAATTCATGACTCTATGACCGTTCTCGATTCACTTTTGTACTAATTTGTGCTTCACTGTCCCTACGCTTCTTCCAAGTTTATACTTTGATATCTACCACACTTCGGCCATTTTTATTAGTAAATGTTATTTCCCCTTTGTCACTTGCTTTCAGGCCATTACAGATTATAAGATTATTCTCCTCACAGAAATCTAAAAGTTTCCTCCCTTCATTATTGGTAACCTTGTCTTTGCTATGCCTGTTCTTTATTTCAAGTTCCTCCTTACCTTCATCACTTAGATTAATCCACTTAACCTGGTGTTTCCCTATTCTTGCATTTAAATCACCTACAATTATTATTTCAACTTTCCCATACTTATTTTCCAACACTTCTATACCCCAACTTAGTTTCCTAAACACATTTGGATCATAGAACTCTGATACAGTAGGTGGGTTATACACTGTAGCAATACACACAGTTCCCCCATTTTAATACATGACCCCTATGGAGATCCATAACCCTGATCTGCTTGAAGTTCTTTTACTTCTTTCACCTTAAAACATTTATCTTTCTTTATAAAACAGCCTAAACCCCCTGAAGCTCTGCCTTTCCTTTTGTTCTTCATCCCACTTATGCTATAAAAGTCAAATCCTGAAATTGTTACACTAGTTTTTTTCTCTACCCAGGTTTCCACAACCATCAACATATCACAAGTCTTTAACACATTATAGATTTCCCCACTGCACACTTTCTCCCAAAGCCCCTCCACATTCCAACTCCCAATGGATAATGTGAATCCCTATACTTCATCTTTCCTTTTGAACCTGCACCTTTCTAAGTTCTTCTGCCTCCTGGTGCACACGCGGTCTTTCATTTCCAGAATACTTCCTGATGGCGTTAACACCACTTGTAAGTTTCCTAAATTCTGCTGCATCTCTACCGTTCTCAAACTACTTGATGCGGTATGGGCTTCCTCCATCAGCTGATCTCCTTGTGTGTCATTTAGCTGTTGTGATTCGACTCGCTCGGACCTGTGTTCGGTCTGTACGTGTGACGTCACAGGTGACGTATCTTCTCTTTCCCTCATCAGCACCAGTATGCTCCGTTTCCTTAGTTCGACCACGTGCAAGTTGGACATTCCTGTCATCTTTTGCCCTCAAAATGTAGTTGCCCTCCCAACTTGCAATGTAGTGCTGACGAAATTCCTGTTTCACACCATCAATTCACAAGTCAACACCTTTTAAATATGCTCATTTTCCTGCCACTCTTGCTTCATTTTCAATGAAGTTAAAGATTTCAATTCACGCTGTTTCTTTCCCAAATCTTGCTCAATAAATATTTTAGTGCCTTTTAACTGTTTACTGTTCCTCAGCACTTCCCATTTGAATCTCATTGATGCTATTTTCACTATTGTTGGTCTTGGTTTCGGTCCAAATCTTGCTATTCTAAAACAATCAACTATCTCCCATCCTGCCATATTTAGTTCCAGTTTTTGTTGGAATAGATCTACATTCTGTCATACTCGTCGGTCTCTTCTCTCTTCTAATCCAAATATCAGATTTAGTTTCCAATTCCCTTCCTCTAAATTTTCCAATCAAACTAGTCTTGTGTTTACATTCTTTTATTTCTTCCTTTATTTCGTCTTGAAATTTCTCTAATGCTGTCAGCATCCCATTAAACTATTCGCTAATCTTCTTGTCAATTCTGTTTTCCATCTCCTTCACTTCTTTTATTTCTTTTGTGATATTTTCTATCATCACAGCTAGTTGCTCCATTGTTGGTCTGGGGTCCCCCAATAATTAACAAAGCCCATATCACTAAGATGTACCATATACGTACTAAACATATTCCAGAAGATCCCTGCTGATTCTTCTGGCTCGTAGTTCTAAATGCATTAAAAGCGCCGATCCTAATTCTATACATTTGCGCGTCAATGATCTTCGTCGCGAGCAATTGCTTACGCATCTGTCTCCCTTCGTATCTGGCAGGTAAACTTGTGGTCCATAATATAATACCAGTTTAAAAAATAAAATACATTCATTACATTGTGAGCATTCACAATTAAGAGGAAGCTTTCCCAGTTCCCGGGATTGGGAAAGAAGGCTTGGTCATTGTTGTTCCTGGAGATCGCCTATTGCTTCCATATTGTATATAACTCTTCACTGCAGAAATTATTCAAGGCAGCTGTAAAATGGAACAGCTGCTAGACCTATATGCAAGCAGAAAATTATATGTGAAAAAATTCCATCTGACTCGGATCAAATCTTCATTGCTTCTTTGTAAGAGTATCATCTGTAGTTACATGCAGTTCAAAAGTAGCTATTGCTTTATAGAATAATAGCAGCAAAATTCAGTAGAAATTTACGGAAAAAACAAAACTTCATTAACATTAATCACATCTATGTCATGGCCCTTGGAAATAAAATGCTAAGTAAAAATACCTAAAATCTGGGACTTGAGTACTTACGAATTGTTAGTCTTCATAGAGGCAAGTGATCTTGAATATTTTCTTGTGATATGCTATGAAAACTGCATCTGGAGATTTTTAATATCATACCAGCATGTTGCCATTGTAGCTCAGTGGTAAAGTGGAAAATTTCAAATCAGCTGTATCATTCAATTTTTCAGTTCTGATTGTACCTTCAAAATTTACCTACACACCTGGTTTGTGTGTGTTAGAACAATTGCCTATCACTGATTGCTCTTATAAATAGAAAAATATGTCTCCATTTATTCATACACCACCATATGACAATATCAGACCTCCAATAATGGTTATTTTGTATGCATGTAACCATGAAGATGGAACCAGAATTTGTCTGACAAATGTCATGTCACACTTATTTTATATGGTTTTAACACTTACAGTTTACTAGTCGCTTAAGCCTAAATCTAAATTTAGGGCAAATCGGATAATGAATATAAAGAAAACTGAAAGCTGGGGATAAAAGACATGTATAACATTTTTAGCACAACAATTTGAAAAAATGTACTTTTAATTATAAAAAAATATTGGTACAACTTAATATTTACATAAAATGCATATAACAGAAATAGAATTAAGTCTTTTGATTTGATAACTATCACTCTTAGTGATTTTTTGCTATACGCACACACAAAATATGCTATTTCATCGCTATCTGCACAACCTAAATGTGCTCAACCACAACACTTGTAACATGGCTCCCAATTCTTAAAACATTTGCCAAAATAATGCATTCAATTTCCTCTGTGTTATTTTGTGTTCACTTCCATTTCCAAACTGAAGTTTCCATTTGATACCACCTGAACTTTCCTTTTTTTTGATGATTTTTCCCACACATTTTGTTTTCTTTCTCCTGTCGTTTGATTTCCCCCTTTTCTTCTAACATATTTTTGTAGAGAGTGGATGTCAAAATTACACTTTTTTCTCCCTTCCTTTATCTATTGATTTTCTATTCCAGGCCATCAGCTCAGGATAGATCTTATGAATGGCCTTCTGGAAGTCTGCAGATCTAGGTACACTAAAGTGATCAGCTGTTTCCCTCAGTGCAGATTTTCCCATAACATACCATCAACAGCATTTTTAATATTTTCTGCGTCCCATTTTCCGTTCTTGGTTGCTGCCATTTTACAAAAAGTCCTAAAATGAAAAACGACTGTGTATTAGTAGGCTTCCTTTCATGACCGGTAATGGGAACAGCCACTTTGTCTGGAAACAGGGCAATGCAAGTTGGGTTATAAAACAATAAAATGAATACCATGCAACAAGATTTTCTATATTATTAGGAAGTTAATTTATTGCTTGGGTATGTTAAGATTATATTAAAATATAATGAAACATGGACTCCATGCAAGGAATGAACTTCTTTTGTTCCTGTCTATCACTTCAAGTCTGTTTTCTGCTGCTACCTGGCATCTTAATGTGTAACTACTTGTTGACCGGAAACGAGGCATGACTGGTACCGGGACAACCTCTCCTATATATAAAACCAGTGTTCTTTCCTCACATGAGGGGAGCCTTTGCAATGTAAGAACCTCTGAATTGTTTGAGTAGCTGCACAGGCACAGAAAACTGTGCAGTTTTCATTTATCCTTTAGACAAGACCAATCTCTCAAAAGTCTGAGCTTTCTCTGGGTCTGGTCACTTCAGTTGGTGAGATCATAGCCTAAGTAGTGAATCTTCATGTAGAAGAGTTGACACTTCTTCACATTCAGCTTCAGGTTGGCTGCATGCAGTATGTGCAATAACATGGTCAGGTTCTCAAGATAAGTCTTTAAAGGTGCTCCAGTAGTGATGTCCAGGTATAGCAGACAGGTGTTGTTAGTCAGCCCTGTTTGCGTGAGGCACTGGAAGGTGGCTGCTACATTGCAAAGGTAAGGGCATAGCCGCAAATTGCCAAAATTATTCCAGTATAAGGAGAAAAAATTCTTTCAGGTGATAGATAGCCTTCAGTTTCCTATAGTCTATGCAAAAGCATAGTTTGCCTTTCTTCTTTATCAGGACTGCAGTAGAACAATGCTGCCAAACTCTTTGATGCACCTGGATTTCATGGCCTCCAACATGTCCTGTAGCTTTGCTTGCTTCATCACAGGAATTAGTCTTGTTTTTGTCAGAAGTCTCCACTGTCGAAGTAATGGAATACTTGGTTGTAATTGCCATCTCCTAAGTTGAAGAGAGGCTGCTACTGCTCAAGTATGTCATGGTTAGGTGGTCAGCCACCCCTTTGAACATGTCTTCTGCCAGCGCCACAGATTTAACTGTGTTAAAGTAAATGTTTTGTTTATTAATGACACTGATCATAATAGGGCCACTGGTGTGTCGAAATTTTGTCAAACATTTGTAAGTACTTCACCCCTCTTCCCATTATCATTAAAGTACCAAACTTGGTATTTCAGTTCAGCATCTTCCAAGAATGCATTCAGAAGATTTTCAAGGTCATCCCACCCTCCCACAATACATGGAACATTTTTTGAAAATTTTTATTTTCTCAAAAATGGTTAATTTTGACTAAAGTACTATATGTTTAAGTTATTTTCATGGTAAATATGTCAATGTATATCTTGAATTTTGTAGGAATAACCTGTAAGTCCTCTTCATTTGTGGTTTGATGTTTTCACATTTCCACGACTTTTCATATTCAGAATTTACTACACAAAAATGTAGATTTCATTAAAGCATACAAATGAATTTGTTACAAAGATACTATTTTAAATATACTTCTTATTATTGCTTTTAATTTTCAAGTATTTATGTATACTTTTGTTAAACAGGAAGCAGTTATTAAAGTCCTGATCGTCAAAGACATCAAATAGTGACTAGCTCTTAAAAGATTGAACTATTACTTAAGCTTACTATATTTTCCTATTCCCATTATACCAATAAAGAAATCTAATATAACCATTTCGGCAAACGCTTATCTAGATTAACTTGTAGTAGATAAAAGAATAGGTGTGTTGAACAAGTTTGTACAAGATCAAATAATGTTACAGTACAGAATGGCAAATGCAATTTAAAAATGTGTTGTTTCATAAAATTATGAAATACTAATCTAATTAAAAAAGAAATTCCAAATAATAAGACAAAAGAACTTAAAATGTAATTTTTTTTGGCAATTTTTTGTCATTTTTCTCCTTTTAAAGGAGAAGGTATGCAGAACTCAGACTAAAGGGGAAGCATAAATTCTTCATAAAAAGTCTACTGTAAATAAACAAGCAAAATGGAAACTTTGAAGACACCCCTCCCACACCATGGCATTCTAGGAGAGAATAGATAAGTCTGCAGATTTTTAACATAGTGTATTGCTATGCATATGTGTCCTCTATAAATGTATGAAATGAAACCTCAATGCATTGTTTTCCCATCAGTTTTATCAGTATTATGCAGTAAGTAATATATGCAGCTGTAAAACCTCCCAAGAACTGAGAAACTGAAAAGCTGGTTTTGATCAACTTCTATAAAAGGACTACTCTCCCCTTCCTCCCTCCAACAGTATCACTCAGTTTGTAGTGTATTCTTTACAATGCTACATTGACATTACAATGGGTGAAGTGTAATATGCTTTTAATAATAATAAAATGTTACAGATAGTATAATATTTGTTTTAATATCAAACTGGATCAGTTAGAGCAGTTTGAAACATTTCCCTTGTATGAAATAAGTTGGTGAAAATATTAACTTTATTTTTTAGTTAGCTGTTAGTATTTTTATTAATCTTCATATGTTTTCAATCATATACTAATCTGCTTAAATTCAACATGAGATTTTAACGTCATGAATATCCTTGTGATATTTTCATTTTTGTGGACAAAAGAATCAAATGTTCTCCAGGTAGCCAACACTTCTCTGCTTTTATTCCTAAGTTCATTTTGGTTGATAGTAATGTGCAAATGCTTAAGTACACTCTTCTCTCTGTTCCGACGCACTTCACAAATCTTGCTCATAAAGCATATTACTAATGGTCTTTTTTTAATATTAAAATATTAATAATATTGATCCTTTCAGAGGCTTATATTTCATTTGTTTGAATTTTAACCATATTGTTCAAATCTGTCTTGAAAATGTTTGGCTTTCAGAACAATTGGCTAGAAAATACCAGGCAGTATTATTTTTCCAAAAACAAAATGATCCCAATTGCAAGATAATCCTCCCATTTTCCATTATTTCACTTAGGAAGTTATAAAACAAAAAAAGACACTAATGTTTTAAAACAGAACCTTGCCCATGGCTTTGATATAAACTGCGATGATACAATCAGTTTGAAGATGGATGCTGCTGTTATAAATATTTGTCACTTTGAAGATAGTGTTAAAACCAAATCTAATGTTTGGCATCTGCAGTATAGTGGTTATTTTAGTTCTGTAATCTTGCAAAATCAATAAATATGATTTACTTTTAGGATGCATTAGGAGGCCAATGACCATAAAGATTATACAGACCTAATAGTTAACGTATAGTGCCTTGGCCTGATTTTTTTCTGTTTTCTGCACATGGAGTTTAAATCTGTTGGAAGCCTACTCAACCCCTTTTCTACTAAACAGCTATTAATTGACATGTGCTGTAAGAACTTCCTGAGGAAATAGCACAACAGAACTCTATCGAATGCAAAGCCAGCAAATAGCTTTCTTTCTAAATACCCAAGTGGTATGTTACAGAATTCACAATAGGCCAGAGGGAAGGGGAATTTTTTAAATTTCTGCCCATATCCTGAAGCAATTCTAGGCAGTTCAAAAAGCTCGCAGCACTTTCCTCTCTCCAATTTAACCACATGCCAACTGGCACTGAAACCAAGCTCTGTTCAAACAGCCAGAGCCATCCTTGCCATTAGGGAGCACCACAGTATATCTTGCTCTCTGTGGCTGTCAGCTGCCAAGCCAAGCAAATCATAATAAATAATTTGTTTCAACCTTATGGAGAAAACTTGTTTCCATAAAACATGAAAAAGCCACTGATTTGCTTCTCATGTGCATCTTGTTCTTAACACAAATGTACAAAATTTGGATCTTGCAAACTATTTGACAAGTATAGTGAATGCAAGACAGATAATTTTGAAAACGAATAACATTCTTGTATTAAGAGAAATGTGATGGTTTGACAAGACTTATATTTGCCCTACAATGCCTTGAGGTTTCAGACCAATAATTGTATGTTGTAACTATGTCTTAAAATGTGTCATCTGGTCTTCGGGTGATCTTTGAAGCAGTTCCTTGTGCAGAGTATCCAGATGACACAAGCATCACATACCTTGTAAACTAATTATTTTGTCTTTTGTTACAGATTCAGTGTTACAAACAAATGCAGAAAACCCTTCACTTTAATTTCTGGTAATCGTTTGAAAGAAATACATTAGTGTGCCTGTAAATTAATTATTAATTTCTGTGCAATTGGTCCTTGAACTTCTGTACATGTAGTTCCTTCTTTTCATTTGTATAGTTTTTAAAAATAAAATTAAAATCCCAGATTGAATGGAGCATTGCATTTATAATGTTTCCACTTTCATATGAAATTTTATAAAATGTTTTCGTAAAATTTCTTGTGAAAGAGATATATTTTATTTGCTGCCACAGTTATGTATGTAACTGTTATATATTGTGAATCAGTAATATGTACCTTTTTTGTTTTTATATACCTATATATATTATATATAGGACAGAAGCTATCATTGCATTTGTATTCAATTTACTAAACTGTCCTGTTTCCATTTGTAAATTCAGCTTAATGCAGAACTATTGAACTCAGTTAAAGGGGCTATATTAAATTATTAACAGAAATGATGTGTTTTGTTAAACATTTTCATATACTTTCAAATGACCCCATCCACTCTATCCTGTTCTCCTATACATCAGTAAATATAGATATGCAAGTACAATAATATTCTTTTCATATTTACTCTGAGTACTCATTAAAGTACTCTGCTAGGAAAAACTAGTTTAAAAAGTAAATGTTGGATAAGCTAATCAAAATGTTCAGTCAACAAAAATTCACAAAAGCAATTCTAAAGTCACAAAAGTAAAACTCTGCAATAAAAAACGTTACATTAATAACACTTTGTAAGACTGAACAATAGATACCCACCTGAAGAATATCTACACAAATGGATCTAACTTGGACAACAACTCAGGAGCAGGAATTAAGTGTGCACTGTTCTCATTCTATCAACCAGCAGGATACCACACAACAAATGTTGATGCAGAAGTAACGGCTATTCTTATTTCACTCCAACACCTATACAGAATAGAATAGATAAATTCAAAAATGCTGTCATACTTTCTGATTCTAAAGTAGCATTATATGCAATAAGTTCATATAAAATTAGGTCAATCCAAATTAAAGAATGTCACAAAATGATCCAACAATTTCAAAAACGACAGAAAAGAATTATATTACAGTGGATACCTGCACATTGTGGAATTGCTGGAAATGAATCAGCTGATTTTCATGCCAAAAAGGTGCAAATTTAATTCAGAACAAAAGTAAAAACATCCTTTACATCCATAAAAATATTAATCAGAAACAAATATAAAAGCAAACAAGACCAATAAATATCTAACAAAGCCAAAGATAAAAAATGGAACGTTTTAATTAAATTTTAGATTACTTACGGAACATGATTATTTGGCCAAACACTTACACAAAATAGGAATTTATACAAGTCCAAATTGTCCTCTGTGCAACAAAGAAGAGGAAATGACTGAAGAACATCTTGTAACCTGTGAAGCCCTACCTGCCGGACCCACTACACAGAAATATTGGAGAGCAAGAGAACTAATGGGTTCATTGCCAAAGCCTAGCATTTGAAAATAACAACACTTTGTAAGACTTGAAGCTTTCACAGCAAGTGTTATTAATCAAGGCCCTGTGGGGATCAGCTGTGTCATGTTTATGACAAGCTTTCCAACATACTCCATGCCTTCTTCAGGAAGATCCTGCATAGATCCTGAAGAAGGCCAAGGAGTATAGAAGAGCTGAAGGTTTGAATTTCATAAACTTGATATGGTTGATCACCCGCGAAGCCTTAATTAACATAACACTTACCTCTGAAAATAAATCCAATATAAAATGTCTAATAAACACTAACAGAAAAAATAAAATCCCTGCTCATAAAAAAAAGTCTTCAATGGTAATAATGCAATTATTAAAAGTATTTAGATAGTCAAATAAAACAGACATCAGCCTGAGGTAGCATAGGAGTTTCGAATCTAGATAAGAGTGCAGTAGAACCACATTTTTTTTTTTTTTTTTTTTTTTTTTTTTTTTTTTTTTTGACAAAGGAACATGAAATTTGTAATTCCACCTGAATGTGGGAAATTGGATGCACAAAACCCACAAAATTGAATACTTTGGAAAAAATTAACCAAAGCTAATGATCTTGGAGATCCTATAATGCCAAAATCCCACTACCAAATTCACTCTACAGTTGCAAAGTGAACCATTGATCAGGGATAGATTGATCATTCAACTCAACAGATGGATAAACCATTTCTGCAGACTACTTCTAATTTATTTTAAACGTGTTATTTTTAACTTCTAGCTCGACCATTTTTTAAGTACAAAATCAGCATACTGACACGTTGCAATGGTTGAATAGAAGCAAATCTTGGCTATGGCACTGAATCTTTCGTTCTGATTCTACCTTTCAAAGTTTACCTACACACAGTTTGTGTATGTTAGAACAATCAATTATCAGTGGTTGCCATTATAAATGATTACCATGTGTCATTTCTTGGAATCGTACAGAGAGTAAGTGGGGATGAATATTTTCTGGAGTTATTGTGTTTTACAGAGTAACGCTAGCTGTATTTCTAGTGTTGCACAAGTGCTTTTATACAGGGTGTTAATGAACTACACCAAAATAACTTCAGCAATTGCAGACTTGACTAATAAAGCAACTTGAGTTAGGCAATGCATGTTCTGCAAATATAACACAGTTAATTGTCTTAAACCTAACTGGCATCAGATAGTTGACATTTAAACAGGTTGGGTGAAATAACTGGATTAGAATGTCTTTAAAACTGATTGCCAAGTATAGAAATATCATTCCTTAGTAGCTCAAGGTTTAATGCCTCAAAAATCTCAAACTGATCTCCTGCCAGTGCAACACTAAATAGCGATTAACTAATTTCATGCATCATGTAACCTACTCGAGTGGTGTTTCTGCAACTGTTTTGATGGCCAAATCTGTAGCGCCAAAAATTGATGTTCTAACAGTTGTTGGTTCTGCTCCTATTATGTAGTTGACCTATTTCTTCATCTTCTTAATATGTAAATTCTAATAGGAAGAAATGGCATGATTCATAACTAAGAAAGTGAATGTGACTGGTCAGTGCAGCAGCACTACTATGAGTTCCTGACTCGGAACACTTATGATTTGTAATTAATTGCACTGACAAGGTGAAATTACTCCATAAAATGCATACATTTATACAAGAATTAAAAGCTTAGATGAATGAATTATTAAAAAACAAACACGAAACAAAAACAAAAAAACGACAAAAAAGTGAAGGAGACTTGAACACGTTTACCTGTCACTTGCGCCAGAGAGGGTGCTCTGACACATTTCATTTTTGTGTGTTCTGCTTAACTGTTATCAGTGGCATACCTCACGTTCAAGAGGTCCCGAGTTCGAATCTAGGTCAGGGTGAGTTACCAGGATAAGGTTTTTTCCGGGGTTTCCCTTATCCTGATAGACGAATGTCAGGTAACTCTAAGCTCTATGGACCCTGGACACATTTGAGCGCCATTTCACCCATTTCATTTACCGTCCAATATGACTTAACGTTGGAGGACGTAAAATTATAAACGAAAAAACAAAAAAGGCATACCGGCTTTTTAGAAACTTATAGCTGTAACTTCTACATTTGAACCAACAGGCCATCAGTCTTCCATCTCAAATTACTTGTTTTCCACTTGCTCTGAAAATATTTTGGTGTAGTTCATAACACTGTATTTGAAATGTACACATCATAAACTATGTTGTTCACTGATCTTTTTTGCAGCATGTTCCAAGGTCTGTATGCCAGGAAGGGGGAAATAGCTTGGTTAGCTACTCCACTAGGTTCTGCCATCAGTACAGCCATGAGTAAGCAGGAGGTTGCCTTGTCTGTGGCACAACACATATTAAAGTTTTTAACCAATGAAAGGGTTAAACCTTTGGAAATTTCAACTCATTTAAGGTCACAGTTTGGCATTCTTTTGTCCCAGAATTGAGTGTGTACTGGGACCAGACTATTTAAGGGCAGTCAAGGATATGTGGAAAATGAAAGTCATGCTTGACCCCAAGGTCCAGTCTCACAAGTGACAACATCCATGCCGTTCAAGAGAAGATTGAACGGCTATTGAAGATGATTGCCGCACCATTGTTCAAGAAATCGCATCAGAAGTGGGTGTCAACATTGTTGGTTCCCATACCATCATTAGGAAGCATCTTGGCTTTAGAAAAATTAGTGCTCGATGGGTTCCAAAGTTGTTAACCAAGCAGCAAAAGCCGGCCATATTGGAGTTCTGTGAGAGATTTGTGAATCAATTCCAGCAAGAAGGGAAGTACATTTTGAGGTGCATCATTGCATGTGATGAGATATTGGTTCATCATTATACTCCACAATCCAAAATGGTGAGTAAAGAGT
Source organism: Mantis religiosa (assembly GCA_030765055.1). Classification (NCBI taxonomy): domain Eukaryota; kingdom Metazoa; phylum Arthropoda; class Insecta; order Mantodea; family Mantidae; genus Mantis; species Mantis religiosa. The sequence goes on along the minus strand of CM060954.1, from coordinate 136,203,038 downwards.
AGCGAAGAAAGGATGAAACCAGCCCAGTAAAGGCCAAAATATACCACTCAGTAGGAAAAGTTCTATGCATTGCGCAAGAGACAAAGGTACCTCCTGCTCACTCATGGCTGTACTGATGCCAGAACCAAACTAGTTCCCACTTCCTAACTTACTGACCTTCAACCCCCCTGTGTGCCATCACACTCCCAACACTTACTGCATGATGCACAATGATTACTCTTAATATTTGAATCACCTTCATAACAGTATTTAGCCAGTATTTTCCCTTCAGTCACGTGAAAGGAGAGAAAGAGGAGTGTGCTAAACTGGAGCTATGAAAACAGTAGATTGGTTATAAATATTGACAAGTCAACTTAAGTTTCTACACAAAACATATTTCCAAGACAACCATTTAGATTATCAACGCAGTATCTTGTATGTTTATTTCAAACATGTGGTTTTGTGTGATTGGAGGAATTTAGTAACAGTGACATCAAAATTAATCATAAAAAGTATTTGTAGTTGGTTTATTGACACTCGTCACTTTTTTATATTATCAAGGGACTAGTTTTGAAAGCCTTTTGCCTCCATTTGGAGAGAGGTTGAAAATGGAAGCAACAGTCTTTCGAAACAATAATATAAAAAAGTAAGTGACGAGTGTTAATTAACCGACTACAAATAGTTTTTACGATGTGATGGTTTTCTGATCAGCTCTAGCTATTTGGCCAAGACCACCACAATAACAAAATTAACATTCCTATCCACTGATCCTTTTCATTTCCTCTTCAGCTTCCAAAAATCTCCAAGCTTGAGTATCTGTGTTTGATCATAAAAAATCTTTTTAACTTCTTTATCCCTTTCTACCCACCCACCTACTGTTGACCAAACTCACTTGCCACTCTTGTTTCTTCTACACTAAGAATTAATGAATTTTGTGTTCTTACCCCCACACAAGTACCACAATAACCGCTCTCACACCCCTTTTCCATGCCTAACCAAAACCAAATTACCCCTCCCCTTTCATTTTTTCTTCCTCAAATTGAAATATACTTTTCCTTATCTGAGTGATAAGGAACTTTAGTTCCTTAAGCATAATATGGCTGTAAATTTTGCTGCTTAAACTGAGAGAACAGATCGTGCTATCCAATTCTAGTTGTGTTTTTACTTATACATAAAACACAATAGAAAATAATCATTCTTAGGACTCTTAAACCATTTTTCCACAACTTCTCCAATATGCCCCAGCCAACTGTTACATATTATACCAAGTTTTCTCCTTGATATCCTAAAGATACTTTCAAAATACCTGAATCTGGTAACTTTTGAATTGCAAGCAAGTATTTCAGTTGCTAACCCTCTCACACCTACCTTTTTCAACTTGGCCAAAGTTATTAAATTTTAGATGAGTCGCATTTTTTACACATCTGCTTCACTTTCGTACCTATTTTGAGGACATGTTTCGCAAATCTTCGTTTGCATCTACGGCTCTTGTGCGACTGACGCTAGATCCAGCGGTGTGGGTAATTCTGGGGTTGTTGCTGCCATCTGTTGATTTAGTGATGAACTGAAATGTGGGATTCTCTTCTAGCGGGATTTCAAAGTTCATTAGTTGGTTTTTATGTTTTTCTATGTATATCCTCTCCCATATGACGAGTTCACTATGACAGCCATATAATGAAGAGAATATACATAGAAAAACAAAAACCAACTAATGAACTTTGAAATCCCGCTAGAAGAGAATCCCACATTTCAGTTCATCACTAAATCAACAGATGGCAGCAACAACCCCAGAATTACCCACACCGCTGGATCTAGCGTCAGTCGCACAAGAGCCGTAGATGCAAACGAAGATTTGCGAAACATGTCCTCAAAATAGGTACGAAAGTGAAGCAGATGTGTAAAAAATGCGACTCATCTAAAATTTAATAATTTTTCGCTTCACTGTGGTGTTCCAATACAGTTGAATCTCGATATATTGGCCAAAGTTGTTTATATTTTCCACATTGCAAGGCATTTCAAGCATTAATTTACAAAAGGCACTTAAAATTAAACCCATAGTGTGGCATTCCTCCTCTATAGTTCAAATTTTCCGCCTGATAAAGCCATGGAGCCTTAACTGTTACTTCAAACCATCTAATGTTAATATCTTTAAAATACCTAGTGCTAAATATTAACACTTTGATCTTGTTGACACCACCAACTTCCTCTTGACTAAGGCCATCCTTTTATGCTTCCCCATCCCCCATTACTACTCAACCACATCCCTGTTTACAAGAACATGAGACTAAGTACAGCAGTCCGTTTGGAGCAAATGACTTCAAGGTAGGAATTGGTTTCAATGTTCTTTTGGTTCCTCTCATTTCTTTCACGTTTTCAATTTTCCAACCCCAGTTTGTAGCATCAAGAGTATTACCTAACCATTTTTGAACTTGCAAAAATACTCTCAGCGAATGTTCACGACATGCCTCAGACGGAGGTAATTTTTCTATATCAAAATTTGATCTAAGGGAACTTTTCTTTGTTACTGTCAAGAACTTGTAGTAACGGGCTTCATTCAGATTTGAGTATTTCTCTAACCCATAAAAACACAAAACAAATTTCTCACCAGCAATCAAAAGGTCCTCTCTTGTAGAATCATCCAAAAACATCCTCGCTGTGTTCTGCATATCAGGTTTTGATCTGAGCAATTCTATTGCTTTTAATTTGCCCATTCCATACATGCTGAATGTGGTATCACATCCAGTCATAGCATGACAAAACAGAAGTAACTGACGTTGATCTCCAAACTTTTCTATTAGAGTGGCGATTCTGTAGTACTGTTAATGGAACTGCACCCCCTATCTCTTTACAGAAGTATATACAAGTACTTTCAGGAGCCAGTGCCGTAAGTAATACTATTAAGTCGGTATCAGTTCCAACAACAAATACCTTACAATCACTTCTCTGCTGTTGAATTGCTGTCATAACAATCTGCACATTGCATCATCTTCCGCTGTAACAACTTGTAGTCCTCGTTTTCTGAATTCAGATGCCAAAGCTAGTACCAGTTTTCTCTTGTAACTAGTATTTCCTAAAAACTCTTCTTTTCCAGTAACACAAATTGTGTTTTCATCAAATACTATGTCAGGTGAAGATCTTTTGGCTGCTCTTCTGTTTTGTTCTTCAGTTTTCATTATTGGCTCGTATGGATAATCATCAAATACTACAATTGAATTAGATCCATACTTATTTACAAGTTTGTGTGCATAATTAGACAAACATTATACATTCTTTCTCCCACTTATAAGAAATCTGTTTTAGAAGGTCTTGCAGTTCCTTTAACGTAAATGACATTTGTCACTTTCCTCTATATGTTTGCTCAATTTGTAAAATGATTCTTTTAGCTGTGTTTGATGACTCCTAGCTAACATATGAGTTGGTTTGGATGTACAAAAATCCCTGTAGCAATATTTATGATACCTTGCTTCAGGTGCCACAAGATAACTAACGCTGAGAAGTCTGGTATTAACCCTTTCTCCCCACTGATCTTCCCGTTCATCACACCTTTTTAGAATGTTTTCTCTTATTTCTATCGTTGTTACCACATGTATTGGCTCTCTACGTTGTGAAGGGGATTTTGTATCGATCTTAGCATTTCTTCCACAAAGAAAACAGTCACTTTTAAAATGAAATCGCTCTTCGGTACTTCTTAAAACAACTGTAGGCAATGATGAGGTTGAAGGTAAATTTATATTAGGTATCTCCAATTTTCTGATAGCTGCTAAAACTGTTGTCAGCCGTGTATAGTTTAGTTTACACTTTTTGTGGACGGTTATCTTTTGTTGATCTTTTTACTTTTCTCTTAATCCATCATTGACTCTTAAACTGGTTTCAATAATAGTTTTTAGCCCCTTTTCAACCACTACAGTATGTTTCTAATTGTTCCCCACAAAAAACACAAGAATATTTTAATGTGTTCATTATTATGAAGTTATTAAATTAATTAAAATTTAAAACTATCCAAGAATAACAAATTAAAACTCATTGTGAAATCTCCTTAGTTCATACTTTAACGATACAATCTTCAATTTAACTAAAATAACCATTGTCTTTCTGGATTTAGAAATTATTACACTAGTAACTTTACTCTCTATTGCTATTTCTTGAAAACACAGTAGAGTCCTAATTTATTAAAACGTTACACTGTAACCACTGTCTTACTTATTTACATTGTCACACAAAACACTAATATATAAAAGATAAAATCGAAATTCACCGAATGAACTCACTTGACGCACTGCCAAACTGAACTGACACTTGTTTATGTCTACGTAGAGTCTAGGAGAGATAAGAGGTCGTCGACCCCGCGCCGCACTGGTGGTGCCAACTTGATACTTTCGTCATTACGGCTCCAACTATTACTTTAAAGCTTCGATTAAGTAGTCTTTTTGGTGATCATTATTACTTACAGTTAGAATTTTGTTTAATGTGCTGTGTTATAAAATGTGTATGGAAGTGGTGGGATGTACTTATTTTCAGAGACAATAACTCCCATTCCCAGCATGATGGTGACTAAAGGCCAATTCCTCCTCCCTCGTCAAGCCCGAGTCATTTGGTAGTAAACTCAATGATATTGCTGATTGGTAGGAAATCAGAAACCATAAATTTTGTTTTATCTCATTACTTTTAATGTCATTATGCACAGTATCTTTCTGTTTCATCTATAATTACCTTTAAACCAATCACTGATATCGAACAGACTACAAAATCAACATAGAGTAGCCCTGGAATATTCATATTTGTAATTGTGCTTATGTGATTTACGATTTCTCAATTGATCTGAATATCATTTATGAATAAATTAAACAATACTGGGCTCAACTTACACACTTGTCTGCTTCTGCGTCACTTCATAGTAACCTCTTCAAGGTGACATTTGATAATAGAGCTCCTGAAACAACCTCACAGTACTGAAATTCACACTCTTTTGTTTTTAAATTATAAAAGACAATCTTCTTAATATTCACCAGAGATTTTCTTATCCATTTTTCTTCCCAGTATTCACTGATTTTCTGGTAGGCTATTCTCTTCTAATAAGATAGAATATGATTCATAGGCATAACTATCCCGGAGGTGCAGAAACAAGGAAACTTTTATCCCAGCAGCATTCCTATTACTTTCAGGTCCCATAAAACCCTTTGGTGTTTCAAATAGTTTAATGTCTTCACCAGCATCTTCATACTTTAATAGCCTTCTTTTAAGTGTACAAAATATGCTACTATCACTGAGCCATACTTTTTCCAGTGTAGTTGAATGTTTTGTTCTTTGAAGATTTTTTTGAATTTATCAAAGGCCCATGGATGGTAAGTGAATTTTTTGAAGATCATATTAGTTTCTGTAGTTGAGAGGGTTGTGGTTTCCTTTCAACTAGCACCAGTCAAACATTATTCTTTAAAACACCTAATTTGCTCAAACATCAAAGATGCCATTCCATCTAACAAAGGATCTGGTGTATATCAAATTGAATGCTGTGACTAGTCAAATTTATATTGGAAAAAGCAAAAGAAATTTAGAAACAAGAGCAAAGGAGCACTTTAGGAAAATTAATACAAACAACGCAATTGCCATGCACTTTTGGAAAAAAAACGACAACATAAATCCAGAACCAAAACTACTTAAACATACAAATAGAAAACAAGATCTGTCCACATGGGAACAAATCATTTCAAAAAATAGGAACAAAATATTCAATTTCATTTGTTCAGCAAGTTCCTCGAACCGCCACCAGAGGAGACTTATGACAGAATATTGCCAGCTACACCACTGAGAACCAGTCAATGTCCAGTTGGCAAAGTAAGTGTTGTTTAGTGTCATTAATTGACTCCCTTTAAATGAAAATATACTTTTTCTTGCAAATGAGATTGTGTTCTCTCTGCTGCTTTTGAGAGTTAGAGAGCTGCAGATGTAACAAAACACAGTGGGCTGATATAAAATAACTTAGTAAAGTGACACACACAAAATTCACTTCAAATTTATACTCAAATGACCGTGATGCATTTGTGTACTTCTAAACAACTTGAGAATTGGTCTTTTCACAGTCGATAATGTTGAATCACTTTACAATCGATTGCAATATATATATATTGTCGCGGCGAAAAGGCACGGAACTTTCGGTGCCGAGAGATAAGCACGGTTTCTGTACACAAAAGAGCCTGCAGATAAAAGCAACAGACGGATAGGTTTCACGTAGATAACGAGCTTGCATAAGCAGATAAACATAGCGCTTGAGATAAAAGACCGAAACAAACTGAGATAAATGGAAATTTCTGGTCACATCTTGATTATTCGGTTTTTTTTATTCTTCTGGAAATCTCTCAAATTGTGAATGAGGTATTTAAGGAAGTGATGAGTTAAGTAACAGGAGTTGTTGTAACGAGAGCTGATCAGAACGTTGTTTGTTATTGTCATCGACCTTGGTTGATTGTGGTGTGTATGTGACGTAATGTTACGTGAGAATTGATCAGTGTATTTCTACGGAAATAAAGAACTTTTAGAATTTCTGCAAATTGGATTTTTAATTCTACGAACCCACAGTCACAACTGGTGTCAGAAGTGGGATAACGGCCATGGACGCGGCATTAGAAAAGATTTTACAGAAAATGGAAGAAATGAAGACGGCGAATGACAACCTCGCTGCAAAAACAGAAGCGGCAAATAACAACCTGGCCGCGAAGCTGTAGACCAAAATAACTTGGCAGGGGAATTGAAAGAAATGAAGACGGCTAACGACAACCTCACGGTGGAACTGAAGGAAATGAGAACGGCGAACGATAGCCCGGCCGAGAAGATGACCGAATTGACCACGGAGATGAAAGCAACAACCGAGGCCCTCGCCGCAAAGTTTGAAGAGCAGTTGACTGGCGTGAGGGATGAGGTCACGGAGCTGGGCAAGTGGACGAGAAGGTCGAAGACCTGGCGAGCCGCGTTAACGAGCTGGAGGCAAAGGCCGACAGCAACACAAAATCCCTGAACGCCATAGTGGCGGACGTCGTCGGAAGGAGGTTAAAGGGTTTAAAGGTAGAGGCGCCGGGACGCGACAGATCTGCACGCGTCAAACCTCCTAAATACGACGGCGCGACAACTTTCGAAGTCGTCCACCGTCAATTCGACACGGTGGTCAAACACAACAAGTGGTCACCAGAGGAAGAGGCCGCACAGCTAATAGCCAGTCTCCAGGGACGGGCCGCAGAAGTCCTGAATGCGGTCCAAACAGCGGCGGTACCCAAGGACATCTGGGAGGCCCTGGAGAATCGGTTTGGAAACCATCGCTTAGCCGCAGCGTACCACAGCCAGCTGAAGGCAAGGTCACAGCAGCCAGGGGAGACGCTGCAGGAGTTCGCCCTGGCATTTGAGCAGCTGGCCGGAAAAGCCCTAGTCGACCTGCCACCAGAGTTTGTATCCCGAGAGGCTGCCTACACATTTGTCGAAGGGGTACGAGACATGGTGATCCGTTAGCACCTGATGCTCGGCGACTACAAAACCATCCACGAGGCGCTGATGGCAGCATTGAGGATGGAGACGGCCAAGGTAACAGTTATCCCGACGTGGAGAACGAGGAGTGTCCGCTACACCGCAGACAGAATACCAGCCGAGGAACGCCGGCGAAGACCTAGTGGCCTGTGTTGGTGTGGACACCCTGGACACCTGGAGAGAAATTGCCCACAATAGGAAGAGCAGTCGGAAAACGAGTAAGGGCCGTCGTGGAGAGGGGCACGTTGGCGCCATCACCACCATCCCCTCAAGTGACACTGTGCGTGGTCAGCCGGCGTATGGATGACAGCCTCATCGCGCACGGTTGGGTGAGAGGGAAGCCGTGCCGCGTGCTGGTGGACACCGGAGCAGCCGTGACCATCAGATCCGACGTGGCCAAGGATTTGCCGACGAGGAAGCCGAGCCGACCATACCAAATAGTGATGGCATCGGGTGACACCTTGCCTGTGGAGAAGGAGGCCCTATTGAAATTGACCTTGGGACGGAGTGCCTTGCGTCTGTGGATGTTCGTCGCGAAGGTGGCTGAGGAGGTGATACTGGGATTGGATGCCATCAGGAGCCAGGAGGCGACGGTCGACGTCGGCAGGCAGGTCCTGCGGCTCAATTCTGCCAGAAGAGAATCCCACATTTAAGTTCATCACTAAATCAACAGATGGCAGCAGCAACCCCAGAATTACCCACACCACTGGATCAAGCTTTAGTTGCATAAGAGCCGAAGATGCAAACGATGATTTGCGAAACATGTCCTCAAAATAGGTACGAAAGTGAAGCAGATGTGTAATAAATATGACTCATCTAAAAATTAATTATTTCGCTTCACTGTGGTGTTCCAATACAGTTAAATCTCGATATATCAATTGATTGTTCCATCATTACATTCCTCAGAATTCAGTTATAGAACTTTATTCAACTCTGGTGAACATGTGGTAGTAATTTTTGGAAAAACAGTAATCTTGTATGGTTTTAGTTTGAAAAGTTCTGCTGCATTACATGCTGAAGCTTTCAAAATGTCAGTTGCTTATGCAGGGCACCTAAGAGATTTATGGGGTGATCATTTCTAACCTTTCTAACTTCTACCCTGTAAGCACATGCTTATTCCTATCACAAATTGATCCCATTTCCCTGAATTTATTTACTAGCAAATTAACAGTCTCTCTATTTGGAACACCACCCCAGAAAATTCAGTTTCAAGGTTCTTTTCAACTTCTGTGCAAGACAATGTAAGCACATATCATACATAAACACTTTGTCTTACTGTATATTGCAAACAAGAAATTTTGAAAATACTTCAAGCAAAACTAAACAGTTCCAAACACTCCTAATGTTATGCGTGATTGCAGGAATTTAGTAACAGTGATGTCAAAATAAATTGAGAAAGCTATTTGTAGTCCAGTTTTAATACTTTGTTACTTATATTTTTATATTACTGAGGGACTAGTTTTGGAAGCTATTGCTTCCACTTTCAACCTCGAAGGCCTGATTATCATTTGTTGTTGTCTGTTCTCCTCTCTCTGGAGGTGGAACTATAGTATAACCTTCTTTATGAAATTATTGACTGGGATTTCAAAGTTCACGCTCGATCCTCATTTTTCAATATTAGTATTGTCACGGTGCTGGGCATAAACGTTTTGGCACAAATAGATAATAGACGGCAGATGTTTCATGAGCTTGCATAAGCAGTTAACGACAACACGGCGAGTGTTTCCAAAGCCAGCAAACAATGTTACCTCAGATAAAGGACTCGCCGGCACAAGTAGGATTTCATGTCTGGAAGCTTCTAGAGATATCTCGATTGAAGGAGAAGGATTGTTTGTCTTGTTTGCTCGAGAAGGTCCTCAAGTTATGAATGGAGATATAAAAAGGGATTGTGACACGCCAGCAGAGTAGTTGTGTAACAAGAGTGTTGTTATAACGAGAGCTAATGTAATCAGCTGCAAGTGTTTGTTATTGTCCTCGACCTTGGAAGATTGTGTGATGTAATGTTGTTACGTGAGAATTGGACAGTGTATTACTATGGAAATAAAGGAAATTTTTAATTTCTGCAACTCGGCCTTTTAATTCTACGAACCCACAAAGTCACAGTATGTTCTCCCAAGTTGTCTGTTTTGGTTTTCACCTCTTATTAATTTTGGATTTGGGTAAATGTCATGATGTTTGTTGCAAAATAGAAATGCTACTGCTAATTTATCTTCTCATTTAAATTTGATGTTTCTAAAATGCTCTTTGACTCTGGTTTTTAGGCTTCTTTTAGTTTGACCTATGTAGCATTTTTCACAATCCTTACAACTTATTTGGTATATTCAGAATCCATTATTTGGCAAGATTTCATCTTTTGTTTTTGAATTTAACAATTTCAATACCGACTTTCTATGGGTAGGTGCCAAAATCATATCTTATTCCTTAAGATCTTTTTGAATTTATTAAGTGTTTTTGGGTGGTACATGAATCCACTTATGCCCTTGCTTTATTCTTAAGTGAATGTGGTTGCTTCCTTAATGTTTTCTTTAGTTTAGCTTTTTTAATTTTCTTAAATACCAGACTTTTGTTGTGTCCATTTTCCTCTATGTGAAGTATGGCGTATTGTTCCTTGTAGTATTCTGTTTTATCCATGGTTATGTTGACCAATCTATGTGTAACTGGTTATAGCTATGATTTTTTATGTAATTATCTGTATACAGTAAATTGTAAATTCTAAATTTAATTTTTGTGTCATTCTTGATATTTAGGTCCTAGAAAGAGCTGTCCATTGACTTTTCTACTGTGAATTTGGCAAGCTTTTTCCTACAGACTGAGTAGTTTTAATGCATCATCTATATGTCTATTTGTACATATTTGTTCGCTTCACTATTAATAGCTTCACATCTTACATGTCTATTTGGAATTATTGCAAATTGACATACTGATACAAAACCTTGAAGATCCATGGGAAGTCAATTTTAATGTGTGTTTCAAATGCACTCAAATCTGCCAAAAACTCTGATGGAAAACTGCCATGGAAAACTGATTTCTGCCTGTAGTATTTCTCATTAAAGCTGAAGAAGATAAGTTTGTTAATGAAATGAATTCTTCTGCGTCTATTATAGCTAGCCAGTTTTCTAACACTGATTTTTCTCATATCGAGATTTAACTGTATTGGAACACCACAGTGAAGCGAAAAATTATTAAATTTTAGATGAGTCGCATTTTTTACACATCTGCTTCACTTTCGTACCTATTTTGAGGACATGTTTCGCAAATCTAATAGATGATGCTTTGAAACTACTCAACCTGCAAGAACCCAGCATACAATTCACAGTAGAAACTGAAGAGGATTGTACTCTACCTTTTTTAGACCTTAAAATCAAAAAAGGCAATGAAAAACTAGAATTTGGCATTCATAGAAAAGCAACACACACAGATAATTACATCAAAGCAAATAGTTTCAACCCAATTCCACACAAACATGCAACCATCAACAGTCTCACACACAGATTAGTAAATCTACCTCTCAGCCAGCAAGAATATCAAAACGAATACCATCAAATCTTAAAAACTGCAATTAAAAATGGATATGGAAAAAACCTTGTAGATAAAAAACTAAAATTATTCAAACTTCAAAAGAAATTAAAACAGATCACAGCTCTCACACCAATAAAACAAGAAACTAGATTTGCTAAATTTACTTACCACCCCTGGGCCACAAAAAAGTTCCAAAAAATATTCAAGAAATACAATATAACATTGGCACCAAAAAACAATTACAACATTAAAAACCTACTTCACAGTAATAATACTGATAAGATAAAACCAGAGGAAAAGTCAGGCATTTACAAGATTAAGTGTAAAGACTGTGCAAAAATTTACATAGGGAGGACAAAAAGAAACATAGGCACTAGAAAGAAAGAACACTTCAGGCACTTAAGATACAAAAATATTGATAAGTCCGCAATAGCAGCTCATTTCTGGTCTGAAAATCATGAAATTGAAGATAGCACAGAATTACTAAAATACGTACAAAAACAGTGAACTCGTCATATGGGAGAGGATATACATAGAAAAACATAAAAACCAACTAATGAACTTTGAAATCCCGCTAGAAGAGAATCCCACATTTCAGTTCATCACTAAATCAACAGATGGCAGCAACAACCCCAGAATTACCCACACCGCTGGATCTAGCGTCAGTAGATGCAAACGAAGATTTGCGAAACATGTTCTCAAAATAGGTACGAAAGTGAAGCAGATGTGTAAAAAATGCGACTCATCTAAAATTTAATACTGATTTTTCTGTTCGTTTGCTTGGGAATAGTGGTGTGACATTAAATGAAACCAGTCTGTCATGTTTATCTATCTTTATGTCTGAGTTTTTCTACTAAGTCTAGAGAGTTTTTTTAAATTTGATATACTGCCATATGTATGTAACAAGTAGGTATGAAATTGTGGATTAACACTGTATGAAAGAAGGGAAGGTAGTTTATTGAAGAAGAGTTCACTGCTTGTGCTGGATACTTTGGGTAAAGGATTTTAAAGAGTAAGACATGAAAATGCAGTTTTTTCTATTGTACTGGAAGGCCTTACTTCATAAATGCAACTCTTTATATCCAACAAATAAACCCTTAAAAGTACATTGTCCAGTAACAGGGAGCATTACTATTTTGGTCGTCGGTCTCTGAAACTGTTCATTACTGGTTGAACTGTGTCCTGCTGTCAGCTGAGTCCAATATCAGATAGCAATAGGTTTCCCACAAGATTGAGTGGATATATAGCCATTTTTTGTATTGGCAGGAAGTTTAAAATCAAACACTGGACATTTTAACATCAGTTTGAATGTACGCTACAACTGAATTTTGGAGGCAACCTCTGACAAAGAAAAGTGCATCTTATAGTGCATAAAATATGGTACTAAGCTTCATTCCTATTTTCCAATTATGTACATTAAAGTTATTTTTAGTATATTCTATCTGTTTTTTGCTTTTTTCTTAAAGCAGTTGTTTTATTACAAATGCACAAACTACAGATGACACTTTTATTTGAAAAACCATGGTGCACTTTTATTGAAATTTCTTCTTTTTTCATTTTTCCAGCCACTAGAGAGAGCTGTAACTACTACTTCAAATCACAGCTGCCTTGAATAATTTTAACAATGAACAATCTTAATATGCCATTCCCAAGAGTGAGAAAAATTTGTCTAAAGGAACATTCACACCTGGATGCACCCAGGCAAAGTGCAGCTTGCAAAAAGGATTAATAGGCTCACACCAAGACATGTAGGGGAGCTGAAGTGCCAAGGTTATCTCCCCCCCCCCCCTCCAATGTAGTTGCATAGGATGATGAATGAATTGTGTGAAATGCTCAAATGAGTCTAGGGTTCAAAGAGCAGACACATTCATCTCTCAGGATGAGGAAAAGTCACAGAAAAGAACCTTATCCAGATAACTCATTCTGACTGAGATTTGAACTTGGAATCTCTGGAATGTGAGGCAGACCCACTACCCTCACACCATAGAAGTGGGCATTTATTGTTAGTCACATTTTTTAACTTAATTTCTTATTAAATATGCAGAGGTGTCCACTCTTGAAACTTTTGTTCAGTCATCATTGTGATTTAGATATAAGAACATATTGCTTCAAATTCTTATCAAATATAATTTTTACTTTGATTATATGTTTTGTTGTATTATTTAGTAGGAATGCAAAACTGTAATCAGTTAAATATATATTTCACAATTTTATGCAGCTTATCAGTAAAATGTTTTATATTCATATACCTGTGACATGTCCAATTTCTTTGGTAATTTGTTCCCAAGCATTAACTGTAATTACTAAGTAGTTTATGAGATTTGTCATGCAAAAACATGCACTGTTGCACCACATTAACTTTAACTCGTCCATTGCTGCAGATAAAGCTTACTTGTGCAAATACCTGCCATTCCATCAGGAATGGCCTCAGTTATGTCACATGAAGCCTTCCAATAGTGACATGATTGATACCGATGATAAAACTCCACCTAATGAAGACAAAATGTTCTCTGCAAGCTTCACCTTGACATATATCGAGATTTAACTGTATTGGAACACCACAGTGAAGCGAAATAATTATTAATTTTTAGATGAGTCGTATTTATTACACATCTGCTTCACTTTCGTACCTATTTTGAGGACTGTTTCGCAAATCATCGTTTGCATCTTCTGCTCTTATGCAACTAAAGCTTGATCCAGTGGTGTGGGTAATTCTGGAGTTGCTGCTGCCATCTGTTGATTTAGTGATGAACTTAAATGTGGGATTCTCTTCTGGCGGGATTTCAAAGTTCATTAGTTGGTTTTTATGTTTTTCTATGTATATTCTCTCCCATATGACGAGTTCACTATGTTTTTGTACGTATTTTAGTAATTCTGTGCTATCTTCAATTTCATGATTTTCAGACCAGAAATGAGCTCTATTGCGGACTTATCAATATTTTTGTATCTTAAGTGCCTGAAGTGTTCTTTCTTTCTAGAGCCTATGTTTCTTTTTGTCCTCCCTATGTAAATTTTTTCACAGTCTTTACACTTAATCTTGTAAATGCCTGACTTTTCCTCTGGTTTTATCTTATCAGTATTATTACTGTGAAGTAGGTTTTTAATGTTGTAATTGTTTTTTGGTGCCAATGTTATATTGTATTTCTTGAATATTTTTTGGAACTTTTTTGTGGCCCAGGGGTGGTAAGTAAATGTCGCATAAGAGCCGAAGATGCAAACGATGATTTGCGAAACATGTCCTCAAAATAGGTACGAAAGTGAAGCAGATGTGTAATAAATACGACTCATCTAAAAATTAATAATTATTTCGCTTCACTGTGGTGTTCCAATACAGTTAAATCTCGATATATTAGCAAATCTAATTTCTTGTTTTATTGGTGTGAGAGCTGTGATCTGTTTTAATCTCTTTTGAAGTTTGAATGATTTTAGTTTTTTATCTACAAGGTTTTTTCCATATCCATTTTTAATTGCAGTTTTTAAGATTTGATGGTATTCGTTTTGATATTCTTGATGGCTGAGGGGTAGATTTACTAATCTGTGTGTGAGACTGTTGATGGTGGCATGTTTGTGTGGAATTGGGTTGAAACTATTTGCTTTGATGTAATTATCTGTGTGTGTTGCTTTTCTATGGATACCAAATTCTAGTTTTTCATTGCTTTTTGTGATTTTAAGGTCCTAATTATATTTTTGTCCATGGTTTCCAAGCCTTCTACTGCTAATTCTATATCTGCAATGAATTCATCTGGGTTGCTGGAGTATGTTATACATGTTTTTAGGCCTTGGTTAAGCACATCTATTTCTTCAGTGTTAAAATTTTGCTTTGAGAGATTAATTACATTGTCTAGGGATGTGTTCTTTGCTGAAATTTTGTTATGTTTTGGTTGCCAATGATTATGGTTATGCTTTAGTTTCTTCTTTTGACGATAAACTTTCTCTTTGACTTTATAATTTATACGTTCAAATGATTTGGTTTCTAAATGGTCCCATGCTGTATCCATTGACAAGCAACACACACAGATAATTACATCAAAGCAAATAGTTTCAACCCAATTCCACACAAACATGCCACCATCAACAGTCTCACACACAGATTAGTAAATCTACCCCTCAGCCATCAAGAATATCAAAACAAATACCATCAAATCTTAAAAACTGCAATTAAAAATGGATATGGAAAAAACCTTGTAGATAAAAAAATAAAATCATTCAAACTTCATAAGAGATTAAAACAGATCACAGCTCTCACACCAATAAAACAAGAAATTAGATTTGCTAAATTTACTTACCACCCCTGGGCCACAAAAAAGTTCCAAAAATATTCAAGAAATACAATATAACATTGGCACCAAAAAACAATTACAACATTAAAAACCTACTTCACAGTAATAATACTGATAAGATAAAACCAGAGGAAAAGTCAGGCATTTACAAGATTAAGTGTAAAGACTGTGAAAAAATTTACATAGGAAGGACAAAAAGAAATATAGGCACTAGAAAGAAAGAACACTTCAGGCACTTAAGTCCGCAATAGCAGCTCATTTCTGGTCTGAAAATCATGAAATTGAAGATAGCACAGAATTACTAAAATACGTACAAAAACATAGTGAACTCGTCATATGGGAGAGAATATACATAGAAAAACATAAAAACCAACTAATGAACTTTGAAATCCTGCCAGAAGAGAATCCCACATTTAAGTTCATCACTAAATCAACAGATGGCAGCAGCAACTCCAGAATTACCCACACCACTGGATCAAGCTTTAGTCGCATAAGAGCAGAAGATGCAAACGATGATTTGCGAAACAGTCCTCAAAATAGGTACGAAAGTGAAGCAGATGTGTAATAAATACGACTCATCTAAAAATTAATAATTCACCTTGACAGTTTTACCATGTTTATTGAGAGCCTCAGTACATCCAAGTGTTACTGTACCTTAAATCTTCTTTCCTACTAATTATAAATTCTGACATAATTCATGATTTCTTCTTTGTTCTTCTAGTTTCCATTATTACTAATTGTGTAACAGTCTGTGTTAAACCGTAGTAAAATCTTTAACTCAAATTTGTTGAAAGTTAACTTTAAAAGGTAAATTGGAATTAACATTGAAATAATTAAAATACTACATTGTGGTATGTGAAGAACAGAGTGTCTCATTCAACTCATAATATAATTTTAATTAATGAAAGTTATTGAAGTGGATAATTTGATTATCAAGTATCCCTAAACAAATTTCACATATCTTAAATCTGTATTTTCCTAACTTTTCTTTATATAAATCCTAATCAATTCATACTCAAATATCACTGAAAACATGTATTTTTTATCCTGTACAGATATATATAAAATTATAAAATAAAAACACAATTTTGCTGTTTAGTTTCATATGCAAAGAAAATGCAATTACAATTCTTTACACAGAAAACAAATATTATACATTCTATATTATTTTATTTCTACACCGGATCTATGACGTACACAAAATGAGGACAGTAAATGCTTCTGTACAAATAATAGATTATCGGAAATTGCAAAAAGCATCTAATTGTGTACACAGAATGCTATGCAACATGCATACAGTGAATGACAAACACAAACATCTGTGTTAATTTGGAAATAATGCAGCACAGAGCAGCCACAAACTAAACACCGTTCCCTAGTTAAGTTCTTGTGGTTTCACTCGTTATCGCTTTGCCATTTTTAAAGTTCATGATAAAATTTTGTCACAGCTTCACTTTCATCTGAATTCGTAGATCTGTATGCTGTGCTCAGGGACATGGGTCAGCGTCAGTGACTGGTACCTGAAACAATGTAAATGATTTCATGTGTAACTCTCACACAACTTTATTATATTATTGTACAATGATGAAAGATTTTTATAGTAATACCTCCCCTTTGCCCCTGTTAATTTGAAAACTGCTGTGATATTCCTAATAGATGAATGAATAAATAATTTATTTCTTAAGTGTAACATACTACACACATTTATTTTCTCTAAAACCTTTAAAAAATTATGTTCCTGATCGCACCCAAATTCCTCTCACATTTCTACAATAATCTACAATTTCCTCTCTCTCTCTCTCTCTCTCTCTCTCTCTCTCTCTCTCTCTCTCTCTCTCTCGCAATCTTTTTTTAATTGCACCATATAATTTTAAATAAAACTTTATCTCTAAAGCTAGCCCAAATCTTTTGTCTCTATCTTCAACTCTCTTCTTAATTTTTCCAAAATCCTACTGTTATGCATTCCCTCATCCCAATTTCCTGTATAAGATGTTTTGTATTTCTCTCAACTGTTAAATTTCATTACTTCCATTTATATCTCATACATTCTTTTAAAACTATATGCTTTCCTAACTTAAAACTCCAATACTAACATTTAAAATTCTCTGCATTGCAAACTCTCTTCTCTCCACTTTCCATAATGCTGTCAAATGCTGTGCCTCTTGGTGAAGCTTTGTGTAGCCACAACACTTCTCTACAAAATCTGTATTATATCTACTTTCTGATAAGAGTGCAGATCAGCTAGAAAGTCCTGAGGCAGCCATGCACACTGGTCACCAGTCCAGTGAGACGTCCCCTCCATCTCTCCATTTCAACCAGAAGGAATGTCAGGACAGGCTGCCAGAGAGGGGAAGTGACAACTTTCGCTCACATTCCTAGCCCCTCTCACATCCACATTTCCCCTCACCAGAGTACTTCCTATTTGGCCCGTACTCTAACAGCTAAAAGAATTTTCTAATACAGTAGACTCACAATGGATGGATCTAGTAAGAGGCAGCTATGCCATAAAACTTTTGCCACTTCCTGTCACTGTTGTCTGTCATACTATATAGCAGTGTTGTCATTGAGGGGAAACAGGGCAGTTACCTTTCCCCCCCTCCTAGTTAACCTTCGCAGGTGACGTAATAGATACTGGGGTAAGAAAGAGCATGAGGAAGATTCAGTGGCGGGGTGTTAAAATATTTATTCATATTTTTTATGTGCACAATATGTATTGAATTCCATTGTGAATTATACTTTTATAGCTACATGTTAATATTTATTAGTTAATAATTTAAATGGAGTTCCTATTCTTCTTAGCTATTAACTTGTCCATATCGGGCTCTATGCTAGATATACTTAAATGTAATGTAGAGGTTAGATTCACATCATTTATCCTAGATCGTTTTTTGTTCTTGGTATTATTCATAACAGAAGATTCATTCACATCTGTATGTCCCTCAAAACATTGCAGCCATATGCAGACTCAGCCATTTTAAATTGGGATACATGTGCTGGTTGATTGTTTTATATAGTTCTAATCCAAATTTTCCACATCTTTTCAAACAGATCTATAATCTCCAATTGCAGATGTGATGGCACTTCTGTATTTACAAAAACTGGATTACATAGAATTAATAATTCCATTTCCATTCCAATTATGTCACAAAATCTGTTTGCAAATTCAGAATACAGCTTTATCATAACTTGTTGGTATTTGTCTTGTGTTTCAAATGCAACATTTGAAACTGATTTAAGTAGAAGAAAGTGGTATAAATCTGCCTTCTGAAGCTGTTCTTCCCATAGCTTCAGTTTATCCATGAACGCTTTAGGTCCTGTATTACGATCTCCGGTTAAGGTGTTGGTTAACAGTTAACTTGAAGTTACACGCAGATGTCGGTATTACGACCTTCAGTTAAGTGATAACTGAATTATTTCTTGAGATAAACTAACCTCACCTCGGGTAGCGATTAGTGAGATAACCTGGAGTTTACCTTCACACACAAAAAAGAAAATGGCGTACCTCCAGGCCAGATTGAATGTCGACAGCAATTCTCAGGATGAAATGTTGGCACAGTATTTATTTAATAGAAGAGCTAAACGAATTAGAATGCGGAAAGATAATTTCATATATAATTTGTGACATGTTGAAAATGGAATAAAATAAACCACAGGAGTATTAGATATCTTGACGTAATAGGTTATGGAATGATAATTTCTAGTGTCCCATGGTGTCAGTGACTTGTTGCAAGCAATGCAATATTTTATGCAACCATATTGCAACATATTTTAATGAACATAAATGTAATAAACAAAGCATGTTAAATCTATACCGGAAAGTACACGAAATACTATATGTGTAGGTGGGGAGGCATAAAAGTACAGAAACATTCTGAAGAGTAAACATTCGATTTTGCTAATAGTGGGTGCAATGTTTAATTTGCATTTCGTTAAAGCATTACCAGAGGAAAGTAACAAACTGTAAAGCAAACAGTGAATAAAACAAAGTTTTAGGTTATGCAATTTGTATGCAGTACACAAATATATTTGCTGCAAATTGCACACTTAAATAAATGTTAAAACCTGCCCATCTTGTATCCTGTGGTATTTATATGAAACCATTTATTTGTTCAATTGCATTTTTCAATCGAGGGCACAATGCTGTGACTGAAATGTGGCATTTGATTATGAAGTGCTAAGAAGAAATGCAAGTTTGCTACAACCTGTTTCCTTAAAAGAAAACCATAGTTATTGCTTCATAACTAGAAAAATATATTATGTTTAAAAAAAATCAGGTTCCAATTTACTGGTCCCAGAATGCATATTTAATAACCTTATTTTTATTCATGAATGACTCGTAATTTGTGGACCTTTCCTCTTTGCATATACCTCTGTGAAATTATAATTTATATAACAGGTGATTTATTCATGAGGATAAACTACTAACCAAATGATTTTAGTCAAATTATATTTGTGCAATACTATTATCAGAATTAATAACAGTTATATGGCCTTATTTTTAAACTTTTTTTTTTTTTTTACTGGAAATCTCTTGGTGTTCATAAATTAACAAGGCGTTCCATATATTCTCCATATATCTCACCTAATCTACAATAACACTAACCTAACGCAACCTATATAACCTATAACACTAACCTAACGCTATGGAAAAATTAAACTGTAAACGAACTATGCTAGACCTTATTACAAATGAACTATTAATGAAAATATCACGAAAATATACAAAGAACAGCTAATAAAAAGATAAAACAAGACACCTGATGCTATTACATGTGTTTGGTTTTCCCACTAATTCACATTCTAATCACAAGATAGCGTTGCAAACAAGGTAAAATCCTGGTGGAAAATATTGCCAACCGTTCACATCTCACCATAATGTATAGGGTAACAAACCTTCAGGTAAATCGAGTTCGTAATACAAGGTACTGAACCTAACCAATAGTTATTAACTGAAAGGTAAACTTCAGCTGGTAACCGGAGATTGTAATACAGGCCCTTAATGGTGCTCACCATGTCAGTTATGCAGCGATCCTTCCCTTGTAAAATGATGTTTAGCTGATTTAAATGATCGAATAGATATGTTAGGAAAGCAAGATCCATGTTTCGTTGGACAACTGAGGAATAACAATACCTTGCTTCCTTAAAAACTCGTCTACTTCAGGGAGGATATTAAAAAACCAGTGAAGCAAATCTCTTTTTAAATTAAATCTGAATAATCTGATCCCTTATCCGATAAGAATTCTTGAAATTGTCGGTGCCGTAGGGGGTGAGCTTTAATCAAATTTACAGTTTTTACTATCACTGACAAAACATTATCCAATGTTGCACTCTTTGCACATAAAGCTTCCCTATGTATCATACAGTGCATCATTTTTACATCATTAGACAGTCCAGTTTCAGCTAAATGGGATTTTAATCTTCCCATGAAACCATTAATATGGCCAATCAATATGGCACCATCAGTTGCGATTGCTACTAATTTTTCCCATAGCAAGTCATATTTACAAGCTACCATGTATAGCGCTTCAAAAATGTTTTCTCCACATGTATGATCTTTTAGAGGAAAGATGTCCAGAAATTCCTCCAAAATACTGAAGTCGGTATCAAACCCATGAATGAATACAGCCAACTGAGCAGTATTTGTTAGATCTGTACAGTCATCTATGGCTAAAGAATACCATATGAAGTTCTTTATTTTAACTTTTAATTGTTCTTCGATATCAGGGGCCATTTCTGATATCCTGGAGGTTATTGTTCCCCTTCTTAGTTGTTTATAGGCTTGTAGTGTACTGGGGCAATTATCTTCAGCTACTGTTGTCATACATTTTTTTACAAATTCCCCTTCAGAATATGGCTTATTTCCCTTAGCTATTAACTTTGCAATTTTATAGCTTGCACATAATACACTGTCGGCTTTAACATTAATAACAGAAGAGGATTTATTCTTAAGGATTTGTTCCATTCCTCAAATCTTCCTTGACAGGCTGAACCAATGAGAATATTGGTGCTGTACTCCTTAGAATGCCAGATGTTGAAATGTCTTTGAATATTATATTTGGATGCGGTATGCATTTCTTTTGAACATATTACACAGCATGCTTTGACTTCATAATTAATTGCAAAATACTGATTTTCCCATTATGGGTGAAACCTGTAACAGGACATGTTGATTGTCCGCCACTTACTTGCCTTCCCGTAGGGGAAGGGATCCGTCCCTTTCAGCTGCCAAAGTGCGGGCTCTGCGGACCCTTAGCACTCGTGGTACCTCTGACGTTACTAGAGGAACCTCGGGCCGAACAGCCGAGCCCCTCCTTCGGGAGTTGTTCGGATTGGGATGGTCTCGAGGGGGCAGTGTGTTCCCGATACCCGTGGGAGATTGGGTACGTCTTCGGACGGGGTTGAGGGAAGCCATTAAGTTTCCGGGTACTAGCCTGCTTAGCTAGTAGAAGGTGTGCTAGATCACCAAGCGGCCCCACCGAGGTCATATTGGTAGTCTTCACCTTGTGTGTTGACGCGCGTAAGTGGCGTATCCACTTCCGTCCCGTCTTGTGTCCCTAGGACCAGATGGGGGGGCTTGTTAGGAAACTAGGTCTTGCCCTAATGGAAAGCCCCACGGAGGATGCCGGGCGCCCTTCACGGGATAGCTCGGATAACTCCCTGGTTGAAAGAGGCCCGGGTCCTGTTCCTACGGGTTCAAGGCTAATGGGAGTAGAACCTCTGGACTCAACTTACTTGCCTTTGTTTTAGAACACAAAGGGGTGTAGACATACCACAATAGCCAATGACCATCAGCTGTTCCCTACACCTCCGCAACACTAAGCGAAAAGTTGTAGAAGGGGAAAAGAAGAGGAGTCACCCTCAGTGACACTCAATGACACCTCTGCTATATAGGAACCTTACAGGAATTTTACTATATGAGGATATGTTCTTTTATACATGACACTAAATTTTCATTTTGTGATCATCAAGAACTGATTTAGGGAGCAGAAGATGCCTGTCTCTGTAGTGCAGATGATAGCATCTGCCTCACATTCAAGAGGTCCCGAATCTTGGTCAGCGTGAGTTAAGTGGATAGGCTTTTTTATCAGAGTTTTCCCTTATCCTGAAACATGAACATCTGTTAATTCTATGCTCTATGGACCCTGGGTTTATTTTGGACACCATTTCACTGGAGAATCTTTTAAACATTGTGAATTGACATTACAATTAGTAGCTTCAGTTTTTACATATTACTGTGAACTGACATCAGAAACTTGTCAATTTCCCAGCCAGTTTTCTTACATGCTACCTGAAATGCACTATGGACTAGAATACACAATCCAGTAACAATTACTTCTGGATCTTCTTCACATGCCTTCATATTTTTGCCCAGTTTACATTTGGCCCAGCCATGGATACATGCAAGATCTTTCTCTGTTCTATTTTGTCTCCAAGACACTCAAAAAGTCAGCTGCAGAGGAATATTCCAGAAAAGAAGAATTCTAATAACTTGATATCACTATTTTTGTTCTCGTCCCAAAATCTAATG
Organism: Mantis religiosa; assembly: GCA_030765055.1. Taxonomy (NCBI): domain Eukaryota; kingdom Metazoa; phylum Arthropoda; class Insecta; order Mantodea; family Mantidae; genus Mantis; species Mantis religiosa. Next base: position 136,180,223 of record CM060954.1, on the reverse strand, counting down.
ACCAAATCCCTTTGTAGAAATTTTGATAATTTGTTGAAAGTTCCATCAAAACAACTAAATGCTTTGCAAATTTCAACTCATCAGTAAGCTTGTAATGGAAGTCTAAAGCAAGCAAGGTATGCAGATTTTGTGCGACTTAGCTGCACTTGTGATGTTGTGCAACTGTCTTTGAACATCATCTTCAAGATATTGCTGATATTCTCTTGAGCTCTTTTTGTGCTGATCATATGGATGATCCAAGTAAGTGTTTTTTTTTAATTTTACGTCCTCCAACGTTAAGTCATATCGGACGATGAATGAAATGGGTGAAATGATGCTCAAATGATCCCAGAGTCCATAGAGCTTAGAGTTACCAGATATTCATCTTTAAGGATAAGCGAAAACCTCGGAAAAAACCTTGTCCAGGTAACTCACCTTGGCCGAGATTCGAACTCGGGACCTCTTGAACGTGAGGCAGACACTCTACCACCATGCTACCAAGGCGGGCAAGTAAGTGTACTGATGGTATTAACCACAGTGGACTGAATTTTGATGTGTTATTGCTGCGTACTGTGATCCCTGCAACATTTCCCATGCACAAGACAAATACGTGCTGTAACCGGGTTTTCCATGCAACATGTTTGGCTATCACTCAAAAATGTGCAGTGTACAATACACTAAACAAAGCAGTATCCCATGTCTGATAAGATCAGATATTAGAAAAAAATAATTATGCAGCATTACATGTTAGTTTGGCAAGCTGACTGTAAGCAATTTCACATATTTTTTTTTAACTAAAATGAGATCAGTATTTCCTCTTAAAGCAATAACAAAATTGCTGAACTGAAACTGCACATTATCTGCACAAATAACGGACATTGCTGCCACTGCCTTCATGATTGTGTATATTCCAAGTCTGCAGCAGACACATGACCTGCCCTCCAGCTGATCATGGTTGGCAGGTTAGGGTTTCTTTTGCGAGTCTCAGAAGAATGTTCTTCATAGTGTGTAAAACAAAATTAGGGCAATATGAGAATCATTTAAATACTATTATTCTTGACATATGAAATTCAACAGAAGGAACTATATTATACATGTGAAATTTATGCTATTTTGGGCAAACAAATCAGACCGCCAATCAGAGTTTATTAAGGTTTTAACATGATTCCTTACAATAATAAGTTCAGGATAGGAATTATAATCTTATACATTGGTATGTATTTTAGCGTACCAAGCCGATAATCTTATCAAATTACTGAGAAATTGTAATGTAATTACATATGGTGTAACAATTCATGAAATGCTGAAGTCATTGCTGCTGACAACCCATGTTGTTGGTCACGAGTACAAGCCGCACAGAATACACATCTGTTGACTAGACAATGACGTGCATAATTCAAGAGGAGCGAGTAAAACTTAGCAGTAGGATGTGAAGTGTGGGCTTGACATTCCTTGCCCAAATCTGAATACAATTACCCTCTGGGGCCAACACCATTTGACACCATATTGGCTTACCACACTAGACCTGAACCAAGGTAATGACCATGCTAATATTATGATTCTTTTAATGCAAGTTTGCTTGGGGCAAATATGTAACTAGTTATTTTTCATTATTGTTAAATAAAATTGTATCTGTAAGCTGACTTATGTTTCTGCAAGTGATCTACCTCTGTTCTAAAACCCTCCGTGACATAACCAACCCTTCCCTTAAGGGTATAGACGTTACAGTATATAGCAAGAATACATTAAAAACGTTTAATACATTGATATATATGAGCTTGTATGAACACAAATTTCTTCCCACCTTCACGATGTAACCTATTAGCAGTGTTAAATGAGTAACAAAAAGTACACATCCACTTTATGTATTGTGAAAGTAAACATACATAACTATATTTTGGATGCTTGTTGAACACATTAAATCCAATAATCATGAATTTAGCTGAATTGCAAACAAATTATTTATGAATAAATCATAACAATGACAAACTGCAACCGGTTGGATGATTCATGACAACTTACCACGACTGGTAAGAGTAGACTCATATGAACCTTTGAAATGGTTCACAATGTACTGATCAAATGACTCATTTCTATTAAAGAATCAAATCAGTTTGCATACTTCATGTCACTCATTCGTTCAACTAATTTTAAAAAATAAATATATAAAAAAAAAAAAAGAGGAAAACTTTCCCCAAAAACATTTGCCCTGATAAAGTAAACTTTGTAAAAGCAAGTCCAAAAAATAAGGAAAACAAGAGATAATAAGATGAAGAGGAAGAAAGTATTACCAGCAATAACTGATACTTCTGTTAAAACCTACCATTCCGAACTTCTGTGGTAATAATATCCCTCTATTGTTGCTGCGGACTTCTGGAAACAGATGTAATAGAATCCTGCAAAGGATGCTCCATTGATGTCCTTTATTGTATGGTCTGGCACCAAAAAATGTTCCTTCCATCTCATAAAAATGTAGTCTGTTGATTTCAAAGCCTCATAATCAAAGCTGTCTGAATTGAAAGTCTTGGCATACTGGTAAAATGAGCCGAATTTGCTCTGCAATAATAAAACATTTGCAATTAGCAACTGTAAATTACAGATAGAGCAGTACTGCTTCACAGTTCTAATCAATGCCTCCTGTCATAATAAAACCTGATGTTTATTATGCAGAACTTGAGCCGCTGGAAAAAAATAAAAGAACTAAGGAGTTAATAGTAGACTTTTATGCTGATTAACAATTTTCTTTGTCAGAAAGACTTTGTAATAGAGCTACACAATTTATAATGTGCAAATAGTGAAACTTATTTATGGACATTTATAAGTGTACTTTTAAAAGCAGCAGCATATGAATAAAGAAGTATGTGGTACATTTTTCACTATTATATAGCGAATTACATTTTAACTACTTAAAACCCAAGTTTCATTTTAAGATAAGACAAATGTTATGCAACAATGGCACAGATTACTTGATATTGAGTTACGGACCACATGTGTGTTTCTGTACTTATGAGCATTCAGTGAAGCAAGTAGAATGTTCATTGGTTAAGAATTCTTGTGAAAGATTAACACTGGTTTTTGGAACGTCACATAGTGTGTCAAACTATAAACAGATATCCATTTCTGGAAGGTGGTTAGCAGTTATAAGTCCAGTAAGTATCCAAATATCTATCATATATTTGACTTAAACTACAGTATCGCTGCTGTATTTTCAGCCCCAAAGTTTCGTGAGGATAAAAAAGAGATGTGTACATGTTAGAATGGCCACCTTTAACTATCTAGTACTGAGACTCTACACCATAGGTTTTCAATATTTTTCAAACACTGTAACTATTATAAAGAAATAAAAACTTTTGTACCCCTTCTTAAGTAATACATTTGGTTATCAAATATAACTTAAAGGCTTTCAGCTGATATAGTATAGCTTCTATTCTTTTATGAGGAAAGATATTCTAATAAAACAAAGAGATGTTTTGGATAGAGTAAACCTGAAAATTTCAATGCCATGGCTGGATTTGAACCATGGATCTCCCAGTTTCCATCCGGTCGCTTGGAAACTGGGAGATCTGTGGTTCAAATCCCAGCCATGGCATTGAATTTTTCAGGTTGACTATCTATCCAAAACCTTAGCCTATACATGGCTAGTATGGAGGAACCACTAATTTCAATAAATTAACTTAATAAAGAGATGTTTCTTATATTATTGTTTTAATAACCCTTTTACAAGAGACATTATTTTAAAATAGGCCCACTTTGCAAAAAATGAATAAGAAGAATGCACTTGCTTCTTTTCACATAGTTCATCAATATTCATCTCTAGCCTTGTAAGTACAACCTTAATTCATTCTCAACAGCTTGTTTCTATATTAATTTTTTTAAATAAGTTAAACAAAAATAATTCCACATATGTATGTAGTTCAAAATCCAATAAGAACCTTTACAGCAAACTTTGTAAGTTTTCTGCATTCCATTTCAACACCTATCCAAAGAATTAATAATACAGCAGTCAAACATTTATTGTTTTATATGATCACATACAATTCAATTTTCTGTTCCTTCTGGGAAGTACTTGGGTTGTTGAAAGTTTCTGTAAAATGAAAAGAAAAGGGGTCACAAACTCAGTCTAATCTTATGTCTGTAGGTGGGAAGTATGCAGGTCTTCAATGAGTTAAAGTAACATCCTATTTGAATTTTAAGGTCAGCAAAATAAGATACGCTTTTTTCATTTTCTTTCAAAATTCTCAGCTGTTTTCACCTTAATATCCCAGAGGGTGATTTTTTCTCATTTATTTTTTTTTTAATTTAAAAAAAAAAATAGAAAATATCAAACTCTACCTTGCACAAGCATATTCCACATTTTCACTTTTTACAAAAGTGTCTTTTAAACAGATTAAAGCGTGTTAAACTTACAAAATCCAGCTATAAAATTTACATTTGAAAAGGAAGGGGATGACATGCTTCCCTTTTTGGACATCAAGATCAAAAAAATGAACAATAAACACTTTTTGTATTTACAAGAAACCGACACAGAGATAGTTATATTAAGAACAACAGTTTCAACCCAAAACAACACCAACATGCCATTTTCAACAATTTAATATTTCGGATGATCAACTTTCCACTAACCAGAGAAGATTATCAAGAAAGTAGCTATGTCCAATGGTTTCAATCCACATTTAATGGACAAAACAGTTAACAGACTCAACAAATCTAAGAAAATAAGAGAAACCACCACCCTAGAACCTACAGGAGAAAAAGAGAAAAAATGTTTTTAAAAATTTCACCTTCCATCCATCAGCCTATAATAAATTCCAAAAAATCTTGTCAAAACACTACATAATTCTTGCACCTCAAAATATGTTTAATATCAGAAATTTGTTAAAAGCCCTCCCCCCTCAAAAGTTCAATTACTACCACAGAAAAACCAGGATCTATGAGATCAAATGTGAAACTTGCCCTAAAATTTATATAGGAAAAACAAAAAGAAATATTGACATCAGAACTAAAGAACATATAAGAAACATTAAAAATGGTGAAACAGAAAAATCAGCAGTGCCTTTTCATTTTTTAAATACTAGACATGACATCAACTTGGAAACATATTTTATAAAAGATGTTAATCACCCCATAGACCTTTCCGTATGGGAAAAAATCTTCATTAACAAAAATCATCATAGTCATGAAACTCCACCACCGGACATCTTTGACAAGTACATCACACCATCTATTGACGATACAGAGAAAGAGGAAACCACTACAATTTGCACTAGTCGAGTTCCAGCTGAAGATGAGAGCAAAAGCTCTTGAAACATGTCCTGTGAAAAACAGTGTGAATGAAGCAGTGTGTCAATATCTTCTCGATTCACTTTTGTGCTAGGTTAAAGCAATCAAAGTGATTGAGTACTGATGATAAATTAGATATCAGATTTGTGCTCAATAAGAAAAGTTGCAATTTTTTGTGGACTTCAAACCACAGGAAACCACACTTCCACGTGAAACCCAGCAAACTTCAGTATGTAGCAATCAATTCCCATAAAGATTTCTCATATGCTGGCAAAGAAATTTTAAAGTGGCAAGACTTTTTAATCCTAGTTTTGATAAAATTACAATTTTTACACTCTGGCTGAGGACTTCTTTTAGTTCATCAGGAAAGTTATCCGTCACCAAAGTCTCACTGTCAAGGACACAATGAGTGAAGTTACACTTAGGTAAAACATTTTTGACATGACCTACGAGCCCAGAGATATGCACCTTGGCACATAAATTTTGTGATGGCCCAGGATCTTTGTGAAGTCTTTGTTTTGAACCACATACTATCTTCATTGTCTTCAAAAACTTGGAGTTTGTAAACATTAAACAGTCCTAAATTGGTTGAGCATGGTTGAGTGACCACAGGTTACTACAACAATGTTGAGCAAGTAAAGACAACATGCACTCACTCATTAGTCCCTACAAAGTTCAAGGTCCAAGGGATCGAATGGCAGTGCTCTGAGCAGAGAACTCTGTAAACAACACACTCGAAAGTCCAAATGACTCAAGAGGGGTTACGTCAAATCTGTTTAATTTTTTATTGAACATCCTGTGTTCCCCTAAAGGGTACATTTACTACAGAATGAGGACCACTCCTCTACATTAAACTAAGTTATTCTGTTTCATTTCAATAGATACATTGGCACTGTAAATTGACTTCTTTTAATGTTTTTAAAAAGTTTACTGTTGCTTTGAGATTACTATATGCAACACATAATATAAAAGAAAAGAAAATTAGCAAGTTTTGCAGTGCTATGGTCACTTCCGCAGCAAGGGGTTAAAGTTGTCTGCTAGCAACGATTACAGGTTTCCTCCCTATGTGCATGTAATGCAGTTTTTACTATAATGCCAATTCTCTTGTAAATGGAATACTTCTTGTCAGCAGCAGTTTGCTTCAGTCCAGGTGATGGGTTGTTTTTTGTGCAATTTACAATTATAGTAACAATTGTTAATAGGATTATTGGCTAGTGTTTCTTCAGAATTGTTTGCATGTTATGAAGAGATAATTGTATACACAGTAGTGGCAAGAGCTGCCAACAGTGGCTGTTGGGTCATTATAAATGTCAAAAACAAGAGATACAGCAGCAGTATTATAATATGGTAGATAGTATACATGTTTGATTTCTGGATCTAGTTAATATCAGCGAGGTAATTTTCACGGACAATCTGTAGGTAAGTAGATAAATCTACTTTCCTGTATTTTACATAAAATGTAAGTTTTGATTTGTTTTGCTCTTTCATTATGAATACTTTATCATTGTTCTCCTCAATATCATCTGATGAAGATGTGGTTAGGCATTTACAGCAGAATATATTTTGTGCTAACTATAACAGTTTCAAAGAAGATATAGGTTATCCAAGTAACTAGTGACAGACCTAATGGGTAAAATAGGATCCAATTTAAAACCAACAATGAAAAGATGTATGGCCATTTTAAGGTTAAAGCAGTTATTAGTACGAAAGTGAAGCAGATGTGTAAAAAATGCGACTCATCTAAAATTTAATAGTTATTAATATGCTTATGGTGACGGGTTCCAAGTAGATGTATTTTTTCAACGTAGCATATGATATAATGTTGCGCAGTAAAGGATACAGTTGCACACTAGCTAGGATCCACTTACGTTAATATCATTTTTAATCAAAAGTATAAAAGTATAATATACTTTTTTATAATCAAAAGTATATATTTTTATATATAGGAAAAAAAAAGTATCGACACCAGAACTAAAGAAAATATATGCAACATTAAACACGGTGAAATAGAAAAATCAGCAGTTGCTTTTCATTTTTTAAATACCAGATATGATATTAACTTGGAGACATTTTAATAAAACAGGTTAGTCATTTTATAGATCTTTCCATATGAGAAAATAATTAATAACAATCATCATAGAATCATGAATTTCGAAACTCCACCACTGGACATCTTTGACAAATACATCATGCAATCTACCGACGACACGGAGGAAAACACTACAATTTGCACCATCAAGATTATGCTGATGATGGGAGCAACAGCTCTTGAAACATGTCCTGCGAAAAACAGTGCGAGTGAAGCAATGTGTCAATATCTTCTCAATTCACTTTTATCATTTTTAATAATTCTTACTTGCGAACACAGTTTGAGGGAAGAGTAGTCTACCCCAGGATGAAATACTTGGTGACACCAGCACTTAACTAAACCACACTGGCTCAAATCAAATACAAAGCTGCTCATATAAGTAGAACTTAGATCTAAACACAATAGGAATGTGGAAGAGAAGATTACCACATTTTTCGATATGATTATAATAGTTACAACTGCAGTTCTTGAACATATGATGTACACGAGTACAATATACCTGAAGTAAACTATAATGAACATGGTATGTATACTGATCTACAGGGCAATGCAGAGTGAAGAATTAAATTACACTTCAAATGATGCATAGATGGATCACTGGAGACAAATTAAAAAGGTAACATTTAGATTTCCGAGAATTAAGTTATTTATTTTTGACACAAATGTGGTATGCATTACCAGCAACTAGTTTTTCTAGTGTCTTTTCTGAGATCTGTAACAATTTTGAGGATTACTTTAGGATACCACTTAGCAGTCAAGTGGTTTAAAACCCTAAAATTCATTCAACTCTTTCTTTTTTGCAATTGGTTTGAAGTTCCAGTTCACCTATCAATAATAGCATTTTTATATATTCTTGCATTAGTTTTTGCTTCAATTTGTTGTTCTCTTTAATTGTTCATTCTTTATTTTGTGTTCCTTTTACACTAATTTTATTTTCACCTTTTACATGACATCTTTCTAATTATAGGCATGGTTGAAGGTGTACTACAGCTTTTGAAGCAATTTATCTCTCTTTCAGCTGTTGGTTGACCCTCACTGTCTTGCATGAAGATATCACTTTGCACAATAGTTTCATTTGCACTTTTCTTAATGCATGAACTTGCAGTGATGGCTGTAAGAAAGATAGCAAGCTGTTCGTCTATCTCAAACATTATAGCATCTGCAAAAAGTATAGTGAAACTTAGTATAAATAATATATTTCTTTGTTTTTTCTGTTATCAATAAATTTTAAAATTATCTTTGTATTATTAAATATGGCAAAGATTTTGCACATAATTCACAGAAAATGCCAAAACAACTAGGAAGTAAATCATTACCAGAAAGTTATTAAAACAAAGCTAAGCTAACTAATCTAAACCTGTATTCCAGAATTTTGAATAATTGCATCTGCCATAGAAAATCAACTTTACAAAAGTTACATTTTAACTCATGTGCTAAAGCACAGGTCATCCAAAACCTGAGTTTAAAATGTAAACACCTAGGGTTAGTATTTTCTAAGTTATCAGCAAGATTAATTTGTTTTCCACAAAATAAATACTAGCAGTATACAGAATCTCTTCCATATTTTCTAATTACATATTCTAACCAACGTGTAGTTCTTACCACCTCCAGAATATGTTGCACTTGACTCATATGGACTACTCTGAGGCTCAAATTGTGGCTTCAACATATTTATAATCTTAGAGCTAGTCTGTTAATGCGGAGATGAACATTCCTTATCCAGTTTTTAATATTTCTATCTGAAATAAACAATGAAGCATATTACTATAAGAAATAGTTTCACCTAACACACTGTAACATATTCCGTTTATAATGGAACTGATGTTATAGAATTAAAATTATGTATGATGGACTTTGAGACAGTGATATGAGCTTACAATTGAATTAATTATTGAATTGATTTTGACACATCACTTACTTAATAAGGAAAACATATGTCAGGAGCTAACTGCTCCCATTCTCAATTCCTAACTGACTGCCTGCATCATTGTGATGGCTGGATAAACCTATGTATACGTATGTCACCTGCCTGGATTTCAAAATAAAAAACAACTTTTTTGTGGAAACGTACAGTCAGACTGAAAAATTCCATGCCATAGCCGGGATTTGAACCACGGATCTTCTGGTCTCCGTCCAGCTGCTCTAACCATTGAGCTACTATGGCCAATGTGCCAATATGGCATTAAATTCTCCAGCTGACTCGTATTTTTCCCGGTAAACCACCTAGGAGTTCTCATAAACACATGAGACAGCTACCTTAACGGCAACTTACAAGTACTTTAAGGCCCAGGCTTTATAGTTAACCACTATTAGATCAATTAATGGAAATTGTTCTTTCACACTGGCCATGTGTTGGCTAAAGTATGGAAACGTAGAGTCAGACCAGATCTTCTGGTTGCCATCCAGCCGCTCTAACTATTGAGCTACTATGGCCAACGTGCCAACATGACATTAAATTCTCTAACTGATCCGTATTTTTCCCGGTAAACCACTTAGGAGTTCTCATAAACACATAAGAACAATTGTGAAAGAACAATTAATTTCCAACATTTTTTTTGTTTTTCCAAATGTAAATGTAGTCCTAATCTAAGAGTTCTGTTTTCATGAAATGTTTCACAGTATTATTGGTGTTGGTCTCTTCAAAAATGCCGAACTACAGCTGCTTTGTCTTTCTGTTTTTGTTTTATATTACTGATATGTTACCTTTGTGCGTAGTTGTTTTTTCTTGTTTTAACTAGAAGAAAAATTAGTTTTGATCAGCTCCTGAAACACGTTTTCCTTGTTAAGTAAGTAAATGATGTATCAAAATAGACAATAATTAACCAAACTGATATTTTAAAAGTTTACAGAATTACCTCATCAATATTCATTTCCTTTTTAATTTGTTTTTCAGTGCAGTGACACAAAGCAAATAATTGCTTTGGTGTACATATTCATGCCAATATGCTGTGTTGTAAATTCCAGTAATTAGTTCCCATGCTTAATTTTTTGTTCGAATATTAGTGCCATCAGTTTGTTAGCAATTATATTATTCTTTCTGAATACTTAACACTGTTAGCATTGTTTTTAAGTAAGTTCCTATTACATTTAGTATTAATTTTACTCAATTTTAAGTTTCACATGTGCTGACCTTGTTTTGCAATAAATTTATATATTATTCTTAAGTTGGCTCTTTTGATAAATATGTAAATTTGTATGCTGTCAATGCAAAACTGCAGTCTGTCACTTGTCACATTCCAAACTAGAGTGGAATAGATTATTATTGAAGGAGCTGAAAATGTTTCATAAATAAATTATATATTTATGAAATTGAAGTGGCAAGCAGGAGCTGTAGAAAGTGGCAGTGAAACCAAACCCACTATTTTCTAGATTTAAACCATGATTAGCCTTAGGTTTATTGTGTGTAGCTTGACTCAAGTTACTAATTATATTGATTTTGTTCCAAGGAAAGTGCCAAGTGCTCCTCCCTCTAGCTGTTTATACAGCTCACAACTGTGGAGGCGCCATTTTATGCTTATAAAAATCTATATCCTTAAGACAATTTACAACCAATTTTAAGGAGTTAAGCTTCAAAGCATAACCAACTCTTTCTTATTAAGTAGAAGACTGAAGCAATTTGACCCTAGACTGCACTGCAGGATAATCATGGGATCTGTGACACTAAACCCAAATAATCCAGGATTGCAGGGAGAAACTTTGGTTTTAATTATCACAGGCTTTCTAATGATTATATCTACTTTCAAACTATATAATGCATTTTCCTTTTATAAATCATTTTCCACATTTAGATGTGAAGGTAGTAATGGAACCATTACCTTATGTGATGTATTAATAGGTATATAGAGCAATTGCTTGGAAAGAATGACAGTTAAGCAAGCATATAGTGGATATTTAATAGCTTCAGTGATGGCCATTTAAACTCCATGCAGACTGGGAACGGATATCCAATAAACAGAACAAGACATTTAAATTGTTAAATGCTGTCAAAATGCTTCATAAATACACATTTGTATTTTCCATATTTATAAAGTTATTTAATCGAAACAAAAACTGGTTTAAAATCCATTAAAGGAAGTATACTACAGTATCAATAAAGTAGAGACTATAGTAATAAATAGTTAAAATTTCACTATTTTGTTTCACTGTAGCAAAAGCCATTCTTTGCATCTAACGCATCTAATATTTGAGTAATTTTGTTTTGTGTGCTGCTTAAGCGAGTTCTCCGGTTCAAGGTTTTAGTTTATGCTACCAAGCGATAGTCATTGTATATATAGTTTCACACACATGCTGGAAAGAAACAAACCTTCCTGTCAGCATCTACATATGCCTCTTATTACAGTATTTCACAACCTTATGCAGCTGTTTTCGCTCAATATTTTAGTTAAACTTATTCAGTGTTCAGAGTGATTAATTTTAACTATCAAGAGTTAAATGAATAGCACATTTGAAATTGTTAAATTTCAGTGTTAACCATGGTTTATCCTAGTAACATAGCAAATAAATTAGCTTGCATAGAATATGTACGGGCTTCTGATATCACTTTAGAAACTATGGAGCACTTTTTGCTGTTTGACATGATTTGGATATTGGCGATTATGAGGGAGGTGTTGAATATAGGTAGCAGTGAGGAAGAAAATCACATTGTACAGTGGTCAAAATAACTAACAAAAATAGACATATAGACAAACATTTTCTGGTGTACAGCTAACTTCTGACAGCCACCAACGCATTTTCACTATTTTTTTACTGCTGACTTAGTGTTTCTAATTGTTATGGAAATACATATGTGAGTAGGATGAAGGAAGCCCTGACCTCTAAAGACAATTTAGGGCCTAAGAGGAGAATTCAGAAGTGTACAGTATGCGTGTTATTTGTAAACCTACATTAGACGTGTACTGGTCTGTAGATGCCATGTTAGCTACTCTATTTTTGGGGGAACTAATGGGTCAAATAAGGGTGGGGTGGATCGGTTATTGCAAGCTATCTCTCTTTATAAAAAAAGTTAAATGTTATAAAAAGTATTTTTATACCACTGGATGTAACAATATACAATTGTTTAGTAATTTGGAGAGCTCTAAACTCATGCAAGACAATGACCTACCTGGACTTACACGCATCAATAGCTTGCAGCCTCATTGAGTACTGTAACATTCAGAGGCCTCTTCACACTGGGGGTAAGACATCCTCCATCCCAGCACTCCTCATACTTGAGAGAAAAAACTTTCCTAAATGGATACCACCCACGACCAAAAAATTTGCGACCATTTCGAAAATGTCTAGTGTGTCATGAAAAAGAAGTTTGCAAGGAAACCAATATTATTCACTGTGAATCTGAAGTTGTGCCCTTGTGTGTTTATTCAGGTTTTGAGGTGTACCATTCAAAGAGAAACCTCTAAGGGAAACCTCTTTTATAGAACTAATATAAATTTACTGTAAAATAGATTAAAATAATTGGAGTTAACCAAGCATCAAATGTATGTATGTACACGACGTCTATACACGCCCATATCGGTTTGCAGCATTTTAACATGGATGTCATATGATGTCCATATTGGTGAAAGGGTTAAGTGTAGACTTTATGCAAATGATGAAACTACCTGTGCTAGTCTTACCTTTTATGCATGGTATGAGTTTACAGATGACCAACGGCAAGAAGTCTGCACATGATGTTTCAAAACACAATTCCCCCAGTATCTCCTGTAATTTGCTGCATTACGATCTAATCTAGATGTTTCCAGTTTCAGTGCACCATTGGTTAACTGCAAGTACCTATTTATTTGATAGGATACTGATTTATTAGTAGAACTCAATTTTTGCAAATGGGACAGTCTGAATAAACACAGTTGAGTTAAAGTATAAAATTGAAAGAAGCGTAGAGGCAGTGAAGCACAACTTAGCACAAAAGTGAACCGAAAATATATTGACACACTGCTTCACTCACACTGTGTTTTCACAGGACATGCTTTAAGAGCTTTTGTTCTCAACATCAGCTGGAACTCGACTAGTGTAAATTGTAGTGGCTTCCTCTTTCTCCATATCATCAATAGATGGCATGATGTACTTGTCAACGATGTCCAGCGGTGGAGTTTCATGACTATGACGATTTTTGTTAATGAAGATTTTTTCCCATACGGAAAGGTCTATGGCGTGATTAACGTATTTTATTAAAGATGTTTCCAAGTTGATGTCATGCCTGGTATTCAAAAAATCAAAAGCAACTGCTGATTTTTGTTTCAGCATTTTTAATGTTTCTTATTTAGTTCTGTTGTCAATATTTCTTTTTGTATTGCCTAGATAAATTTTAGGGCAAGTTTCACATTTGGTAGTAATTGAATTTCTGATATTAAATCTATTTTGAGGTGCAAGAATTATGTTGTGTGTTGAGAAGATTTTTTGGAGTTTATTATGGGCTGATGGAAGGTAAATTTTTAAAAAAAAAAAAATTCTCTTTTGCTCCTGTAGGTTCTAGGATGGTGGTTTCTTTTATTTTCTTAGCCTTGTTGAGTCATTTTGTCATTTTAGTGGACTGTTTTGTCCACTAAATTTGGGTTGAAACCGTTGGACATAGCTACTTTTTTTATGTGTAGGTATTCTTCTTGATAATCTTCTCCGTTTAGTGGAAAGTTGATCATCCGAAAGATTAAACTGTTGAAAATGGCATGTTGGTGTTGTTTTGGGTTGAAACTGTTGTTCTTAATATGATTATCTGTGTGTGTCAGTTTCCTGTAAATACCAAAAGTGAGTTTGTTCATTTTTTTTATCTTGATGTCCAAAAAGGGGAGCACACCATCCTCTTCTGTTTCCAATGTAAATTTTATAGATATAAAACCTTTTTAAACCACTTCTCTAACTGTAAAAACACTTAAGTTCCACTTACATCTAATTTTAAATGTAAGTGACGCTTAAGTGTTTACAGTTCAAGAAGTGGTTTAAAAAGGTTTTATTGATGAAGCTCCACTGTTTATAAATACTTCTATTTATAGTTTTATTTTATAGCTGGATTTTGAATATTCAAAAGTCTAAGACCATCTTGTATGAGTTTTTTAGGTACTATTTAAAAGATGTCGTCAACATAGCGATACCAAACTTTGAAATAATTTGGAAAAGTTTTTGTGATATGTGTTTCAAAAGCTCTCATAAATAAATCTGCCAAGAAGGGAGACAATGGGTTGCCCATAGCTAGCCCGTGTTTTGTTTATAGATCTGTCCATTAAAGCTGAAAAAATTCTGATTGATACAAATTTCTGTAAGTTGTGAAAGTTCTTCTATTTCTTCAAGGGTTTCTTGTATTGATTCCAGCCATTTTTTGAGAAGTGGAATAAGCTCATTGGTAGCTATACATGGGTATAAAGAAATGACGTCAAAATGAACTAAAGCATCTGTAGAGTTGACCTTTGTGTTCTTCAGGTGGTTTATCAATTCAAACGCGTTTTTGATACTTAATTTTTCAAATTTTGTGAAGGATCTGAAGATGTGAACCAGCCATTTTGATAATTGGTAAGTGGGTGCATCAATGTTATTAATTTATTGGTCTGAGGGTAATTTCAGGTTTATGTATTTTGGGTAAACCATAAATGTATGGTATTTTTGGATTGTCTATTTTATTGTTCAATTTTTCTTTTTTAGTCATGATTTTACTATTTTTAATTGCTAATTCCACAGATTTACATGCTTTCTTTATTGGGTTGTTTTCTAGTTTAACAAATTCCTTTCTCTTTAAAAGTTTATCCATTTTTTTTAGATAGTCTTCTTCGTCAATTATTACTATTTTGTTACTTTTATCTGCTTTTGTGTAAATTACCGGTTTTTCATTTACATTTTTGAGTAATTTTTTTATATGAACATCCTTTTGGATTTGCATTTTGAATATAATCTAAAGTTTTCATGCATTGTGTTTTAATCATAGATCTTCAATTTTCAGGCAAATTATATATCGCTATTTCATTGTTCGCAATATAGTTTTCAATAGATAGTCAACATGAAAAATTCAATGCCATAGCCAGGATTTGAACCACAGATCTCCTGGTTTCAGCCCAGTCCTTCTAACCCATTGAGCTACCATGACCAACGTGCCCCTAGTGGTCTACCGGGAAAATATGAGTCAAATGGAGAATTTAATGTCAGGACAGCCCCTAGTGGTCTACAGGGAAAATGAGTCAAATGGAGAATTTGTCAGGATGGCACGTTGGCCATGATAGCTCAATGGGTTAGAGCGACCGGATGGAAACCAGGAGATCCGTAGTTCAAATCCTGGCCATGGCATTGAATTTTTCAGGCTGACTATCTATTGAAAACTATATCGCGGACAGTGAAATAGCAATATATAATTTGCCTGAAAATTGAAGATCTATGATTAAAACAAAATGCATGGAAACTTTAGATTATATTCAAAATGCAAATTAAAAAAGATGTTCATACAAAAAAATACTAAAACATTTAAATGAAAAACCGGTAGTTTACACAAAAGCAGATAAAGGTAACAAAATAGTAATAATTGATGAAGAAGACTATCTCAAAAAAATTGACAACCTTTTAAAGGGAAAGGAATTTGTTAAACTAGAAAACAACCCAATAAAGAAAGCATGTAAATCTGTGGAATTAACAACTAAAAATACTAAAATCATGACTAAAAAAGAAAAATTAAACAATAAAATAGACAATCCAAAAATACCATACATATATGGTTTACCCTAAATACATATACCTGAAATTACCCTCAGACCAATAAATTAATAACATTGATGCACACACTTAGCAATTATCAAAATGGTAACTGTTCAAATCTACAGATCCTTCACAAGATCAAAAAAATGAACAATAAACACTTTTGGTATTTACAGGAAACCGACACACACAGATAATTATATTAAGAACAACAGCTTCAACCCAAAACAACACCAACATGCCATTTTCAACAGTTTAATCTTTCGGATGATCAACTTTCCACTAAACAGAGAAGATTATCAAGAAGAATACCTACACATAGAAAAAGTAGCTATGTCCAACGGTTTCAACCCAAATTTAGTGGACAAAACAGTTAATAGACTCAACAAGGCTAAGAAAATAAAAGAAACCACCGCCCTAGAACCTACAGGAGCAAAAGAGAATTTTTTTTAAAAAAAATTTACCTTCCATCTATCAGCCCATAATAAACTCCAAAAAATCTTCAACACACAAAATAATTCTTGCACCTCAAAATAGATTTAATATCAGAAATATGTTAAAAGCCCCCCCCCCCCCAAAAAAAAAAATTCAATTACTACTAAAGAAAAGCCAGGAATCAACGAGATCAAATGTGAAACTTGCCCTAAAATTTATATAGGAAAAACAAAAAGAAATATTGACATCAGACCTAAATAACATATAAGAAACATTAAAAATGGTGAAACAGAAAAATCAGCAGTAGCTTTTCATTTTTTGAATACTAGACATGACATCAACTTGGAAACATCTTTAATAAAATACGTTAATCACCCCATAGACCTTTCCGTATGGGACAAAATCTTCATTAACAAAAATCGTCAAAGTCATGAAACTCCACTATAAGACATCTTTCACAAGTACATCATGCCATCTATTGACGATGCGAAGAAAGAGGAAACCACTACAATTTGCACTAGTCGAGTTCCAGCTGATGAGAGCAAAAGATTTTGAAACATTTCCTGTGAAAAAACAGTGTGAGTGAAGCAGTGTGTCAATATCTTCTTGATTCACTTTTGTATCCAGTTGAGGTAACCTACAACTATTGCAAGAATTGGACCCCGACCTTTATGTGAATTTGCTGTCAGTTTACACACTAAACTGCCCATGCGATCAGGAAGTTAATCACTGGACTGAACACATACTCTGCCTTTACACTGTGACGTATACACCTATGTCACCTATAGCCAATAAGTACTGTAAACTTTGGCAAAATAAAATTGTCATTTAAATACCTGAAAATGAAACAAAACAAAAATAGCATTTATGAATTTGAGAAAACAATGTTTATATTTAAAACCTTTTATTTTTTCACAATTCTGAGCATGTACAATATTTAATAAATATTGCTGATACCTCTAACAAGATCTAAAAGTACAATGGGTAATGTGGTAGCCTATGAAATTGAGGGTTCCTGGATCAAACTTTTGTCAAGCAAAGGTGATTTATGAAATTAAGTGAGAAGATGTATAGTGATTATGATAGTATACAGAATGAGAAAGGAAGGATGAAATTAATAGAAGAAAGAAAAGTGAGCTCTTCTTTCAATTACGTTCCACAAAATACTTTTCTAACTTCCGAACTCGCTTGTGATTATGCATCTTATAAGAAGTCACAAATGTCATCGAAAAAAAAAAAAAAAGACATACATACTGTGTAAAAAAATAGAGCCAGACTAAAAAATTCAATGCCATAGCCGGGATTTGAACCAAGGATCTTCTGGTCGCCGTCCAGCCGCTCTAACCCTTGGGCTACTATGGCCAATGTGCCCACATGACATTAAATTCTCCAACTGACTCATGTTTTTCCCGGTAAACCACTTAGGGTTTCTCATAAACACATGAGACAACTACCTTAATGGCGACTTACGTGTAAGGCCAGTGTGAAAGAACAATTAATTTCCATTAATTGACCTAATAGTGACTAACTATAAAGCCCGGGCCTTAAAGTACTTACACGTTGTAAGTCGCCATTAAGGTATTTGTCTCATGTGTTTATGAGAACTCCTAAGTGGTTAACCGGGTAAAACATGAGTCAGTTGGAGAATTTAATGTCATGTCGGCACGTTGGCCATAGTAGCTCAAGAGTTAGAGCAGCTGGACGGCAACCAGAAGAGCCGTGGTTCAAATCCCGGCTATGGCATTGAATTTTTCAGTCTGGCTCCATCTTTCCATACTTTAGCCTACACATGACCAGTGTGAAAGAACAATTAATTTCCATACATACATATTTACACATTGCTTCACTAACACTGTTTTCAACAGGACATGTTTCAAGAGCTGTTGCTCCCATCCTCATCTGAGTCTCGACTAGTGCATGTTGTAGTAGTTTCCTCTTTCTCTGTATTGTCGATAGATGGCCTGACAAGTACATCAAGCCATGGCTAGTATTGTGTACATCGCGAGCGTGTAGGTCTTCAGTTGTTAACAAAACAATCACAAAATGGAGATAAATTTGAGTCCTTCTAAAACATTACTGGAAACAAGATTATAAAGCGGCTGTCACAATTCGAAGAATATGTGAAATGGAAGGAGAAGGTGCCAATAGTGAGTGTATGGCACAATGATGGTTCCAACGTTTCAACAATGGAGACGAAAACACTCCACATTCTGGAAGACCTAAAGTATGGAATATTGAGTACATATGCCAAATTTTGCAAGAAAATCTTGCAAAAAAGTACAGGTAGGCTTTCAGAAAAACTTGGTGCATCAAAAGATACCATACATTACAATATTAAGACACTTGGAAAATCATACAGAAGCTGTAGATCTGTCCCTCATAAACTGACACCTCAACTGGCTCAACGCAGAATGGATATCTGTCGTCAACTTATCCGTAATCCCATGGATGATAGATTTGTCAGCATAAATGTCACTTAAGAAAAATGGATATATTACAGAAATCCTGATGCCTCGAAAAAGTGCTTTGATCCCCACACACTGCCACTCATTTAAAAAAGAAAATCAGTTCTGTCCCTATGTAATGGTGGAATTTTGAAGATATGATTCACTGGGAGTTTGTTCCAAAAGGGCAGGCGATTGATGCAGATTTTTATTCTCAACAACTGGAATGAGTTCATGAAATTTTGAGATGGAGATACCCAGCATTAGTTAACCGAAATAGAGCTCTATTGCAACAGCACTTGCAATACTCCATACTGCATGAACCATAGAAAAAAAATCCCGTAATTGGGAAGAATCAAACTACTACTAACACACCCAGCATACAGTCCTGATCTCACATCACAGTATCATCTTGGCCAATTTTCTACGTGGAAGAAATTAACATTGAAGCAGAGCAAGTAGGTGTCACTGAATTCTTTGCATCAAAAGCCAGAGACTGGTACCATTGTGGGATAATAAACCTCGCTGGACAATGGTTTAAGACCATAGAATCTAATGCTCTATACTTTGAAAATTAGTTAATTGCTTGTCAGAACATATTTCAAATAATTGTTTTTCTTAGAAAACGACATTACTCATTAGACAGTAAATATACTTATTGCGCATGCGCAGGTTCGGATTGTGTGATAGTTCCACAATTACCCTACTCTTTATTGCCAATGTAAACAAAGTCAATACACTAGTTAAAAAATGAACTGACTGGACTGAACTATGCTACGGAAGGGTTTGGCATGGAGGTTCAAACTTTGTTTATTTTATCTATGCCAATTGAAACACCCCCAGGAGGAAGAATGAGGCAAGAGGAAACAGGCAGCAGCCAGCTCAAGGAGCAACAACAGTGCAGAGGGTAGGGTCCATACACTTTACCAGTTGGAAATTCCCCAACAGGCCAGTAAAAATTCGCATCCCACCCTAGTGTGGTCCAGAAATGGCCCCACCAGACCGGGTTTGGAGAATGGAGACCATCCTACTGGAGGAGGAAGTGTTTCACCAGGAACATATCATCCTGCCATGCAACGCCGAGACACCCACCGACACATACCCTGAAAGAGACCACCAGAGGAGATATGATGTGAAATGATAATGGAGATGAAATGGAGGGACAGGAAATTTGGGGAGTGTAATTAATTTGCCTGGCAACCTGGGAAAACCCCCAAAAAGAACCTTCAGCCACGGGAATCGAAATTCGACCTTCTAAATGCGGGCCAGAGACTTGGTAATGAACTGGTGAAATTTTTCAGAGCAAAGTATGCTTAACTATACCACCTAAACTAAGCCTGTACTTTAACTAACGCACAGATAAATCTCCCAGATATCCTCAATGAGTTCTTGAAATCGACTGGCCTTCCTGCTTTTCCAGTCTTGCTGCCATAGATACACGGGTCATTTGGTACATCTATTAAATTTCCATGAAAGGATGGACATGTTTTGTTGCAACTTTGTGGTGGTAAGCTTGATTATTCAATAGACTGTACAGAAATTTGAATGTGCTACATACAATATACAGTTCATTGTTGACAGCCATCTGAACTTGT
Source organism: Mantis religiosa (assembly GCA_030765055.1). Taxonomy (NCBI): domain Eukaryota; kingdom Metazoa; phylum Arthropoda; class Insecta; order Mantodea; family Mantidae; genus Mantis; species Mantis religiosa. The sequence continues at coordinate 136,159,737 of CM060954.1, read as the reverse complement.
GACAGTTGCAATTGAAAATTTAAAAAAAAAAAAAAAAAAAAAAAAAAAAAGTTTTCTGCTGTTATTAAACATTTTCACTTGAAGGGTTGGACTGACACACAAGTCAAAAGTGAATTGGATGAAGTTCACGTGGACTCTGCACCAACATTGAAGACTGTTTACTTTTGGATCAATGAATTTAAACGTGGTTGTAGAAGCACCAAAGGTGAATCGCACTCTGGTCGCCCCACTGAGGTCACCATTGAAAAAAAAAAAATCCACGAACTGGTTTTGCAAGACTGCCGAATCAAAATTTATGAGATTGCTGAGGCTGTAGGCATCTCAACTGAACAAGTGCGCAATATCCTGCATGAAAAATTGGCAATGAAAAAAGCTGTGTGCAAGATACGTGTCATGATTGCTCACAGTTGACCAAAAGCGCATCCGGAAGAACACTTTTACCAAGTGTCTGGCAACGTTTAATCACAATCCATGAGATGGATTAAACTTGGATTCATCATTACACACCAGAGTCAAAACAATGGACAAAGGCTGATGAAAGTGCACCAAAGAAGGCAAGGACCATTTTGTTAGCTGGTAAGGTGGGTTGCATGAGTTGGGCTTTGAATTGGTTCCTCATCCATCTTATTAAATAGACTTAGCCCAAAGTGACTTCTTCCTGTTTCCAAACATGAAAATTTGGCTTGGTGGTAAGAAATTTCTATCTGATGAAGAAGTGATAGTCACCGTCAAAATGTATTTTGCAGACCTTGAGAGAACCTATTTTTCTGATGGGATGAAAAAGCTGGAACTTCACCAGACAAAGTGTATAGCTATCAATAGAGACCATGCTAAGAAATATAGCAAGATGTTAAAAAAAAAAAAAAAAAAAAAAAAATCTTTGTTTTTTACCAGACATCAAATGACCCTCTTACACTGGCTGTGATATGCATTTTGGTGGGTCTTAAAACCCCCAGCCATTAAACTATTGTAACCACCCCAGTAGTCCATATGGATTGCGCTGGTGAGCTCCACGTGACTCCCGCACATCCGAGCAACATCACGTGCCAATTCTTAAAAAAAAAAAAAAAAAAACTGTAGCTTACTTCTAACAATGGCACTTATGCAGTTTTAATACCACTTGCAACACGTCCGGTGCATTGGTGCCGAGGTTGGCAGCAAAGGGCTCTGCAACTGTCGAGGTTGCATGCACTGCTATTCATTGCAACTGCTGCAGTTCCATCAGTACTTGTTTGAGTCAGTCCAATGTTGGACTTAGAAAACATTTCTGAGGGACATAACCAAAAGAATATCCTAAAAGTGCAGGTGGAAAAAGCCAGGGCAATAATGATCAATCTGGATTCCTTCACATAACCAGCATTTTCAACCTCCCCTGCAATCATTACTACTTCCACTCATCGTATGACTGCCCTCAACAGTAGTTCCTTAGTGTACAATGTGTCACCAAAAATAATCCTTACTTGCCTCATTCCATAAATAAATTGGATACTAAATGCAAAAAGTCAATGAAAAATGTAACACATTACTAATACGTAGTCATGAATTCCTTTCTTTAAATGTATTCATTTCAAGTATAAATTATCCTTTGTGTCCCAATCCTTTAAAATAAATAACAATTCATGGATGCTACATGTAAGAATAGCCAAATAATAAATTTATCACATTACTGATGCACAATGTTGTGAATTTATATCGGCTGTAACATTTTCTCTCTACATAATGCCCTTCCTGCACTTTTTTCCAACCTCCAATGTGTGGAAACACTGACAGTGAAGCCATTTCCAACTTTATCACAGGTAAGACTAAAGAGTGAGGTTAAGTCTGAAGGACAGATTGTTCATTACTGCCAATTAATCAACCCCCAAACATAGTCTTCTTAAAGCTACACTGGACTCCTAAGCGTTCAAAATTGGCCTAAGTCTTGGCAAGCAGAGTTAGCGGCCCAATTTCTGCATAATGCGAGCTCCAATAGTACTATGCTTCTAAATTGTAGAAGTTACAACATGCCTTTCACTTCCCCCTCCCCCATAATAATAAACATCTTTCCTATCACCAAACGTTTAATATACGTTATATTCGTTAGTGTCAACCAGCTTACCCAGTGTTTCTTATCTACATCTTCATCGGCATCCCATTTTCGAGTTAAAAATGGATATTTTTTACTTATAATTTCGCCATCGAAGAATGTCGTAAGAGTAGGAAACTCGTCAGTCAAACCTTTTATCTTCAAGTATCCGCAAAGATATGAGTTTTCTTCATCTACATGCTGCAAAAAGAGTACAAAAATTAAGTTAATAAATTCACATGATATGGAACTCCATTATTTAGAAATGTCAGAATATGTCAAACTAACCTGCAAAACAACTTCGACTTCGTAACTGTTCCCCTTGGATTTTTGATGACCCTGAAACTTCGAACCATTGTACAACAAAGATCTTGTGACACCAGGTTGTTTAGAATTTGCCGGAGGAGGTGGAACAATGTCAACTTTCACTGGCATTCTGTCATACAGAAACTCAGACTTCAATATTTACCGAAAAATAAGTGCCTTCATCTCTCACCACAATTGCAAAAATGGCGATACATGCATGCAGTAACTCTCTAACCCGAAATTTCGATCTCGTTCCCTGTGTGAACGAATGGCGGCACTTTCAAATACTGAGCCTCAAACCCGACTTTCACTTTACTTTTGAGCTACATAGCTTTTGTTTGTATATATCATGAATTATACAGCATAATTTTATCACTTTCTTGACTGATTTATATAATACCTAAGATCATGAAACCCGTATGTTTATAGAGCACAGAAGACAGAAATCTCGTGAAATACCCCATAAAAACATTTTTCCATCATGGCGGATGTTAGTGAAACAAATTCAATCGAAGGTAAAGAAAATTGTACACCAAAAAGTAGTAAACAGTGGGTGCGTTTAAATGTTGGTGGGACACATTTCCTGACTACCAAAACAACACTTTCTCGAGATCCAAATTCCTTTCTTTTTCGCCTGTGTCAAGAAGACTCGGATCTCATTTCAGACAGGGTGAGGTTTACAGAATGTTTTTGATCATCACACATGGCTCGTGAATTAGTTAACTGTATGTGGCCCTTTATCAATTTTTACAGGATGAAACAGGAGCCTATCTCATAGACAGGGATCCTACATACTTCAGTCCTGTTCTGAACTATCTAAGGCATGGCAAGCTTGTCATCAACAAAGATTTGGCAGAAGAGGGTAAGGAAATTATTTTAGCTTGCTCTAACGAATGAAATGTAATATTCCTAAGAATTCTAAAAGTAGCATGTGATGGAAATCCAAATATTTCTAGGTAGCCTTAATAATTCAGATTGTCACTATGCATTTTGTTTATTGAACGTTTTCAATTATGGTGTTCTATGAGAAGATTCTTGTCATTTTGTTTCATTGTACTGTTGAAGGATTTCCTTGTATTATATATACACAAGCAACATAGAAATATTCTTGGTTACAGACACAGTACACAATTGTAGTTTTGTTTATACATACCTATTGCCCATGCTTCTTCATGTGTCAAACAGGTATTGTTCCTACAGTGGTTGCTAGACTACAGATTTAATAAACAGCTAATAAAATATATTTGGTCTTCCATCTTGAACATAGTAGGCTCAAGAAGTCTTTGAAAAAATGTTAGGTGTGTACACTATAAAATATAGGGATTGCTCCTAAGTATAACCTCTTTCCTTAGCAAGCAAAGAATAGAAAAAGGGTTAATATAGCTTCAGTAAAGAAACTATATTGACCATTACTGTGAAATACTAATAATTATTCTTAGATAATATTAAAATAGCTGGTTTACCTGACATGGCTGGCATTATGATAAAAGTTTCATACTGAACTCTGTAAAATAAATGCAGAAGAAAGGTGATTTAAAGATTGAAAATACACGTAAGACACTAAAAGGCATGCTGCCATTGCTTAATTCATAGTGGCCTACAAAATATAAAGCCATTGTTTCCTTGAAACTACTTATATAGAGCTAACCTAAACCTATCCTTTGTTTAAGTATGAAACTTTGTCCCAGCAATCAACACGTTTATAAGGTGAACCCTTCCCTTTACCTCATTGCAGTAACTTCGTAAAGTATCTATGATATAGTTGAAAAATCCTAAGATATTCATAGAAGTGGATATAAAATATTTTCAGATGTTGTATTGTTCCCCCCCCCCCCCCCATAACATTCCATCTTATCTTCCAAGTTATTTAAACGTTTTATACATTTTAAGAATCTTTTAATTGTAAAGCAAGTATCAGAATGAGTAATTTTTAGTTACAGTAAATGAAATTTTCATCATTTATACCATGTCTTTGGTCCTGTAGTTATTTAATAACATAAAAGTATTGCATAATTCAACTTATGACATAAATATACAATAAGATATGGATAAAACTTCATAATATGAAGATTCTACACTCTCAGACCAGGTCAAACATTTTGCAAATGGCTCTGATGTTACATCATTTGCAGGTGTCTTGGAAGAGGCAGAGTTCTACAACATAACAGAGCTGATCCAACTCGTGAAGGAACGTATCTGCCATAGAGATACTCGGCCATTTCGAGACTCCAAGAAGCATGTGTACAGAGTACTCCAGTGTCATGAGGACGAACTCACACAGATGGTCTCAACCATGTCAGATGGCTGGAAGTTTGAACAGGTGTGTATATTTATACCCAGGAGACTCTTAAGAAATTCATTCCAGTGTGGTTTAAGGACTTATAAGACATAAGGACATATAGGATCCTGGCTTCATCAATGCTTATTTTTTCCCTGTAATTTCATGTTTTGTGGTACTGAAAAAAGCAACCAATAAAATTAGTTGTTTCAAAACTTTGTTATTCTTAAGGCAAATTTATTTACTGTAAATTTACAGATGTCATTGCCAAACTTTTTACTTCTTGCCCACAATAAGTAAAGCGAATATTTTATTCCACCAGAAAATTGCATAAGACTTTACCAGAAATAACATTTGAGGCTCCTTGAATCCAAAACGTTTTAAGAAAAAAGGTCCACATTGCGTGGAAGGACTTGTAGGTGGGTCATGAGAGAGAGAGAGAGAGAGAGAGAGAGAGAGAGAGAGAGAGAGAGAGAGAAAGCCATTAATAAAAAGTTAGTTGAATAACATAGTCCAAGAATGTGATACAAAGACTTCCGGAATATCCCCCACTCTAAACTACCCTTTGCTTTGAAGAATTGTTATTCATGATTTTCTCAAAAATTGCTAGCAGTATTTATTAAAATACCATCCGTTAAAGATATTTACATAACTAAATGTGTGGTCCAATGTTCAGAATTTGATAAAATTATTCTTCTTGCCTCCGATTATTTAGAGAAATCTTTTTGATTTTTGAGAATTTCACATACAGTTGCATGATCAATATTCATTAAGTCATCTTTACCAAATAAAAAGCAATCCAGGGAAGTCATTAAACCAATCTTGAAAAAACCACTCAGACAATTATGTCCCGTGATTAATTGCAGTCTGGAATTGTTTTAAGTTTATTTTGGAGATTCTTCCAATTAAGTTTCTTCAGAGGAAGTAACATATTTGTCATAATTGGTTGTGAATGTTTTACTCTTTTAACTGATGAGTATGCTAGGTTCTGATGAAGGCCATGCCATCTTGGTTAGTTTTGCCGACTTCTTCTGTGCTCTTGTCCAGTCTTTTGCATCATTGTTCCTGCTTATATATTAGCATTTTCCTGGTGACTCCGTCCCTTTGCTTTTGATTGGTTACCTGTCCACCAAACAAAGTCAGTGCTGGTGTCACTGTTGTCACTGTTTCTTGATGGTTTTCTAAATGAGTTCTTTGCCATTTCCTTTGATATTTATTTCTTTAGGTGTGTTTGTCTTTTGGTTTGTTTTGGATTCTTTATGTTCTTTTCTTACTGTATCAGTGAGCTGTCGATCTCGACATAATCTTGTGGCTCTGCCCCTTGCCTCTCACTGATTGACCAAGTTGCTTTCATTATCCCTGTTGATGTTTTTTTTTTTTTCCTTTGAAAATTTCTATGCTTTCTTGTATCATCCTCTGGGAGAAGCTGCTGCAGGTGGTGAGAAGTTCCATGTTAATGTGATGGCCGTTCCACATGTTCCACTAATGTGATTTTTTGGCTTGGTTTAGCTTTAAGCTGTGTATATACTCTTTTTTATGTGTTATGATGGATCTGCCAGTTTGGCCAATATAGGCATTACTGCAGTCGCACCTGATTCTGTATGTGCCTGGGTTTAGGAAGAGATTACTGTTGTCTTTATCTGGTTGTAGTAGTAATCTGAGGGAGAGGCAAATTATCATGTCCCATTTCATTTGCAAGTTGATCCAGCTGATAAACCCTCTCCTAGTTTTTGAATTGTTGAATAATACTGATTTGAACTCTCTATGGTAAATAAACATTGTTGCCGATCACAATCTACACATATGTGATAGCTCACATCCTGCATATGCAGCATTCTGCAGGCTAATAGGAAGAGAATTATGCGTAATTGGAGGAATTTATTAACAGTGATGTCAAAATTAATAGAAAAAACTATTTATAGTCGGTTTTTCTGACACTTCGTCACTTACATTTTTATATTATTGAGGGACTAGTTTCAGGAATTGGATGGAAATTGAAAATGGAAACAACTGCTCCTGAAACTAGTTCCTCAATAAATTATTTTATGATATAAAAATGTAAGTGACGAAGTGTCAAAAACTGACTACAAATAGTTTTTTCAAGGAAGTGAATTGTTTGTTCTCTCTTAAATTTTAACACTATACTGGTCGCCAATCTAGAAAGTGATTAGCATTTCGTACAGAGAGAGAGAGGCGACGTTGCTGCTTATTGCTGCCACGTGGTGAGCGCAATAGGATTATGCGTGCGAAGGTGGTTCAGTTGCGACTGCAATGGGTATTTTATTATTATTATTATTATTATTATTATTATTATTATTATTATTATTATTATTATTATTATTATTATTATTATTATTATTAATTATTTATAATACTTTACACAAAGACAATAGTACAGTCGTGGATCTACATGCAAGAACACATCAATGTAAAGATCATCGTAACATAAGAGGCATACATGTGACATTTTGATGCTTATTGAAGTGGGAAAATGCCACTTACATAATTTTTCCCGGGAGTTTCTAATTTATATCCCAATGTCTTTCTTCCTTAAAATACTTTTCTGTCCCAATCTTAACCTTAATGGCCTTACTGATACCTACAGCACGTGAAGTCCTATCAAGCACCTTAGAGAATGGAATACTAGACTCCCCTTTCAATTTCTCCTCATCAAACTATTCTCTCACGGAGCATATTATTTCCTGTGTATGTCCTTTAATTGGAATACCTTTACCAAATATTGTTTTATTTGGTTCCCAAAGACGTTCAGATTTTCAATTTGTTACTATATTTACACATAATTAAACATTCATTAAACACAATTGCAAATGATCACAACACACACACACACACATATACACAGACTCAGGCACATGTAAACCAAGGCAAATTGCCACAAATAAAATGCAAAGCAACTTGCCAGTACAGGATCTCTAACTGTTGTATACATGAGGTCATTCTGTTTATGCAGCGTTATCAGCAAGAGAAACACCAAGGTATTGTGTTTACTGCAGCGTTTGCGTAACTCGTTCACCCACATGTCATGCTAAGCACTTGTTAGAATATCGGCAACCAAGGTTTAGCGTGGAAACATCTTGACTCTAATTGGTCTCTCTAATCGTGACTATGACAACCGTTATGATGTACTCATCCCCTCCCATTTATTAGAGCGCTCTTCCATGTGGCTACGAATTGTCAATCACATTCTAGTTTGGTGACCAGTATAGTATTTAAGTAATTTTTTTAGCACATCACATCAATAGTTTATATTTCAGTTCTGAGTAATTATAAATATATGTACGCACATACATACCAACCAGTAATGATGGTCATTACAGTGCTTACTTTGCACGTTGTTATAATCCATTGGTATTATATTTATTTGTATTACGGAAACTATTTAAGTTAAAAATATGGTGGTTTCATGGTTGGGATAGAAACATTACTCTCTATCTTCCTCAGGATTACTTTTTGCAAGATTTGAATTTTTGTCTTGGCACAAGTAGTATTTATTAAAGATAGATTCACTTGGCAGACATTTTGCCCCACTTAAGGGAAATGCAATATAACACTGCAGGACTTTGTTTGACTGCTGTCTAGTGGCATCCAAGTGCAAGTCATCCACTTGAAAGTCACAGTAAATCATCTGCATATAAGGCAGCGTTGATGCTTGTTGAAGTTGTTTGGGCAGATTGTTTGCATAGATATTGAGTAGAGCGGTGCGGTGCTAAATACTGCATCCTGAGATAAACCTAACTTTTTTTAATCTTGATAATGTTGAAACATAAGTAGTTGCACAATATCTTTTAGACAAATTCTTATATCCAGTGAAGGATATTATCATTAATTCCCATCTGTTTCTTGATAAGATCACATCTCCATACAGTCTTGTATGCAGATTTCAGATCAACATATACTGCTCCTTAAGCAGTGTTTCATTTCTGGTGTTGAATGGATCGTTGAGAACCACGGCTGTTAAAGAGAGTCAGTAAATAAAACTTCAATTCAGTTCCAAGTTCAGTAATGTCAACTGAAATGAATGGATTATTGATAAACATAATCACTGATTAAAGTGTTGAAAATGAGCTAACATTGTTACATAGTACTGTGACTAGAATTTCAAGATGCTGGACAAAAGATACATCCTGTTCACTGACATTTACAATTTCCATAATTGATTTCAAAGCTGGAAAGGGCGATAGGAATTTCTTTTTAAATGTGTAACCAGTAATCTCAGCATCTACTGCACTTTTCAGGACTGAAATGTTGCAATTTTCTCCTTGCAATTCAAGGTTAGCTTATTTAATTTTGAGGTGATATCTGCCAAGAAACCTAAATCTAGGAATTATATATCTCTTCAAATTCTTGACAATATCACCTAGAAGATATTTCTAGAAGCTATTTTATCTTCCAGAGGGGATAAAAGACTGGCTGTTCTATAGGACAGTCCTAGAAAAGAGAATTTAGAAAGGCAAGAAATATGGAGAAATGCAAAAATCTTATGAAGTGACAGAACTATTTGTAGTCGGTTTTTTGACACTTCATCGCTCACAATGAATAAAATGAATGTCAGTAGTAGCATTTCATTTTTGGAATGTAAACCATGACATTGATCCAGCACACCTCAGTAGCATGGTGGTAGCATGTCTGCCTCACGTTCAAGAGGTCCTGGGGTCCTAGATAAGTTTTTTTTGGGGTTTTCCCTTATCCTGATAGAGGAATGTCGGGTAATTCTAAGCTCCATGGACCCCGGACTCATTTGAGCATCATTTCACCAATTTCATCCATTGTACGATATGACTTAACGTTGGAGGACATAAATTACACAAACAAAGAAAAAAAGACATTGAACCAAATCCAAAATTACCAAAAGGAGTGATAAACCAAAATAAACTGACAACGTGGGAGAACATATATGAAAAAATAAGTACTGAGTAATGAACTTTGAAATTCCACTAGTAGATAATTTGACAAAAAAGTTCATAGTTCCACCACCATAGAGAAGAGATTAGATGACAACAGACGATACAGGCTGAAAATGGACACGACAACTTCCGCCGAAACTAGTCCTTCAATAATATAAAAATGTAAGTGATGAAGTGTGAAAAAACCGACCACAAATAGTTTTTTCAATTAATTTTTACGTCACTGTTACTAAATTCCTCCAATCCTGTATAATCTTATGAAGTATTTAACTTACAAAGGAAATGGGGCCGAGAAAGATGTGTGGACATGTGTAAAACAAGAGAGAGAAGGATTTGCATAGATAAGAACAGGGGCGATAATAGGAAAGGAGTAAGAAGGAGTAAAGTAGATAAATACATTATATGTGGAGCAAAGAAGAGTTAAGAAAATTGTATAGTAGAGTGTTAAAAAGTGAGACAATGGAAGGAAGAGAAGTATTATAAATAGGAAAACCACAGCCTTGTCCCAAAAGGGACAAGGGAAGTAAAAATGATGAAGAAATTTTTAGGAAACATCAAGAATTATACAAGAAAGATGAATCAAGAGAAGGAAGGAAAGATAGCAAAAAGAGGGTCCAAAAGCTACAGGAGAGGAAAGAAATTTTAGTCTTTTTTCAACCAGCGGTAGATTCCACAGTGAACTATCTCTTTTCTTTCGCACACGCTACTTATACATCTTTGATGCATACACAAAATTGTTTCTGCACACACTTGGATAGACAAATATATGAGGGGAGACCCAAAAGAAACCGGACCCCAAGGGCACTGCCACTTGTAGACGTAGTGCAGGGTTCTCACACTAGATGGTGTTAGTAGAGACCTTCATGAAACAGAGGGCCACGCCGTGGCTCAGTGGTTAGACCGCTTGGCTCTCACCAAGGCGGCCCGGGTTCGATCCCAGGCGACCGCAAAGTGAGATTTGTGGTGGACAACACGGCGTTGGGGCGGGTTTTCTCCGGGATCTCCGGTTTCCCCCGCCATCTCATTCCACCGGTGCTCCATCTTCATCTCATGCATCATCAGTGTCACCGCCTGCCATATGTAGTAAAAGCGGGCGTTAAACATTACACATTTCATTTCATTTCATGAAACAGCTGTGCAGACGGCGTCAGTGTAGAGCTGAATGTGCAAGTGTGGTATTGTGTTTCTCTGACTGTTAGCGGGTTACCTCTGCGAAGTCGTTATGGCAACTTTAAAAGAACAAAGAGTCGGTGTGTGTGTGTGTGTGTGTGTGTGTGTGCGTGTGCGTGCGCGCGCATGTGCGTGTTACCTGCTTTAAAAAACTGCAACAGAGACACAGAAAATGTTTCAGGAAGCTTTCCAGGAGGACGCTATGAGCCGCACACAGGTTTTCGAGTTGTTTGGGTGCTTTAAATGTGGTGAAATGTGTGTAGAAGACCAAGCTCGTTCTGGACGCCCTTCAACATCGCAAAATGAGAACATTGCAAAGGTCCGCCAAAAGATTAAGGAACGTCGCCAAACGATCAACCAAATTTCAGCAGCAACAGGAATCAGTTGGAGCTCGTGCCAGCGGATTTTGAGGGAGGATTTACATATGAGACGTGTTGCTGCTAAATTTGTTCCGCGCCTTCTCACACAGGAGCACAAAACCATCCGCATGAATGTGTGTCAGGACTTGAAAACAGAGATTGCACGTGATCCAAACTTCTTGAACAAAGTCATTACAGGAGATGAGAGTTGGTGTTATGGGTATGACCCAGAAACCAAGCAAGCGTCAAGCCAGTGGAGGACTCCCAACTCTCCCAGACCAAAAATAGCAAGGCAAGTGAGGTCAAATGTGAAGACTATGATCATTGTCTTTTTTGATGTCCGTGGAATTGTGCATCGGGAATTTGTACCCCCTGGTCAGACTGTTAACCAGCTATTTTACTGGATGTTTTAAGGCATTTGTAGAGGATGTGAGGAGGAAACGCATGGAACGTAGGCGATCAGGTGACTGGTTTCTGCATCACAACGCTCCAGCACACACGGCCTTACGAGTGACCCACTATTTGGCATCTCAGAGGTGGTCTGTCGTTCCCCACGCTCCGTATTTGCCGGACCTAGCCGCGCGCGACTTTCCTATTTCCACAAATGAAAAAAAAATACTAAAAGGGGAGCGTTATGGCGATATGGAGGCGGTAAAAGCTTTGCAAAGGGCACTGGACAATATCAAACTTGAAGAGATCCAAACATGCATCCAACAGTGGGAAATGAGATTTGACAAGTGTACCACATGTAATGGAGAGTATTTTGAAGGTGACTGAAGTAATTTTGTAAAAAGGTCCAATAAATATAGAATAAAAAGAAGTATTTCAGAAAGTGGAGTGCCATTGTTACTAAAATTAGGCAAATGAGTCAACCTTGTATATACTTTTCTCCACTTACAAGTTTTTTGATGAGGACTAGTTTCTGGGAACTTTTTCCCTATCGTCAGTTCTGTGGTTGACTCAGAACCACAGAACTGACGATAGGGAAAAAGTTCCCAGAAACTAGTCTTCATCAAAAAACTTGTAAGTGGAGAAAAGTATATACAAGGTTGACTCATTTGCCTAATTTTAGGTTCAATAAAGTTTTTATGACAACAATCCGGTTTCTTTTGTGTCCTGCCTCGTATGTCTTACCCCTAATACTTTCAGAAACAGAAGAACAAAATCTTTTTAAAATCAAAGTATAAACTTGGAAGAAGCGTAGGGACAGTGAAGCACAAATTAGTACAAAAGTGAATCGAGAAGATATTGACACATTGCTTCACTCACACTGTTTATTCACAGGACATGTTTCAAGAGCTCTTGCTCCTATCATCAGCTGATACTCGACTAGTGCAAGTTGTAGTGGTTTCCTCTTTCTCCGTATTGTCAATAGATGGCGTGATGTACTTGTCAAAGATGTCCGGTGGTGGAGTTTCAAAATTCATGACTCTATGACGATTTTAGTTGATGAAGATTTTTTCCCATACGGAAAGGTCTATGGGGTGATTAACATATTTTATTAGAGATGTTTCCAAGTTGATGTCATGTCTAGTATTAAAAAAATGAAAAGCCATTGCTGATTTTTCTGTTTCACCATTTTTAATGTTTCTTAGATGTTCTTTAGTTCTGATGTTAATATTTTTTTTTTTTTTTCCTATATAAATTTTAGGACAAGTTTCACATTTGATCTCATAGATTCCTGGTTTTTCTTTGGTAATGATATAATTTTTGGGAGGGCCTTTTAACAAATTTCTGATATTAAACCTATTTTGAGGTGCAAGAGTTATGTTGTGTTTTGAGAAGATTTTTTGGAATTTGTTATAGGCTGATGAGTGGAAGGTGAATTTTTTAAAAAAAATTTTCTCTTTTTCTCCTGTAGGTTCTAGGGTGGTGGTTTCTTTTATTTTCTTAGCTTTGTTGAGTCTGTTAACAGTTTTGTCTACTAAATTTGGGTTGAAACCGTTGGATATAGCTACTTTTTTTATGTGTAGGTATTCTTCTTGATAATCTTCTCTGTTTAGTGGAAAGTTGATCATCCGAAAGATTAAACTGTTGAAAATGGCATGTTGGTGTTGGTTTGGGTTGAAACTGTTGTTCTTGATGTAATTATCTGTATGTGTCGGTTTCCTGTAAATACCAAAGGTGAGTTTGTTGTTCATTTTTTTGAATCTTGATGTCCAAAAAGGGGAGCACACCATCCTCTTCTGTTTCCAATGTAAATTTTATAGCTGGATTTTGTATATTCAAAAGTTTAAGACTATCTTGTATGAGTTTTTTAGGTACTATTGCAAAAATGTCGTCAACATAGCGATACCACACTTTGAAATAATTTGGAAAAGTTTTTGTGATATGTGTTTCAAAAGCACTCATAAATAAATCTGCCAAGAAGGGAGACAATGGGTTGCCCATAGCTAGGCCTGTTTTTTGTTTATAGATCTGTCCATTAAAGCTGAAAAAATTTTGATTGATACAAATTTCTGTAAGTTGTGAAAGTTCTTCTATTTCTTCAGATGTTATTTGTATTGATTCCAGCCATTTTTTGAGAAGTGGAATAAGCTCATTGGTAGGTATACTTGGATATAAAGAAATGACGTCAAAGGAAACTAAAGCATCTGTAGAGTTGATCTTTGTGTCCTTCAGGAGATTTAACAATTCAAACGAGTTTTTGATACTTAAATTTTCAAATTTTGTGAAGGAGCTGAAGATATGAACCAGCCATTTTGATAGTTGGTAAGTGGGTGCATCAATGTTATTAATTATTGGTCTGAGGGTAATTTCAGGTTTATGTATTTTGGGTAAACCATATATGTATGGGAAAAAATCTTCATCAACAAAAATCGTGATAGAGTCATGAATTTTGAAACTCCACCACCGGACATCTTTGAAAAGTACATCACGCCATCTATTGACAAAACGGAGAAAGAGAAAACCACTACAACTTGCACTAGTCGAGTATCAGCTGATGATAGGAACAAGAGCTCTTGAAACATGTCCTGTGAATAAACAGTGTGAGTGAAGCAATGTGTCAATATCTTCTCGATTCACTTTTGTACTCTTTTTAAAATATTCAACAACTCACCATGATCCGTTGCCAGGGTTACTCCTGTGGTTTTCTTTGACTGAAGATGCAAACAAGAGTTTGTGAAATCGATATCAATTAGAAAGAAGAATTAACACCATTTTCTTAAGCTAAGTGAAGTTTTTGTTACAAATTGTTATATTTGTATCATATTCATTGCTTCACTGTAGCTAGCTTCATTATCTACATAATACCATTACCCACTTTATATCACTTCTTTATTTTATTATAAATAGTAATATCTTTGACTATTCCTAACAACATGAAGTATAAAAATAATTGCTGCACATAGTGAGTTCTTATGTGCAAGGTATGTAGTATGAATAAACAAAAACAAAATGTAATACTCCATTTCAGTTTCTTGGTATTCTATAAAATTTGAATTCAAAAATTTCAATAATTGTAATTTAGTATGAATGAATTTTGCTGTCCACTTCGGTTACATAAACATTTACGTGTGTAGGGAGGTTGATAAGTTGAACTGTATTATGGCTTCTCCCTGAAAAATTTTATCTTTACATTCTTCCTGTTCTTATTGTGATATCAGTAAGCACTTTTGGTGATTATGTACCCTTGGTTATGTTAGCAACTGAACTAAGTCTTCCACACTAACAGCAATTATTAATGTTGTCTGTGCAATTCATGTATAATTTATGGTTATGTAATAATGAGATTATATTATTTCTTATTTATTTTTCTGGCTACGCATAAGTAGATTCATTTGTAAGTAATTTCTATAAACTTTATTGCCATTAATTTACAAATTATTATACATTTACATACTAATATATTATATATATTTACATACTGAGTTGCTGCTTACCCTTATTATATGAGGGTAGTTCAATAAGTAATACAACACATTTTTTTTTTTTTTTTTTTTCTGAAACAGGGGTTGTTTTATTCAGCATTCAAATACACCATGTTATTCTCCAATCTTTTAGCTACACAACATTATTTTTCAACATAATTTCCATTCAATGCTACGGCTTCATGCCACCTTGAAATGAGGGCCTGTATGCCTGCACGGTGCCATTCCACTGGTTGATGTCAGTGCCAATGTCATACTGCATCAATAACTTCTTCAGCATTCACGTAGTGTGTCCCACGGATTACGTCCTTCATTGGGCTAAACATATGGAAATCCGATGGCGCTAGATCGAGGCTGTAGGGAGGATCTGGAAGTATATTCCACTGAAATTTTGTGAGCTTCTCTCGAGTGCGAAGACTAGGGTGAGGTTTTGCATTGTCATGGAGAAGAAGAAGTTTGTTAGGACTTCTATGCCTACGAACACTGAAGTCGTTTCTTTAATTTTCGAAGAGTAGCAAATACACTTCAGAGTTGACCGTTTGACCATGGGGAACTCCTTCAGCATTCCAGAAGACTGCAGCCATGACTTTACCGGCTGAGTGTATGGCTTTAAACTTTTTCTTGATAGGGGAGTGGGTGAGGCACTACTCCATTGATTTCCATTTTGTTTCGGGTTTGAAGTGATGAACCCATATTTCATCGTTGGTAACAATGTTTGACAAAAAACTGTCACCATCAGCCTCATGACGAGCAAGCAATTCCGCACAGTTGATTTCTCCTTTGCTCTTTATGGTCTTTGGTTAGACATTGAATGACCCAGCGGGAACAAACCTTTTAATATTCCCAACTGGTGAACAATTGTAACAGCACTACCAACAGAGACATCAAGTTGAGCACTGAGATGTTTGATTGAGATCCGGCAATCATCTCAAATGAGAGTGCTTGCATGCTGCAACGTTGCGTGAGTCACAGATGAGCACAGCTGCCCAGCATGCGGAAGATCAGACAGTTTTGCTTGACCTTGCGGCGATGATGACACACGCTTTGCCCAATGACTCACCGTGTTTTTGTCCACTGTCAGTTCACCGTAGACATTCTACAAGCACCTATGAATATCTGAGATTCCCTGGTTTTCTGCCAAGAGAAACTCAATCACTGCCCATTGTTTGGAACGCACCTCCGTTACAGATGCCATTTTAAAAGTTCCGTATAGCACTGTCACCTATCGGAAGTCAGTGAAACTTTACGAGACGAAGCGGGAATGTTTGAAAATGTTCCACAAGAAATGTAAGGTTTTTCAACCAAAATTGGCCACAAAAAACGATGTGTTGCATTACTTATTGAACTCCTCTGGTATATTATATCATATATTTACATACTGAGTTGCTGCTTACCCTTGGGCCCAATAGACTCAAACTCTGAGGTCGAGCTAATGGGTCCCTGTTTGCAACTTATCTAAAATAACTTCATTTTCACTGTGTTTAGATAATCTTCCTCAACCATTTGTATCTTACTTTGCTCAAAAAGTTCCCTATTTCAGTTAAATGTTTCCTAGTGTTTACACTCATTAATTTCATTGCTTGAATTTCTTTTGATAACCTTGCCCATTCTTTTTAACTTATCTTCTCCCTAAGCAACCTAGTTACTTCACATTCTAAAAATAAATGTCATTTTTTTTTTATCCTTTTGGTGACACAGTGGGCATTTGTCTTCCCAAACCCTTAAATTTAAAGACCTATGTTCTAGCCCATGTAAAGCTTTCTCTTGCTGCTTTATCACAAATATCAGTGTGTTTTTCCCTGTTCCAGTTCACTTTCATCTCTCTATAAATTTCCAGTGAGCTTTTCAAATTGAAATTTCCTATCATTTCTTACCTTTCAGTATCTTCTGTTCTTAATCTAAGTTATTTCCAAAATCCACTTTGCAATAATTCCCAGTTTTCCCACAAGACACCAAACCCTATTTTTAACATCATTTCCTTTATTAAATTTTAGATGAGTCGTATTTCTTACACATCTGCTTCACTTTCGTACCTATTTTGAGGACATGTTTCGCAAATCATCGTTTGCATCTACGGCTCTTATGAAGTGACGATAAGTCAAGAGGAACACGCGAAAGTTAGAAAAACTCAAAATAGGTACGAAAGTGAAGCAGATGTGTAAAAAAATATGACTCATCTAAAATTTAATAATTTTTCGCTTCACTGTGGTGTTCCAATACAGTTAAATCTCGATATATTGAAGTGACGTTAAGTCAAGAGGAACACGCGAAAGTTAGAAAAAAAAGAGTCGCATAAGAGCCGTAGATGCAAACGATGATTTGCGAAACATGTCCTCAAAATAGGTACAAAAGTGAAGCAGATGTGTAAAAAATACGACTCATCTAAAATTTAATAATTTTTCGCTTCACTGTGGTGTTCCAATACAGTTAAATCTCGATATATCATTTCCTTTATTTTATTTAGCCATGAATCTGTCTGATTTAGTCTTTCCTGTAAATATCAAGCATTTACATAGAATATTCTGTTCTTCTAAATTCCTAATTCTCGCCCAATATTTTAACACCCTTTCCACCATTATCCCTCTAGTTCCCAGTCTTCCCAACTCATACAACATTTTTGCTTCTATTATGGTTGTGTAAATTCTCTCCAGCTGTTTTATTTGCATTCCTGGTCATTTATCTAGTCATGCTTTAATAGCTTTTAATGCAATTTTACCTTTTGCCATTAACATTCTCTTCTGCTCTTTCCAACCCCTTTTACTGCTTAATCGTACTCCTAGATAATTAAATGTATTGACCACCTCAACTTCTCTTGCCAATACCATTTCTCCTCTTTTCTTAACTTGTTATCTTTCTTAAATACCATAATTTTAGTTTTGCTTACGTTGATTCTAAGACTCCATTCCTTACAAAATTTATCTACTGTTCCAATTGCTCTATCTATTCCCACTGTGGATATAGCTCCTGCTACTAAATCATCTGCAAATAACAAACCAGGTAGATTCATTTGTAACAAATATAATTATGTGTGATTTAAGAAATTTAGTAACAGTAGCGTTCCAAAAACACACTGAATATTTTTTTAACAAATACAATATTTATATAAATTATGTAACTTGAATAATGATTAATATATTTAAATACTATTAAATTCAATTAACACATTAGAACAGTCTTAAATGAATAATCACAAATGTGTAGTTAGTGGGCATCTTTTTGAGGACTTACGTAAACTGTAGACAACAAAGGAACAATGTAAAAGGAAGCCTTATGAGAAGGATATAAATTTGTATAGTTACTTACAATAAATTCAATTTGACAATGACCAACCTATCGAGATTTAACTGTATTGGAATACCACAGTGAAGCGAAATAATTATTAATTTTTAGATGAGTCGTATTTATTACACATCTGCTTCACTTTCGTACCTATTTTGAGGACATGTTTCGCAAATCATCGTTTGCATCTTCTGCTCTTATGCGACTAAAGCTTGATCCAGTGGTGTGGTGGGTGTGGGTAATTCTGGAGTTGCTGCTGCCATCTGTTGATTTAGTGATGAACTTAAATGTGGGATTCTCTTCTGGCGGGATTTCAAAGTTCAAAACATACTACGTACAAAAACATAGTGAACTCGTCATATGGGAGAGAATATACATAGAAAAGCATAAAAACCAACTAATGAACTTTGAAATCCCGCCAGAAGAGAATCCCACATTTAAGTTCATCACTAAATCAACAGATGGCAGCAGCAACTCCAGAATTACACACACCTACCACACCACTGGATCAAGCTTTAGTCGCATAAGAGCAGAAGATGCAAACGATGATTTGCGAAACATGTCCTCAAAATAGGTACGAAAGTGAAGCAGATGTGTAATAAATACGACTCCTCTAAAAATTAATAATGACCAACCTGTTTTGTTGGCTGAATTGTAAGCAAAATTGATGTTTAACTTTGCTACTGATAGATCATTAAACATTGCCGATTTGATTCCCAGAATATTATCAACTAGTCTAAATTATACAAAAAAAAAAAAAATACATCTTAATAATATCCAGTTAAATCAGAGGAAAATTGGGTTGTATGAACATTACGAGTTGCTCCCACTTCTCTTATAACCTAATTTAAAGTTAAGTCTATCCATTTATCTCTTTCGGCTGGAACTTATTAAAATCTGCCATTTTTGCAATTAAGTTCCAAAAATATCCTCTTATATTCACTTCCAACAAAGTGTATTAAAATTGGCCAACATAAATATTGAATCATGCATCCCAAATCTCCAGTTTCAATTGTTGGTAGTACTGACAGTCAGTGTCTGTTTCTCTATAATATTAATAATATAGATTACTGGTTTGAAAGTAATGAGTCGGTAATTCAAACACAAACATCCGATTTAGTCGGATAACTGCTGATGATGGGGACAAACCGTTCTCCAAAACATGTCCAAGTAAGGATAATATAAGTGATGTTTGTGTTTGAATTACCGACTTATTACTTTCAAATGTTAATTACATCACTGTTTCTAACCTTTTGCTTCAATTAATAGATTACTGGTTGTTATTTGTTGTAGCTCATCAACATCGGGTCACAATATAACTATGGAAATGAAGATCATGCGGAGTTCCTCTGTGTTGTGTCTAGGGAATATGGTGCACCATCGCTAAACTCAAAAGAAACAGAGCCTACTGACAGAGCAAAGGTGCAGTATCTTTTCTGTGATTTTCTTCAAAAGAAAGTAATAACCAGCTTTTATAGTATAAATATCTACTGGCATATATGGAAAGGAACCAGTCCTATCATAGCTGTGAAAGGAATATAAATAAATAAAGTGTTTACATATTTGCCAACTTCTACGGTTTACACTTAAAGTATATGGGATTAGAAGCCTTCTGCAGCTTACAGCATTAGTTGCCATTTTTGTACAGTTTTTAAGACTGATCAAACATTTTACAATTTTCTTCACTAATATAATAAGACAGCTACTACAGCATTATATTATAATTCATTATTTTTTCTACTATGTACTACAGTAAGTACAGGAAGTATTGTATTCCACTCCAGTCTGTCTTTGTGTGTTTGTGAACAGCTAACTGAAAAACAGAGAGTCATTTAAATACAGAACTTGGTTAGATAGAGTCAACCTGAAAAATTTAATGCCATGACCGGCATTTGAACCACAGATCTCTCCTGGTTTCCGTCCAGTTGCTCTTACCCATTGAACTACCATGGCCAACATGCTGTCCTGATATTAAATTCTCCATTTTATATTTTCCCGGTAAACCACTAGGGGCTCTCATATTCGAGATACACTGTGTTGACTTGCTATTGTAAGTACATGAGTCCCAGACTTCATCATTAAACTCTTATTATTTAAGTTAATCGATGGAAATTAATAATTTCTTCACACTAGCCATGTATAGTCTAAGGTTTTGGATAGATAGAGTCAAACTGAAAAATTCAATGCCATGGCCGGGATTTGAACCATGGATGGCTCCTGGAATTAGTCCCTCAATAATATAAAAATGTAAGTGACGAAGTGTCAACAAACCGATTACAAATAGTTTTTTTTTTTTTTTTTTTTTTTTTTTTTTTTTTTTTTTTTTTTTTTTTTTTTCAATATCTCTTTGAACACTCTTCAGAACACTCCTGAATGTAGTGCTGTAATACACATTCCAATTTTAAATGTTTTTCTCAAAACATATTTGTTAGTACATTTTTCACTTTAATTAAATTGATGGAAATTAATCGTTCATTCACATTAGCCATGTATGGGCTACGGTTCTGGACAGATTCTATCCAGCTTAATGATGAAGCCTGGGACTCAAGTATTTACAATGGTAAGTCTCCATAAACAGTATCTCGAATACGAGAACCCCTAGGGTTTACTGAGAAAATATGAGTCAATTGGAGAATTTAATGTCATGACGGCATGCTGGCCATGGTAGCTCAATGGGCAAGAGCGACTGGACAGAAACCAGGAGATCCGTGGTTCAAATCCCGGCCTTGGCATTGAATTTTTCAGTTTGACTCTATTCACAACATTTTTCATTACTTAAAATGCTTCAAATTTCAAAATTTTTCCCCAATTAACTTCTAATTTCAGCAAAACTTAAATGAATTCTTACTTAGGAGACTCACATAGACATTTTTGAAATTTTATAATTGTTGTGTTAGTATAATTTTGAGTCGAACTAGTACTTAATGCCCCATTTATTGCTAGTGTTTACATAGAACACGTTTTGTCAGGACCTTCCTAAAATCCTCAGCTAATTTTGACTATTGAATGTTGATTTGGTGAACACCTTGGAGGCAATAGGTGTCTCTGTCAGTATCTTGATGACCTTGAAGTTTGGGTTCTCTTCAAAGGTGGTGTCAAAATTGAACAGTTTTCTTTCATATTTCTTTATAAACATTTGTTCCCTTGTGGTTAATACAGTTGGACCCTGAACACTTTTTAAATAAGCAGATTTCTCGTTCTATATCTACTGCCAATTTATCTATTTTTTTTTGTTCCTGATGTCCCCAAAATGCTCCTTAAGCCTAATGATCAAATTTATTTTAGTTTTTCAAATGTAAAAGTTGTCACAGTCTTTGCAGTTTATCCGGTACATACCTGATTTTTTGTCTGTATTTATCTCCTTTGTATTATATGATTTCAAGAGATGCTATACATTGAATTTGTTCTAAGCAGCCAAAGTAATGTTGTACTCTTTGAAGACGTTTTGGAAACGGTAAATGCAATAAATAATTGGGATGATACGTAAATGCAATAAATGGAGATTTGTGTACTAGTTTGACTCAAAATTATATTAATTTTGTGCTTCATTGTATCATAGTTGTTACTCATAGGAAATGTTATGTTATTTTGTTAATATTTTTAAATATTTTCATAGCCTGATAGGCATAATAATGGAAAATCCCAAATGCAAAGGATCTATCCTCCTTTTCTAGGTTAGCTTATTTTGTTAAAACAAAACTCCAATAGTCTGTTAAAGGCAAAATAAAATCCTTAGCAAGATGTAAAAATTAATTTACCTCATCTGTATTTTCAATTAACACAATTATATTAATTAAATCTAGAACAGCAGCATTAATATCTGCCCGCCTCGGTAGCATAGATGGTAGCATGTCTGCCTCACGTTCAAGAGATCCCGAGTTCAAGAGTTATCTGGATAAGGTTTTTCCAGGGTTTTCCCTTATCCTTACAGACGAATGTCAGGTAACTTTAAGCTCCATGGACCCTGGACACATTCGAGCATCATTTCACCCATTTCATTCACCGTCCGACATGACTAAACGTTGGAGGACATAAAATTAAAAAAAGAAAGCATTGATATCTCAAACAAATGCAAAGAAATATTGAAATTTTATGTGATAATTATCATCATTTTGCCATACTGTCGCTGAAATGGAAATCGTGGATTTTAGTTTAAGTTTTTTCATATCTTTCCCTGTTTTTGTGCCTGTATATATTAATTGTATTTTCACGTTGACATAAGGCATGATTATGTGATCCATTTCTGTTATTTCTTCCCATTTCAGTTTCATATTTCAGACACAATTAGCTTTTATCTGTTTTTGGCAAGATGACTACTCCCCAATTCCTTTCTTGGAAGTGTTGAAAACAGTGTTGTTATGATAAATTAAATTTAAAGGGAGTTGATTAATGACACTAAACAACACTTACTTTTAAATTTTTCCGGAACATGTTTCAGAGACTTTGCCTTTATCCTCAGCCAGCCATCTAAACATGTTCCGGAAAAATTGAAAAGTAAGTATTAAATTTTAGATGAGTCGTATTTTTTACACATCTGCTTCACTTTCGTACCTATTTTGAGGACATGTTTCGCAAATCATCGTTTGCATCTACGGCTCTTATGCGACTGAATTTGCTAAATTTACTTACCACCCCTGGGCCACAAAAAAGTTCCAAAAAATATTCAAGAAATACAATATAACATTGGCACCAAAAAACAATTACAACATTAAAAACCTACTTCACAGTAATAATACTGATAAGATAAAACCAGAGGAAAAGTCAGGCATTTACAAGATTAAGTGTAAAGACTGTGAAAAAATTTACATAGGGAGGACAAAAAGAAACATAGGCACTAGAAAGAAAGAACACTTCAGGCACTTAAGATAAAAAAATATTGATAAGTCCGCAATAGCAGCTCATTTCTGGTCTGAAAATCATGAAATTGAAGATAGCACCAAATTACTAAAATACTTACAAAAACATAGTGAACTCGTCATATGGGAGAGGATATACATAGAAAAACATAAAAACCAACTAATGAACTTTGAAATCCCGCTAGAAGAGAATCCCACATTTAAGTTCATCACTAAATCAACAGATGGCAGCAACAACCCCAGAATTACCCACACCGCTGGATCTAGCTTCAGTCGCATAAGAGCCGTAGATGCAAACGATGATTTGCGAAACATGTCCTCAAAATAGGTACGAAAGTGAAGCAGATGTGTAGAAAATACGACTCATCTAAAATTTAATAATTTTTCGCTTCACTGTGGTGTTCCAATACAGTTAAATCTCGATATATGAAAAGTAAGTGTTGTTTGGTGTCATTAATCGACTCCCTTTAAGTTTAATTTGGCTACTCCGCTTTTCTCCATTGTATACTTATGTTCTGATACCATCTCTGAATATGTTTGCATGACTGTATTAGGCTTTACAAATGTGATGGAGTGTGACTTTACATCTGTGATACATTATTTTGATGTATAAAGACTAAAATTTAGTCATACCTTTTAAAACTTGTAACTTCACTCACGTCCTTTTACAAAATCAGGAACGTTTTCAAAACTGTTCAACACCGTTTTTAACTGATTCCTTAAAACTACTGAATATACAAGATCATCATATACAATTCACAATAGAAGTTGAAGAAAACAATCAATTGCCTTTCTTAGATTTGATGATTATAAGACAAAATAACAGTGTAAAATTTGGAATCTATAGAAAACCTACTCACACAGATAATTACATAAAACACAAGTTTCAATCCTCTGTCACATAAATTAGCTGCTCTTAGAAGTTTGATCCATAGACTGAACATCATACCTTTAAATCAAAAATAATATAACGAGGAATTTACATATATTTTAAATACAGCCCAAAAAAGTTTGAATAAATATTTAAAGATTATGGCATCAAACTTACACCAAGAAACAGATTCTCACTCAAGAAATTGTTAAATAATCCCTTTAAAAAACACGATCCCACCAGAACAAAAATCAAGCATATATATAAGATAAATTGTGAAGACTGTGACATTGGATTGACAAAGAGATATTTAAAAATTAGATTAACAGAACACCGTAGGATGTGCCATCAGTGAGTGGTCTACTGAACTTATGTAAAGAATCTTCAGAGAGAGGGAGCCAATTACAAGAGATCCAGACAACAACCAACTGTGGTGAGTTGCTAATCAACTGAGGATGAAACTGCAACAGTTTTGAAAACGTTCCTGGTTATATAAAAGGACGTGAGTGAGGTTACAAGTTTTAAAAGGTAAACTCAATTTTAGTCTTGATACATGAAATTAGCTTCACTGTTAACAACGCTTTTGTTTATAACTATTCATTATTTTGATATTTCATTTCCTATTATTGTTTTCTTTGTCAGCTCTGTATTTAAACTATTTTATGCTATATCGAGATTTAACTGTAATGATAATATTTTATGCTAATTTTATATTCTGTAGTTACATCTTTGTGTTTTCCTAATTCTTCTTTTACTGTTTTCCTAAAGTACATTTTTTTTTTGTATCTCTCTTTCATTTTTCAAATTATTTTCCATTACTTCCACATTTCTCTTACAGTTTTCTCTACCTTGTTCTATTTTCTTTTGCACTTTTCCTCTAATTCTTTCCTATTGCATCTGTTTAATTTTCTTAGCTACCGAAATCTTCCCTTATTTCAATTTTTTTGCTATTTGAATCTATATTCCCATATTGTTATACTTCTTTTCTACCATTTGCATCTATTTTCTGTCCAAAATCCTAATTTTTCATAAATTTCCACCACCTATCCATATCTTCCTTTCTGTCTAGTTCTATTTTCTGTCTAAGCTCAGTTTTATTTTGATTTTTGTTTGTTTTTTCTCAATTCAGCCATTTTTCTCATTCCTTCTGCAGTTGCTTTCTACCTTGTTCTATTTTCTGTCTTAGCTCATTGTTATTTTGCTCCGTTTATCTCAGTTGTGCCATTTTCCTTGTACTGTCTTCATATTGCTTTCTACCTTGTTGTAAGCTTTTTATAATTTCTTCTAACACTTTTCTTATGGGGTATTTCCCATATCATCCTTTATATTTACCCCTCTGCCTGCTTCTTTTTCTAATTCTGCCTCTTTCTGTAATATTTTCTAGTCTACATTTTCCCTATTCATTTTTTAAAAATTCTGCTCTCTCTCTTTCTCTCTCTCTCTTTTTTTTTTTTTTTGGTTCCATTTATACACCCTGCCTTTAACTCCAATGGTCATATCAGTGGCCATTTTCCTTTGGAACATTTTGAAGGTGTTAACTCATATTCGTTGGGTTTAATCATTAGACCATGCACACATTCGCACTCTTTCATACTTCCAGACTCTGGGGAAGATGAGGAATTATCTTGGTCGGAAAAAAAATCCCCACCCTGCACTGCCGCCGGGAATCGAACCCAGGACCCCTAGCACAGCAGGCAGGTGCTCTACTGACCAAGTTACGGGACCAGCCTCTACTCTCCTTTAATTTCTGAATATCACAAATAAAATTGAAGTTCTATCACTACTTTTTGTTGTCTTCTTATCTTGTGTTCCACTGGTCAACTGAAAGTGTGTAAGATCCCTGAAGTTCTGTTGACCCACAACATTTTTCGAAAGCTGTGGGGTCATTTTTATCATCTGTCTTCTGTCGTCATATAGTGATCTACTTTTGTCTTGAGGTTGGCAAGATTTTTTGTTTTGCCTTTTCATTTTGTTGCTTATATTCCTGCCCTCCTGTTCAAATCATATATTGAGGCTCCAAATACAGCGAATGTTGCTCCGAACATGACAGGTGTAAAAGTTACACTTTTTAATATTATTTATTAAACATAAGCACAATTACATAAAAAATGAAGCTAGTAACAGTGAAGCAACAAATACTACATAAATATAATTATTTGTGACAAAAACTTTACTTACCTTTAAAGAAATTTATGAAAATTTCAAGAAATTCTGAGTTCATGATTTCGTAACAAATATAATAATTTGTAACTTAAAACTTCACTTATCTTATAAGAAATGAAACTTTTCTTATAAATTGATAAAGATCGCAATTTCCTGAAAACTTTTTTCACATACTCAGCGAGAATCATAAACAACCTCGTCGTCAGTGTTACAATTGCTAGATGTCACCAAAATCTGAAAATGAAACAAATTTAAAAACAGAATTGACTGCCAGTATTTCAAAATTCATTACTCGATGTTTATTTTTTAAAATAAATATCTTTTCCCAAACGGTTAAATCTATTGGACTATTTAATTGTTTTAATAATTTAACTTCTGGATTTATTTCATGGTTAACTCACCAAAAATGATCTGCTACAACTGATTTATCAGTATGTTTATTCCTAATATTTCCAAAATGTTCTTTTGTTCTGGTTTCTAAATTAAGTTTGGTCCTTTAAAATTATAATCGTCTTTTATTTTTTTAAGGGTAGAAAAAATTTAAAAGTCAATTAGGAAAAGCTTTTATAAATCAAATTAATAAATATACTCCATTTACAGTTTTTTTATATTTAAATTTTAATCATTTGTGAATAGTCTTTATTAAAATCATTAAAGCATTATTAATAATGTGTTTATATTCTCTATTAAATTCCTCTGTATTTAGGGGCATATTTATTAATCTATAAATTAAAATATTAAAAACAGCAAATTTGTGTGAAAAAGGGTTAAAACTTTTTTTTGTAATTATCGATAGGAGTAGAGTTCCTATAAATACCAAGGTTTAGTTTATTATTATTTCTTATCTTTAAATCTAGGATGAAAATAAAAGTTTTAACCCCTTTTCACACAATTTTTTTGTTTTTAATTGTTTAATTTATAGGTTAATAAATATGCCCCGGAATAAACAGGAATGTAATAGAGAACATAAACACATTATTAATACTGCTTTAATTAATGGTTTTAATAAAGACTTTATACACAAAAAGATTGAAACATTTAAATCTAAAAAAAAAAAAAAAAAAAAAAAAAAAAAAAAAATTTAAATTATATTTCTCCCTTAAACAAATAAAAGACGATTATAACAAAAAATTTACTTACCCTCTTTGGGTTAATAAACTTTTTAAAAACGTTTTTAAAGAATTTGGCATAACTTTGGTTCCTTAAAATAAATATAATGTTACAGATGTACTACAATTCTCTAAAAAGGATAAAATCCCTTATAGTAAAAAATCTGGCATTATCAGGTTAATTGTTTAGATTGTGATCAGGTTTGCATTGGAAGGACCAAACTTAATTTAGAAACCAGAACGAAAGAATATTTTTGAAATATTAGGTATAAACTTACTGATAAATCAGCCTTAGCAGATCATTTTTGGTCATTTAACCATGAAATAAATCCAGAAGTTAAATTATTAAAACAATTAAATGGTTCTGTAGATTTAATGGTTTGGGAAAAAATATTTATTTTAAAGAATAGAAATCGCGTAATGAATTTTGAAATACTGTGAATTGATTCTGTCTTTAAATTTGTTTCATTTTCAGAGTCTGGTAATACTGGCAAAAATATTGTGTCCTCTAGCAACTGTAACGTTGACAATGAGATTGAATGTGACTGAAGACGTAAGCAAGTATTTACAAAATCACAATCTCACAATTTCTTGAAATTTTCATCAATTTCTCTAAAGATAAGTGAAGTTTTTGTTACAAATAATTATATGTGTATAATAATCTGTACAAGTTTATTAGGTAATGAGTCTGAAAAACATTTCCTCTTTTGAGCAGAATGATAGTGTATCCTTGCTCAGCAGATCACACTGCTGACAGCTGTCCATAGAGCATACAAGTTCACTGTTCTAAAGCCAGTTTGTATCCTCTTAGACTTTGTGATGAAATCTGTGGGCCGTTGTCCCCATAAAAACGTGTCACAACTCAAAATTTGGCTTCTTCCATTCATCTGTGGTCATGCCTGAGGTTTGGAAAAGTTCTGGATCTATGTCTACTGCTTTTCTCTGCCCCTAATGTGGGCCTTGTATGCTGATGGATTTGCAGGCTGTTGTTCTCTTTAAGAAGTCAGAAAAAAGTCTCTGTCTATAGATATACTGTTTTCATTCTTATTCTTGGTAGTTGTTATGCTCTCATAGGTGGGATACTTTTACTTCTTCCAGTCTCTTCAAGTTTATAGTGGTTAAATGTGTCCATATCTTAAGTGCATAGCTTACAATTGAACTTGATGTGGAAGAGGCAGTATTCTAATCCTTGTTTCGCATAAGCTTGCCCTGTATCTCTTAACGGTCACGTGACCTTATCACATCTCATTGGCTGCTGTTGTGGTGCAGACTGTTGTGCGATAAAAATTAGTTCGTTATTTAACATGCTGATATATCTTTATATGTTGGAAGAGAATTGCCAAATTTATATTTTCGTAGCTGTTTTAATTAAATATATTATGCAACAGAGTTGATTTATCTGAAATGCATGTCAATTCTTAAACAAAGTAAAGAGGAGGTTCCTTTGCTCTCAAGCACATGGCACGATAGCACGGGATTTAGCGGTAGTGATGACATATTTGTTTATATGACTTATCACTGACCTTGTTATGAACTGGATTAGTCATATATCACCATTCGACGGTGTGCTATGCCGAGTGCTAGAGCTAAATTATTTTATTGATCGTTTATTGCGCGTATACTTATTATATGTATAATGGCAGAGTCTACCATCAGTTTTTCGCTGAAGCATTGCAAGGGAAAAACTTTTCAAAGCTGCGAAAAAAGGATTGTGTTGCATGTGTTTAATGCACTCACAGAGAAGAATCCGTCTTTGTCAGTGAGAGAAGTCGAACAACAGTGCCCTGAACTTGCAGGTGTGTTAGATGCGTAGAAACATTGCGACATGAAATTGACACAACAGGAAAACTTACCACTCCAGGGGCGATATTGCTGTGCGGCGAAGACATTATTTAAGGACAATCAGACTGTACCAAGATACAAGTCGCAAAATATACTACCTTGACAAGACTTGGCTGAATGAAGAACACACGACAAATATGGCGTGACACGACTTTTAAGACTGAAAGACAAGCATTTTTGCAAGGTATGTGTGCTGGTTTAAAAAATCCAAGAGAAAAGGCCAAAGGCCTTTCATTATAAACTTGTTTCAGTTTCATTGCTCATTCATTCGGTTTCAACTTGCTCAGTTTCATTATAAACTTTATTATTTTTGCATGCCTTCATATTCTTATCTGTATGATTTTATCTATCTCCCTGGCAATTATTATGACGTTTACTGCAGGTTTCAATGTGACGGGAAGGCACCGCCTATGGCCTATGGCGCGAAAGCATTAGCCAATTAGGATGAGGGGAAAGGTAGTTGAATGCGGAGTGATACATATCAGCGGGGCAAGGTTATATGAAACAGAGTTTAGGCAGTGTGTCTGAAAGCTTTTAATATGAAGGTTGCCTTGATTGCTTCCGTGCTTCTTTCTTCTATGTGCTTGGTAAATGTCTTATCTTTATTAGCAGTATTAGTCCTAGATGTTTATAAGAATTAACAATTTCTATTTTGTCATCTAATATTAAGATGTCTGATTTGGACACATTCCATCCTCTCCTAAACTGTTGTTGTTGACTAATGGCGCTGGGGATTAGTTGATTTGCATTTTCCCCCTAGCTTCCCAATATAAAGCCTGTAGGTTCCCACTTTTGAGACCATTACATTTGTCCAAATGGTGTTTGTTCATGATGACATCCTCTTTACAGATAGTACATTTGGGTGTAGGTATGCAGTGTATTTTATAAAGGTGTTCTGCAAGACAATCATGGCCAGTTTCCATTCTAAATAGGGCCACTGAACTTTTTCTTGGTAGTTTTTGTATGTCAGTTTTGTCTCCAATGTTCTTATAATCCTTGTCTCCTAAACTTCATGATCTTCATTTTGCATGTATATATTCTGTAAATGAGTTTTTAAATGTTAATTAGTTTTAAGTGATTGTAAATAATGACAGTGGCCATTAATGTAATTTTTAGACTATGATGTGTCTGATATCAATCAAAAGGACAAAATAAATTGAATTAAATCATGAATTAGAGTAAACTCCACATCTGTGAACAATTACTTTTATATAGCATTTCTCTATGGTCTTTACATAGTTTATATTTATTTGCTTTTTCTATTTTAGGCTTTTGTTGGATCCTGTATCTGTTACAGTTTTTAGTCTTATGTAACTTTTTATATTTATCTTTGTATCTTGAACTGACGTGTCCTATAACATATGTATTATGTTCCAAAGGATGAAATAAATACAAATATGTACAGAGGTATGTTTTAGACTTGGCATATGACGTAATTTTGCACAGTAGATTATGGTTGAGTCCACTTGTCTATTTGTAAGTAAAGGGGTGTTAGGTTAGTCATCTGTCATCTAACCCACTATCTTTACCAGCAGTCTGCTGGTGAAAGCATAGATCTTACCCCCACAATTGATTTGCATGCGCACATCCGAGCAAGGTCACACATCAGCTCTAAAAATATGTCTGTGTGTATATATATATATAAAACATTTTGTCTTGACCATCTGTGCAATATGTCTATTGTCTTATGCATGATTGGAGGAATTTAGTAACAGTGATGTCAAAATTAACTGAAAAACTATTTGTAGTTGGTTTTTTGACACTTTGTCACGTATATTGTTGAGGGACTAGTTTCGGAAGCTGTTGCGTCCATTTTCAACCTCTATCCAACCAATGGATGCAACGGCTTCTGAAACTAGTCCCTCAATAATATAAAAATGTAAGTGATTAAGTGTCAAAAAACCAACTCCAAATAGTTTTTTCAATATGTATTGTCGTTGATTCAGGAGAATGTCTTTGTCCTTGAAGTTGCTTGCTGTTACACAATGTAATGCTGAATTTCCTGAAAAGATGCAATTGGAGTAACACTGGCAGTTCCAATTTACTGTCTGCAGTGCAGTTGAACTGTAAGCAATGCCAATGTTGTATTGTGTGGTTTCTTGTATGGTCTTATTGTTTTGTTTAATGTGGTAATATAATGTATTATACTTATGCTATTTCACATAATTTTATTGTTCCAGAAAAGAAAGGATAAGTTACTTTTGAAGCTGGGTGTTAAACCTTTGAGTGAGAGGATTAAACAGTGTAACACTATCTCAGGTTCATTTGTGTCAACCACAAGGTCACAGCAAGAGTCGTATTTATTACACATAGGCTTCGCTTACATACCTATATTGAGGACATGTTTTGCAAACCGTGTTCCAGTACAGTTAAATATCGATATATACGTATATCTATAGCAGTTTCTTGTATTTTATTGTATGTCAGCAGATTTAACATCATAAGGCTGGGTGGGTACCCATTCGTTTGGGTAATGGGTCTAGAGTGTCCTACTTTGTCACTGACTGTCAGTTTGTTGCTGTTCATAATGTTTTCTCTTAGCTGCAGCTCTGGGTTTTCCTGTCCTTGATGTGACATAGTTTATGCATCAGTATGGTTCTATCAACTCTATCTTTACCTAATCTATAAACATGACATAAATTGAAGCCATTATTTATGTCCAGTCCCAGGTGAAGGCTGTTTATGAATTTTAAAATGATGTTTAAATTTTTAAAAAAGGGGATAAATGTTAGAATGTTTGTGTGTTATGTGAAAATATAGTTATTAATGGAAGACAAAAGACATACAGTTGGTAACAAGGACTTGATGTTTAATTGACTGAATCAACCTCCAGAAGACACTTATTGAGATTTGTATCTGAGCATGGAATACATATTCTGAAGAAGTAGTGGGGAATTGTAATGTTTTAATTTATAAATTGTGTTGAAAAAATGAACATCTTTAAAGAAATACAAGTATTATTATGTCAGTAGCTTAGAAGAAAGAAAAACATTGATCCGAAACCACATCCCAGAGATAAAGTTTTGTGTTCGCCAACTGCAGTAAACTGGGAAGTTAAAGTTCTTTACCAAACTGTTGTATATTTCAAAGTGATCATTACATGGCACAACAAGGCTTGAAGCGGATTTATTGAAAAAGAATATAAAAATAAAATATTACAAATTGATTTATCATAAGGCAAAACACAAAAATTAATATAATTTTGAGTTGAACTAATACTCAATGCTCCACTTATTGCTAGTATTTACCTAGAACGTGTTACGTTAGGATCTTCCTAACATCATCAGCTGTTATCAACTAATGGACATCAGTTCGGTGAACTCCTCAGGCGATAGGTGTGTCTCTGTTGGTATCTTGATGAACTTGAAATTTGGGTTTTCTTCAAAGGTAGTGTTGAAATTAATTTTCTTTCATGTTTTTTTATGAAGATTTTTTCCACGTGGTTAATACAGCTGTCAAATTGACGACCCAGAGTGGTGCAAATATAAAATTAATAATAATATATATAAACAAATTAAATATTTCAAAATGTATCCTTCCACAACATTGGTTGACTTCTAAATGATGCCTAAAACCCTCCTAATTGCTTGCATTGTAGACCTACCTCTTATAGAACCAGATAGTTCCTGTATATATGACATGGCTTGTGGTAGGGTCAATTTAGTATTATCCTGGAGATTACTTTGAAAAGGTCTTTTGGCTATTTTCCATCTTCTCCATCTGCCTTGTATCTTCTTTTGTTTAATACATTCATTAAATATCAGTGGCCAGATTTCTGTCATCCTTGGTAGAGATTCCTTTAGACTCATGCTGAGGCCATTGGCCCAGGTGCTTTATTTGGTTCACATCCTTGGAGTACAGTCCACATCTTCCACCATCAGCTGTACAATTCCTTCTTGACTTACAATTGGCATCTGTTTGTTGCTCATTTGAATCTTTTAGAAAATTGCTGAAAAGAATCTTCCTATGCT
Source organism: Mantis religiosa (assembly GCA_030765055.1). Taxonomy (NCBI): domain Eukaryota; kingdom Metazoa; phylum Arthropoda; class Insecta; order Mantodea; family Mantidae; genus Mantis; species Mantis religiosa. Next base: position 136,126,671 of record CM060954.1, on the reverse strand, counting down.
AATATTAATATTTGTGTTATGACTTTTGCTCTTTGTGGTTCCTGAATTTTGGGACAGGAATTTGGGACTATTCGTCGTTAATTTTTCTCCATCTTAATCCACACGTTCGGACGCAATTTGGTACGGGATTTTTATATTTGAGATGGGATGCACGTTGACTTTTCGAAGATCCACGTCAAGAAGCCAGAAATAACAAATTTGTTGTATTTTGATTTGTTTCTTGATGATTGTACTTGGTTAACTAAGAGCCATGAGATTCTTGGTTTTAAGGCGTGGTTCGGAATAAAGTTTCGAAGTCAAATTTTGTAACTCTTTAATTGTATTATTTAGATTACATTTTACTTGAACTTCCTTTCCCAGTCACTTCCAACATATCGATAAATTCTTACTTTGTTGTATTTAAACAGATTCAAACTAATATTTAAATGTTCTTGATCTTGCACCACTATTCATCACACTCACCATTACAAAATATCTCTCTATACCAAGATTATTGATTTTTCGTAACTATCGTTACTCCTATCTTAATTTTGTGATTGGCCGATTTAATGGCACGCCACCACATTACGTCATATTACGTCATACAATTATTACTTTGGCCAATCACACAATTACATATATTTTTATAAATTTATAAACTTTTCATAATTTTTCTGTACATAACCCAAAACTACTGTTACAATTTTGTAGGCCCTGCTTGAGCTCCTATCATTCTTCTTGGTGAACAGTATTGGTTTCTTGGTAACTTTAGATATAGTCTTCTTTTTTAAACAAGATCAATGAATATTAGCCTAAAGATAGAATTGACCAGCATGAGGTAATACAATACCATTAATCTAGGATCCAAATACAATGCTGTTATATGGCCTTTAAGAATTTAGAGACTCTTCAACAGAGTAGAAGCAGTGATTGAGCAGGTATGTCACCAGGTTTGTTTTAAAGCATTCAATTTTGCTGATTGATTTGATATTATTTGGTAATTTATTATAAATAATGGAACTAGAATACACTGTTCCATCCTGGTACATTTTTGTATTTGCTCTTATATGTATATTTGATTTTTGGCGAGTATTGTGGCTATCAATGCACTCATTTGTTGTGAGGGTGCTACTTCCCATCCTGAGTGTTACTGAGTGTTAAATCAAGAAACAATATACCGGAAATAGGAAAGTACTTGGTTTAGTGAGAAATAAATGGTTAAGAAGAATTAATAATAAGGATAATCATGATAATGTAGATTGAGGACCAAAAGTGAGGGTCCTATAGCTCAAAAACTATGGTGTTAAGAGTCTATGGGCCCAAGGAAATTCAGCAACTCACTAATAGTTGTAATTTGATATGCAACTAGAAATATGTAGCGGTATATAAATAAGATAAATATTATTAAATTGTAAATGTACAAGAATTTGTATATATAATGAAGTTTTAAAAAATTTATTCATACATTCATACTACACTTAAGAATTTTACAATTTCCGAGTTATTAGCTGTAGAAGTATCCCTGCAGTTCAGGATCATGTGTTGCATTTTGTTCTCATTAAGTAAAAATCCATTGGCTCTAAACCATGTATCGGCTTGGGTCAGTGTGCTTTCGACTGTAGATTTAAGTGACTAAGTATTCACTCATATTAAAGAAAGTAGTATCATTGGCATATAGAATTGAGTGTGAGATCGTTTATCATTAAAAATAATGAAGCTCCATGTATTGAACCTTGCAAGACATTTGTTAGATGAATCTTTATTTCCGTAGAAATACACTTTGGACAATCCTCACAGTGGCAGAATTACATCACATATACAATTACAATCTACCAAGGTCGTTGACCACAGCAAGAGCTTACTCAACTTCCACTATTTACAACAACTCTTGTTACAATTCCTGTTTACGACTGTCTGTACAACTGTCCCTTGGCGAGTCGCAGCTTTCTTATATATACCACAACTCATTACTAGACATTTCTCGAATATTCTGTAACAAACAAGAAATCAAATGTTCTGTAAGACAATCAAGATGTCACTAGAATGTTCCATTTATCTCTTTATTTGTTTCTGCAGACCTTTTTATCTCCGTGCTATGTTTATCTGCTTAGGCAAGCTGTTTATCTTCGCCCGGCACTATGTGTTCCTTATCTCTCTGCGGCGCGCTATCGTAAATAATGGGTTGGTGACTATATATATAAGAATTAACATTTGTTAATCTCACAAAAACTCAAACGGCTTAACCAATTTGATTAATTTTGGTTTTGAAATACTTTAAAAGTACATACACAGACTTCTATGTAGCATATACACCTTTTATTTTCGACAAACAAAAGCATTACAAAGTAGAAAGATATTTCACTCCTTGCCGAAGTCTTCAAAGCTATTTTATTAAATAACGTTTATCATTTATCAAGACAAATCTTTTTATGTATCATGATGACATTCCTGTCGAAGATTAGACACAAAATTAATTTCTGAATACACTAGAACACTATAAATATTGGATCACAGACAACTGTTAAAAATTGGTGAATCCTTGCATACCTTCTTTATAATTTATGTTTGTGAATTCGTGAAAGTGAACTGAATTGACACAAAATTAATTGAATTCCTTTTTGACTTTGTAAAGTTCGCCGAAACGTTTTTACTATGCCAAGGAGAAGACAACTTGACTTAGGTCATAGAAGTTAGTCAAATGTGCGAAGAGTTACATCATGTGTTGACCGTGCTGATGAGCAACGTGACGCAGATAATGCTAATAGTCGTGTTCGCATGGCAGAATTTCATTCTAGAGTGTCTTGTTTCTTCCAGGGGAGTTGTTTTCGTACAAATCAGTTGACACTGTTATAAACCAGGATGATGTAGTCAGCTATCCCACAGAGTGTTTAAAATCATTAGAATTGTCTGGACTCCCACCTCACAATTTAAAATTAAAGTAGGATCAGTTGTGATCATGTTGCGGAACTTTAACCAACCATGACTGTGCAATGCACTGAGACTACTGTGAAAAAGCTAATCTTGGAAACATCTTGGAAGCAATGTCATCAAGGGAAAGTACAAAGGAGAGGATATCTTGATCCCACATATTCCAATGATTCCAACAGATTTACCTTTTGATTTTAAGCATCTACAATTACCTGTGCGTTTGGCCTTTGTAATGACCATAAATAAATTACCATAAATACATCGCAATGGCAGTCTTTGGAAGTTTGCGGAATCAAGTTGGAGTTTCCCTGTTTCTCTCGTGGACAATTATACATCGCGTGTTCATGTGTTGGGAAACCATCAATTTTATATATATTATGCACTACAAAAAAGACAAAAAATATTGTTTATCAGAAGTCTTTAAATTGAATACTGTGTTATATTTAAACTTCACCCCCAATTGCAGAATAAATAACTAATCCGAATTTGTTTCATTTATATAGATAAGTTCAGACAACTTTTATTGGTGGTATGAAGTTCGCCAGGTCAGCTAGTTTACAATAAAAACATGTTGAGTTATAGCTTGATTTTCAGTCTTACAAAGTTGTGCATATGTCCGGAATATTTTCAATATAGAAGGTGAACTAGTAACGATGGCTTCTCTGAAAATTTACTTAGTGCATACCTATCATTAACATGGTGGTAGGGAAACAAACTTTCTTAACTAAAATCTTTTTGTGGTTATTTAAAATAGGTAAGTGAATTTTCTCTTAAAACTGCATATATTAGTGTTGGCCAATTTAATATTTAATTCTTACTGTTCTTATATTTTTATCAATACTTCAAAGACAGAACCTGAGCACCCTGAGAATGCTTTGATCTGGTTTACAGACACGTCAAAAACTGACTCGGGTAGGCTCAGGGGATAAGGAATAAGACCAGAAAAAAAGCATCAGCTTTTCCCTGGGAAGACATCCTACGGTATTTCAGGCAGAAGTCAATACTACAATGCATATATGAAGATATAAGAAGATCTTATATCAACAAGAAGATTCTTATATACTCAGATAGCCAGCAGCACTAAAGGCTCTAATATAAGCCCTAACGTGAACTCAGAACTGGTGGAAGAATACCTAAATGTCCTAACTAAACTGGGAGAACATAACATTAAATTAATATGGATCCCAGGACACAAGGGGATTGAAGGAAATTAAAAGCCGATGAACTTGCAAGGGATGTGCTGGCTCTAGGAGTACCCAAGTGCTCCATAAGAAAAGCTATCAAAGACTGGATCTAAAAGGAACACAAAAACAGCTGGAAGACCAGCCCTGCTATTAAACATGGGAAAATGTTTATTAATGAACCATGTAAGAAAAAAGCTGAAAAATTACTGAAATGTAACAAAATTCAAACAAGATACATGTGGCTCTTCTCACAGGCTATGCTCCCGTGAAAAAGCACCTAAACAGAATGGGTATAATCAAAGGAAACCTAGACTGCAGAAAGGAAACTGAGACAGCCCATCACATTGAATGCTCCTTCATAGAGCCTTAGATCACAGAAGATTCAATCTTTTTGGTAAACCGATAACAACCAAGAGAAATTCATACTGATTCCATTATGAGACTGTATTTTATAAGAGACACAGGTGCTGATTACATAGAGTAGCACAGTAAACCTTAAGGCTGCAGTGCATCCAGAGCTTAGCAGATTGGCCCTTTGAAGGGGGGAATCAATACTTCAGGTCTATGCATGCTTTTACATATAAATTCATTCATACACAAATACTAATACATATTAATCACATCATCCACTCAAATAACACAATATGCTAATTTGTGCTTAACTGTCCCTACGCTTCTTTCAAGTTTATACTCAAATAACAGTTTAAACCCTTTAGTGTGTGGTGGTTTTGTAAGGTAACATTAGGCTGTGTTCACCTTGAATAATGTTTTAGTGCAGTTCTTTTGTTTTTATAATATTGTACTGGCCTTTGTCAATTATACAGATAAAATTTTGAGACTTTTGAATTGTAAATATTATATTATTTTTATAATGGTGTTGTAGTGTTTTTTCCCCCCTATAAAAAAGGCAAAATCCAAGCAATTGCAGTAAACTTATACCCTGTCAACATCCAAGCATGCCATCACACCGATTATTTTACTTGGACCCTCCCCTTCTTTACCACAGGCACATTTGACTGCAGTTGCCGAGATTCAAACTCACGACATTTAGCTTTGAATGGATGGCCAGTCCATTGCTATTGCTTTAACGATCATGGCTATTTGAATTGATTGCGTTGAAGCACTGCAGGAAACAGTATGAGAACTGGTGTAGAAATTATAGCAAGAGTGGCATAAGTAGCAGAATCATGTATGCAGTTAAGGATTAACTTATAACAAATTTGTCCAAGATGCACTTCCAACAGGTCATATATTAACTTGTCACATATTGGCCATGAAATATGTAGTGAAACCATTTCTGCAAATGTTCACCTTCACATGAAGTAGGTAGAAAAACAAGCTTTAACAAGAATGGTTTGTAGAAGCATGATTATAAAAATCATGGGAATGTAACACATTAGGTTGTTTAAGTAACAGTTTTCATCTGCAGAGTTGTGCTATTGTGTTTCAGGTGTTGCAGCAGAAGGGCTCCAGAATGTGAAGCTGAACGACGTACTGACTGTACATTTCTGAAGCCTCTCTTTTTACTGCTTTCTGCTCTAACAAAACCCTGGGCCACTCGTAAGAGATTATCAATACTGCACAAGCAACATGTACCTGGTGCGGATGGGGAAGACGACGAAGTAGCAGAGAGATTAATGAGCATGTTTGACTATTAGCACAATATATGTGTCATGTGATGTTGTCATTGCAGTTTTTGTGGGTAATAATTTTTTTTTTAAAGCCTGTACTCTTGAAATGGCTGTAACTACAATTTTAATTTCTGTGTTTCATGTGTATCTTTTTTATTGCTAGCAACAACTAGAAGTGTGGAGCATGTGAGAAACAAATGCTTTAGAAAACAAAGCAATAATAAACTACTTTTGTTGCCGAGATACAACTGCATCAATAGTTTAAGACAGTTGCCATTAAGGTCACTTTCATACCTGCAGCAGAAACTCTAGTCGTAATAAACATATTTTGTTCCACACTACTTATTCAATAATATATAAGATTAAAGCTGATTAAGAATAGAAATTACTTCACACTGAGGAAACAATAATGTTTGACTAACATCTTGGCAATTATTTAAGTTAATTGATGGAAATTATTCATTTCTTCACACTAGCTGTATATAGGCTAAGATTTTGGATTGATAGAGTTGACATGAAAAATTCAATGCCACGGCTGGGATTTGAACCACTGATCTACTGGTTTCTGTCCAGTCGCTGTTACTCATTGAGCTACCATGGCAAATTTAACGTCATGTCATTAAATTCTCAATTTGACTATATTTCTCTGGTAAACCACTAGGACTCTCGCATCAATTAACTTAAATAATAAGAGTTGAATGTTGAAGCCTGGGACTCAAGTACTTACAATAGTAAGTCACCATAAAGGATGTATCTCGGATGCGAGAGCCCCTAGTGGTTTACTGGGGAAATATACGAGTCAGATGGAGAATTTAATGTCAGGACGACACGTTGGCCATGGTAGCTCAATGAGTAAAAGCGACTGGACGGAAACCAGTAGATCATGGTTCAAATCCCGGCCGTTGCATTGAATTTTTCATGTCGACTCTACCAATCTTGGCAATTGTTTATATTTTTGTCACGTAGATATTCTTGAAACTGTATGCACATGTGCTCCTTATAAGAGAAAACAGAAAACATTTAGATGAAGAAAGCATAGGCTTCTAAAATATGTTCTGTTAAATTACAGTATAAGTGAAGCAAACATGTCCCAAAATCAACTAGTAATATTTATATATCTGAATTTGCTGTCGAAAATAATTTCAAGATATTTGGATTCATAAGTACTGGGATGGTTTGGATTACTTTCTAGTGTTATATTGGATATTAAATTCCCTTTCACGTAAAAATGAAGAAAAATGAAAAAAGATCTTCAGTGAGCAAAATAACCTCTTGGCTTCCACAAACATATTCTATAAGAAATATGTTAAATTCAAAAACAAAGGATAAGATTCCAGAGACAGAAGTTAATGGACAAAGACAAGTTGATAGTAATATACTTTTGGAATGAAAACCATAATGTGGACCCAAACCTGAAATTACTCAGAAAACATTGTAGAACACAATTAACTGATTTTAATATAGAAATATAAGATCCATCTTATAAATTTTATAATCCTACCTGTTGATATGAATTTCATCATTCTGTCACTAGTTATAGACAGCTACAGCTTCAGCCGTCAGATCCTCAAATTTGAAAGTGGAAGCAAATCCCTAAACTAGTCCCTCTAATGAAGTATAAGTGATATAACTGACTCGACAAATATAACCTTTCGGTAGTGCTTTTAGTGTTATAAATTCCAACTCAGAAACTATCTAATTCAGACATATCACAGTTTCTATGTTATATACACACATAAAAGTGTGCCTTGCCCAGTTAAATGAGAATGGAAATGAGAACTACTGTCCATTCCAAACCAGAGTTTGCACTGATGTAAATAAAAACATATGCTTCTGCTTGTCACAAGCCTAAGCAAACACTCTTGTCACTAAAATTAGGCAAATGAGTCAACCTTGTCAACCTTCTCCACTTACAGGTGGAGAAAAGTGTGTACAAGATTGACTCATTTGCCTAATTTTAGTAACGATAGCACTCCACTTTCTGAAGTACTTCTTTTTATTCTATATACTCATGTTAGTTTAAATAGTTCCTTAATAAATATATTGTATTGTCAAATATTGGGATAGAAAAGGTATAGAAGTGCAGAATTTATTTCAGTTATCATAAGAACTCATTGATATACTGGAAGTCGCTTGTGAATTACCTATGTATGCATAACTTCCTTTCTCTTGCATAAGAAAAATGCTGCAGTGAAATCCCCAAGCTGCTATCTGAGCATCAAATAATTTTTGTAACAGGAAATATGTTAAGCAAGCAATTACTCATAATACTATAGGACTCGTATAATAAGCTCAGGTCAAATCTTGTGATTTAGTCATTTGGTATTTGATCTCTATTTACAGATTAAGATATATGTCAATTGTTCAAACACAAAAGCAGAAAACATTAATAAGTGGTGGAAAACAAATAATATATGTGTATGACTCACTAAATATTAGAAAAATATCTATCGATTGCAGTGTGCATATTATAAAAATAACATCCAACTATACAGGCATTTCAATGAAAAGTGTAATCAAAGTGTGCAGGGAATATAAATAGACTGGTTCCAGTATGGCAGCCAAGCCAGTGTTTTACGTTTGATGAAGATTATGATTAACGTAAGTAAAAGGTTCATTTCTGCATGCTTTTGTAGATCAAACAATGTTCAACTGTAGATAGTATGTAGAAGCATATGGCACAAGAACATCCAGCTGTTAGGGTGAGTTTGCGACCTACTTTTACGTGGACAATACAGACAGTTTGTTTATAGTGATACGCAGTCTGGTTTGGAATGGACAGTAATTATCCTAACCAGTTTGATTCACAATACACTGCCAATGAGAATGTGAAGTTGATTTTTAAGTGGCGATTGTTAATTTTGTAGTACCTAGTCTTTTATGGAATCAGATATGAATCATTAGAATTGCTGATATCCTAAGCCTATGGGATATTTGCATTTAATAGAACTAAAATTCAATTTTTTTAAAACAAAATATATTCCACTTAGTAATATACAATCCTTATGGTCTTTGATAAATAATTAGCAATTATTAAGTAGAGCTGAGATAGAAATTAAATGATCAAATGAATCCCTTATCTGTATTCTTTATTTACATAAACAGATTAATATATTAATAAAAGTAAATGTAAAAGAAATTCCCTCTGAATCCTACAAATGTTGTGCTGTTTTCTAAATATCCTTCAACAACAGATGTACTCTTAAAATAAAAAAGCTGAAGCAATTGAGAGTGAGGAAAATATAATTTGCAAATTATAATAAATAACCGTATAAAACTTCATTTATCTTTAAAACTTACCTACTTGTTCCTGCATTCACTAACAGTTGAAAGTTCAACAAAGAATCTTTCCTTAGAACATCTTATGGTTTAGCAAAGTGTATTCTCTGATCAACTGCATTTTGTTCCCTTCTATCAGATTGAAAACTTACACATCAAATTTGTTCAGTTATATTCACAGCAGTATCTCTGTCTTCTATACTGAATAGCAATCACCAAAAAAATACCAAATAAAAGAGCAAATTTGACCATCAGATTTTTACCAATGAACTTAAACAGCTCAGAATTTTACTTTATTATGATGGTTTCTCAGGATTGCAGCCAAGTGATGTTTCCCTCCTCCAAGCTTGCTGAAGATGGCTGAAAGCTTGCAGGAGGAAAATATCACTTGGTGCTAATCCCAAGAATCCATTGTAATAAATCAGCGCTGAGAAAGCTTTAAATCTCTCATAACTTTACTTACGTTTCTAATGTTTACCTCTGGTATCTTAATACAGGGCTGCTACAAAAGAAATAAACAGTTTCAACTTACTAAAAAACAAAAACTATTTACATTAACTTGACATAGTTTATACTCCTTTTTAGAGGAAATCTTGAAGTTTACTTTGTGAACTAACATGTTCAATATGGGCTCCTCTCATCAACAACACACATCAAGACAATAATCTAGTTCATTCCAAACCCTATGTAACATATCTACATCAACACTTGCCACAGTTTGCCTGAAATGTTTTTTAAGTCATCTAAATTAAGAGAAAGTGATGCAAACTCTGTCTTTCACAAATGCCTATAGAAAAAAGTCACACAATGTGATAGCACTTCACCTAGGTAGTCTCTAACATGTGTGTTCCAGCAAGGTGGTGCTCCAACTTATTGGAAGATAAAATTGTCCTGTTCCTCTTTCAGTAGGGGCATCAGTTAGATCTGTAATGTGTCAAAATACCTATGGCCCTTCCTATTTGCTCTGCAAAGAAGAGGCCATACACTTTTGTGTGAGATACAGCACGAAAAACATTAATTTTAAGAGAGTCATGCATGTGTACCACCAGCTCTTGGAATATTCAGTTCCTCATTCGGACATTTTGTTTATTCACTTTCCCACTCTAGGTGGAAAGTTGACTCATGACTGAAAATAATGCACTCACAAAAATCATCTTCAGTACAAACCGCAACATCTACAATCCGTAAGGCATGTGCAGTTGCTTCCACATGAATTTTATGAACAGTTTACTGTGGAATTTGTAACTGCATGCTTGCTCTTGCTATCGATTTTTGTGGGTTTATTTCTTCTGGAACATGTAGTCTTTTCGAGTTCTTTCCTTTGCACAAACATTGCGTAGTCTACAATTTTCTATACCAGTCACAGATTGACTGTCTGGTCATTGGTGTTTTATGCGAATATGTTCTGAAATGTCGTTGGGCAACAGTTGCTGATTGTGTTATAGCAAATTCCAACATGATTATGCCTTTTCCACAGGATTTTCCACCATTTTAGTTCTGCAACAACGAATAAATAAATACATAAAGCATTACCAACAGAAACAATCAAAACTTTTGAGTTTCTTAAAATAGGACCAAAAAATTATGTTACCATCACTAGTAATTTGTTTTACAGGAAATAGATGTCTATTTCTTTTTAGTAGCCCTTCACCGGACAAGATCCTTAAGTAAGCCAACATTACAGTTTATTTTCAACCAGCTTTCAGAATTAGTATATTCCTTATTTTACAGATATCACTGGCAATTAATATCTTCAGCTTCTTTACATTTAGTTACAGTATCTCTGGATTCCTACATTACACTTTAAAACTGTCTTATTTCCTCCTGCAGAAGTGTGTGTGTGTGTGTGTGTGTGTGTGTGTGCGTGCGTGCGTGCGTGCGTGCGTGCATGCGCGCGCCAGCTTTTACTATATGTGGCACTGCGGGTGGTGACACTAATGGTACATGAGTTGAAGATGGAGCACCGGTGGAATGAGATGGCGGGGGAAACTGGAGGTCCCGAAGAAAACGCGCCCCAGCACCGTGTTATCCACCACAAATCTCACTTTGTGGTCGCCTGGGATCGAACCCAGGCCGCCTCTGTGAGAGCCAAGCAGTCTATCCACTGAGCCACGGCGCGGCCCATGTGTGTGTGTGTATGCCAGCTTTTACTATATGTGGCACTGTGGGTGGTGACATTGATGATACATGAGATAAAGATGGATCACCAGTGGAATGAAACCGGAGATCCCGGCAAAAACTCACCCCCAGCGCCATATTGTCCACCACAAATCTCACTTTGCAGTCGCCTGGGGGATCGAACCTGGGCCACCTTGGTGAGAGTCAGGTAGTCTAACCACTCAACCACGGTGTGGCCCCTCCTGCAGAAGTTAAGAGTTCCTAAAACTCTGTCCTCTCAACCAGCTCTCAAAACTAGTGCATTCTCTGATAAATAGCAATTTCCATTATAAAAGAAGCAAAAGAAATGAAAATTGCAATGTGTCAAAACTTTTTGAATGTTTAATCAACATCAATGTGTTTAATATTGTATCAGAATTTTTCTCTGTAAGATGACACTGAAGTGCTGCATAATTGCTATGGGTAATTGAAACTTGACATGTTCGATATATTTCACATAAAAATAAAATTATATTCCCTTTGTCGTAATATAACTAAAATTTTGGCTTTGACCCACTCAGTGCATTCCATGCAGTTCTTTAATTTGTCCTCCTTTATACCTCTCATTCACTCACTAACGCAATATTGTTTCTTCAGCAATGAATTGTTTCATATAACATTGTATTTGGATGTCTTATTTTCATAAGTCATTGTGAAGACAATAGAAATTTCTATTCAGTGTAATCAGCATTTAAATTAATAGATCACCTTGTAATGGAAAATGTGTCTTAAGTTTTCAACACATATTCCAATATTTATTCAAAATAATGTAATTTCTACACAGTGTGGGACAAAATGCCTTCTGCAGCTGCTAATAAAGTACCATTTCCATACTCATATAAAAATTCAAACATTTCTAAGGCTCAGTTGTAAGCATTTCTCTCATGAGGAAATGTGCTACTTTCTTTAGCAGTTACAAAAGTCGTAAAACCCTGTTAATAATGCTATCCTGCTCAATATGCTCTCTATATGGTCCTTGAGTATTTTATTTATATTTTTGCATAAGTCTATTCTCTTAAGGCAACCAATCAGTGAAAGATAACAAAAGAATTGTATCAAATCAAATGTTGATGCATCTGTGTATTAATGGTTACCCTGAAAAGTGGTAAAAAAAAATTACAGTAAAGAAATGTGGATCAAGCAATTTTTAAAATATTGGGGTGGGCAGTAAATAAAATAGGAAGCTTTTTAATGGAAAAATATATTTAAGACTAGAAAATTTTGAGAACAGATAAAAAGTTGCACATATGAAATAACCAGAAAGCTAACAAATTGTATGTGGCATCACGTGAGGAAAAGCAGATAAGAGATTGAATTGTGCATTAAAATTAGTCATATCTGAAAAAAAAACTTATATTGATTAATTAAGAAACCTTGTTTGTGCTCTGATCAAAAGTATACTCTCAATTTCATTTCCAATGTTTCTGGCAGAGCATTAGTTCTTAAGTCTAAAATGTTACTATAAGAAAATTGCAGGCTCACTGACTACATGTGAGGGAAGTACCCACAGTATCTTAACAAAACTTGCTGTGATCTTTAATACTGAGCATCACATCAAGCAACTTACTGTTTTAACAGTTTCCTTTACAATCATCTACAAATGCAGGTGTCCTAAGAGAAGCAGCTGCTTCAAAGCAGTATGTTTGCAACACTTTCCAGAACAGATATCTTGTCATTTGTTACAGAGTTTGTCACAATGAAAAGTTTTCTAATATTTGTTAGGAAATTTTTGCTTAATTTGAATTTGTTCTTTGCATATCTGGACTCTGTGGACTATGCGAATTCAATTCCATGAGGATATCTTGTCCTCCCAGAAGGAATCAAAATATTCTTAAGTATTACCATGTATTGCACACTGTTGTGTATCATCAAGCCTCTACAACACACCTAGATCATCCCTTGATATTCAGCCCCAACAAGATAGAGATGCATGACCATGAATAAATTGTGAAGCTAATGTATTCTGTATCACATTAGAACCTTTGGAAGAAGGCAATCAATTTACCCTTACATCTGGAAGAAAATGTCACCTTATCTGAGAATATCATGTTAATGCAATAATGTTGGCATTTTCTGTTGTAATTGCGAGGCAAAACTGTCTAATCATTTGTCAGATGTTGCTTTTTATCTGCCATTCATGCAAGAAGTCATACATTGTTTACACGTTGCACAGGTGTTCAAGCTGAATTGTGAATGCACCTTTGTTTCAGAAGCAGTCTGGAAGGGGTTCATTTCTGCTACTGCAATTAAAACTACATCTATTTTGGGAATAGATACATGTCTTCCTGAATCAGGACAAAAGCATTCAGTCCCTTTCTTAGAGACCTCACCTATCTCTGAGCTTCAGATGCAGGAACTCCCATTCAGTCTCCAGTTTTAAAAGTAGAAGAAAGCTATACTAACTAGTATAAAGAGAAAGTACCTTTAGCCTGTCTTTGTGGGTGCATTCTACCATTAACAAATTTGGTGTGATATACTGAAAAAGAACCTGCTCAGGCCTATTGTGTTTGCACATCCTTATTTCCAAGTGGTTTCTTGAACATTTTACAGTTAAGTAGAATAAACCCTTACATAACGATTCAATTATTGGGTTTAAATGTTTAAACTAAGTGTTGTTTAGTGACATTAATCGACTCACCCTTAAATTTAATTTATTACAACACTGTTTCCAACACTTCCATGAAAGGAAATTATTAAGTGTATGAAATGCAATACATCAAAAACAAGTATCTACTATGTTTGATTAAAATAAATTGAAGGAAAAAAGTGTTTGCTACATCTGAGAAGCAAACCTCCAGTCCCAACCATAGAATCACTCTATGCTTTAACATAGCTATAAGAGAAGGCGTAAGGAATAAAGGGTGTTTAGTAATACCATAAAACAAGTTGCTACTACTAGCGTATGATATAACCAACCATAGAATCACTCTGCTTTAACATAGCTATAAGAGAAGGCGTAAGGAATAAAGGGTGTTTAGTAATACCATAAAACAAGTTGCTACTACAGCTATATAACCAGCGTATGATATAAACAAGCCACTGTGCCATGTAGGACTTGGAAACATTTTTCATTGAAGACAACTTTTTTTTATGGCTGTACAATAACATAAAAATTAAATGTATTTACAACGTAAAAGCTGAATCTTTCACATGTATGCCCCATATTTGTAAGAGTCATTCCTATTCTCTTGTCAGACATCTTATGGAATTAAAATGTTTTCTCACTATCTACATCATTAACAGGATAGGATAGAATTCTATGGAGGGGATTTGGCATATTGATCAGATTGATTCTTTGTACCTATGCCCCAAATGGGGCCGCCCTGGGAGGAAGGATGAGGCAAGAGGAGACAGATGGCGGCCGACCCCAATGAGTCACAACAGGGCAGAAGGCAGGATCCCGATCATTTACCTGTTTGAAACTTCCCAGCAGACCAGTATAACCAGCATCCCACCTACCATGGCCTGAGACAGTCCATTAAGCTGGCTCAGAGACTACAAGCTACCATGCCAGAGCTCAGAAATACCAGGCAGTCAAGTATAACCGGCATCCCTTCCGCTGTGATCCCTAAGGCAAGCTTGAAGACCTTAGACAGAGTTCAGAAAACTCCCGCAGGCTTGCACAACCGGCATCCCTCCTACCACATAAATGGAAAATTTATCTGAAGGACTTGTCATGTTTTAAGTAGCATAAATGTAACCGTTTTTTAAGTGGACACCAATTTTTTTGCTTGTGGTGGTTACATCATCCACATCCACCCCCAGTATGTGTGGAGGGCCACACCTGTCTTTGCCTAATGGGTCCATTGGACCTGGCCGGGAGGAGTTTTAAAGTCCATCGGCTTTTCTCATAAGCACCAATTGTGGAACATTTGTACGCCGTGACAGGCCAGCATAAGAGATGAAATAGCATTTTCTCTATTTCTGATGTAGTTATACCGCTAATGCTCGGTCCCCAGAGCCTCATGGGTAAAAGCAGGTTGCACCACGGGCAGGTTGAGGATGGGGTTCGGATAGGAGAGGTTATGGAATGCACATCACTATCTCTTCCATCCCCATTGAAAAAATAAATTTCAATTTTGAAAAGATTAGTTGGAGTCAAGTGGGGCAGTAATCGGGAGACACTGAACACCACATACAAAACATTCATCAAACCAATACTTCTTTTTAATGCAGAGGTAATAATTACAGCAAACAGTTCTAACATAAATCACCTAGAAGTATGCCAAAATCAGGCCCTGCGACTAATAACTGGTGCAGCAAAATCAACTTCAATCACGGCAATGCAAACCTTAACTCGGAACTAACCACTACATCTAACTTTAGAGGAGCAGGCACTAATACAACATGAAAAAATGTTGCGGTTAAAAACAACAAAATGGGAGAAAAGATTACTACAACCAATCAAGATGAAAACACAAACAAGTTTCCTACACAAAGTTACGGAATTAAAAATAGATCTGAATCTTCCTAATTGATAGATATTCTTAGATATTTTAGATATATTGATAGATATATTCTTCCATTTTTTATAGCTATTGCCCAGTTTTGAATTTAATAAAATAAGTACTAATGGAACTTAAGAGAATTCTAAATTTAAAAATAAGTTATATTTTGAACAGTATTCAACAAGAGAAACAGTTTGGCAGTGAGTGTATATATATCTGTGTGTGTGTGTGTGTGTGTGTGTGTGTGTGTGCGCGCGTGCGTGCGCGCAAGTTCCATTTTATGATAATGTCAGTTTCATCTTCATATTGATGTATCATAAACTTATGATAGGCATTTTTTCTCTTATATTGAAAAGCATGTGCTTGTATTGTTCAGTAGTTCAAGTTGTCTCTCCCATATACTCCCTAATAAATTGAGTTTGAGCCCAGCACTGAAAATATACTACTCTTTCTGATATCAAAACTCTTTTAACAGCATATATGCACTTCATAATATAACATGCTGAATCAGAAGTTGATACAATGTTATGATACCGAATTCAAGTTTTTGTACTGTACTTAAAATAGATTGTGCACATTCTATAGCTTTAACGTATTGATAGGAACCTTCATTCCTTGCACAAACAATTTTTAGTAGAACTATCTCCACAGGCAAGGACTTGAATGAGCTCAATTAAGATGTATTCTGCCTTTCTATTAATCATTTATTATACAGAGAATCGTCTCTTTCATCCTTTGTGGCTTCTTTCATGAGTTTAGTACATGGCCTTCTCATTTGTCAGTTGCAGGTAAATTTGCAGCACCTTAAAAATAAGGGTTGTAATATTTACAGAATGCTTTACATATCTGTCTGAAAACTGAATAAATGAAATGATGCTCAAATTAGCCTAAGTCTAGATCTTTCATCTTCTATCCTCCAAAGAAAATGCTTTGGCCAACAATTCACTCCTTCTGCATAATTACTGCAACAATCAAATTTGTTGTAAAGAATATTAGGTAAATTGAAAGTAAGTCATGCATGATTAGAGGATTTAGTAACAATTATGTCAAAATTAATTTAAAAAATTTATTTGTAGTTGGGTTTCTTACTATGTTGCAGATGACAGCTTCCAAAACTAGTCTGTCAATAATATAAAAATATAAGTGACAAAATGTCAAAAAACCCGACTACAAATAGTTTTTTCAATTGAAATTAAGTATATATGGAAATTCTTTAACTGCTGTGCTTCTTAACGTCCCATTCTATATTGGGCATGAAGACTGCTTAAGTTTGCTGAGAGGCCTATCTATCACTTGAGGTTCCTTTACACACCATAAATCTACAACAGACTTCCAGCTTTACCTCCCTTACAAAGGAAGCCATGCTAAGGACTTTTATTCCTGGAAAAAATCCATTGTCCTTCGCTGGTTTGAACCTGCAACCTTGGGAACCAGAAGCTATGTAATTACACTGTCTTGGTATGTACTTCTTCATCCATTCTATCTGCTTGGGATGATCAGTTTTTCTCCAATAGATGTTTATGTCAATTACTACTTCAGTTATTGACATTACAAATTATACTTTGTCATTGTAGAGTAACCTGCATTTTTCTGCAGAATATTACTTGTAGCTTAGCATTTGATCCCGATGTAATTGTCATTTTGTTCTTCCTGAGTGTCTCACTGCCATGAATGTGTTTTAGACACATGCTTTTCTTATGCATTTATTTAAAGTTGCCTAACTGCATGGACTTATAGCAACTTTTAAAACCTTTTTTACAAACGTTTTACACAACCTATACCAACAAATTACATTAGAAAGTACATTTTACAATATTTAATTTAACATTTCCAAAAAACATTTTTAACAAATTTTAAAAGCATTATGCACGAGTACATCATGTAGTACCTTTTAAAATATTTTGTCATGTAATCTGATGTAGTTGAAAAATTGTATTGTCTGTTACATGAACTTTGATCCTTCCTTGAGAGAGATTTAGATGGTTACTATGTAAGATGAGCATAGATTTAGCAAACTACACTTTTCAACGAAACTCTTGAAGTTTCATATAATGATGAACTAAAAACATAGCAGAAGTGGAATGTAGCCTGGATCACAACTGTTAATACAATAAAACAGCTTTTTAAGTTAATTAGGAGTCGATTAATAACACAAAACAACACTCACTTTTAAATTTTCCCGGAACCGGTTTCTGAGGTCTTCCCTCTATCTTCAGCCGGACATCGACTAGTTCTCATTGGTGTAGCTGGCAATATTTTGTCTTCGGTCTCCTCTGGTGGCGGTTCGAGGAACTTGCTGAACAAATCTTTCTGGGGGATGTCGAAATTGAATACTTTGTTCCTATTTTTTGAAATAAAGATTTGTTCCCATGTGGACAGTTCTTCTTTTCCTGTTGTATGTTTTAGTAATTTTGGTTCTGGATTTATGTTGTGGTTTTTTTCCCAAAAATGCGTGGCAACTGCTGATTTTTCTAATTGTTTGTATTTTATGTTCCTAAAGTGTTCCTTTGCTCTTGTTTCTAAATTTCTTTTCGTTTTTCCAATATAAATTTGACTACAGTCACAGCATTCAATTTGATATATACCAGATTTTTTGTTAGATGGAATGGCATCTTTGATGTTTGAGCAAATTAGGTTTTTTAAGGAGTAATGGTTCACTGGAGCTAGTTGAATGTTTTGTTTTTTGAAGACTTTTTTGAATTTATCAAAGGCCCATGGATGGTAAGTGAATTTTTTGAAGATCATTTTAGTTTCTGTAGCTGAGAGGGTTGTGGTTTCCTTTAGTAGTTTCTTCTTTTTTGCTAAGTTCACTTTTTTGTCTACTAGTGATTTGGGAAAGTCATTTTTCTGTGCTATTTCAATAATTTTGTTGTATTCTATTTTGTATTCTTCTGCTGTGAGAGGGATGTTGACCAGTCTGTGTGCTAAACTATTAAAGATTGCCTGTTTGTGGGATCTTGGATTGTAGCCATTAGCTTTTATGTAGTTGTCTGTCTGTGTTGGTTTTCTGTAAATGCCAAAGACATTTACAGAATGGCATTTACAGAAAACCAACACAGACAGACAACTACATAAAAGCTAATGGCTACAATCCAAGATCCCACAAACAGGCAATCTTTAATAGTTTAGCACACAGACTGGTCAACATCCCTCTCACAGCAGAAGAATACAAAATAGAATACAACAAAATTATTGAAATAGCACAGAAAAATGACTTTCCCAAATCACTAGTAGACAAAAAAGTGAACTTAGCAAAAAAGAAGAAACTACTAAAGGAAACCACAACCCTCTCAGCTACAGAAACTAAAATGATCTTCAAAAAATTCACTTACCATCCATGGGCCTTTGATAAATTCAAAAAAGTCTTCAAAAAACAAAACATTCAACTAGCTCCAGTGAACCATTACTCCTTAAAAAACCTAATTTGCTCAAACATCAAAGATGCCATTCCATCTAACAAAAAATCTGGTATATATCAAATTGAATGCTGTGACTGTAGTCAAATTTATATTGGAAAAACGAAAAGAAATTTAGAAACAAGAGCAAAGGAACACTTTAGGAACATAAAATACAAACAATTAGAAAAATCAGCAGTTGCCACGCATTTTTGGGAAAAAAACCACAACATAAATCCAGAACCAAAATTACTAAAACATACAACAGGAAAAGAAGAACTGTCCACATGGGAACAAATCTTTATTTCAAAAAATAGGAACAAAGTATTCAATTTCGACATCCCCCAGAAAGATTTGTTCAGCAAGTTCCTCGAACCGCCACCAGAGGAGACCGAAGACAAAATATTGCCAGCTACACCAATGAGAACTAGTCGATGTCCGGCTGAAGATAGAGGGAAGACCTCAGAAACCGGTTCCGGGAAAATTTAAAAGTGAGTGTTGTTTTGTGTTATTAATCGACTCCTAATTAACTTAATTTATACAACAACACTGTTTTCAACACTTCCATAAAAGGATTTATAAACAGCTTTTTGTCAATATTGTCATTGTACCATGCTCAACACCAATTGTGTGCCATATCAAAAGTGAATATTTCTAATGCCTCTAACTATATTACAATATATTTTTGCATAGTAGTTATTTCAAATTAATTTTTTGGCTCAGCATGATGAAACCGATTAAATATTTAAGCATGGTACAACCTCTTGCAATAGAAATAAAAAATAACTGCAAAGTTTCAATATGTCGTTAGACACACTTAAGAAGAGTACAAACTTGCAAAATGGAATATTTTGGAAATAGCTGATCATGCAGAAGAAATGAACTGGACACAAACTATGTATTTTAATAAATTCCCCTCTTTTTCCTGTTATAAGTTTTTGTTTGTCTTATGGTTTACCAGTTATACAACATTTAATGAAATAAAGGAGACTTTGAAATAGTTAATTTATAGGCTTTTGAGAAAAATTCAAGATATACATTTATTATTAAAATAATATATGAAATGTGTAATATTTTAAACAGAATTATAAGAGTGGCTTTGAGAAAATAAACAGCTTTTCCTTTTCAAGGGTAGTTTATTATTGGTGAGAGATTACTTAGGATCAATGTTCATGCTACCATGTAGCCATCTCATTACACTATTGCCATTTACTCACTGTCCATTTCCAGCAGCGAAACTAATATCCAAGAAGTATAAAAGACAGTAAAGTCCTGAATATAACTTGCTAAATGAAGTGCTTGCAAACAAAGATTCAGATTATATATGCATGTGAAAAGGTGTGTAAGTTTCCACTGAATCCACAGGTGTTGCAATGCCAGTGACATGCCCATGACAATAATGTAATTCTTACTACTTAACAGACCAACAAATTGCAAGACCCACCTTAAACTAAGGCCTGGAATTTTTATGTACTAAAAAGACCTTAAAACATTTAACTTTTATGAGCTAAACTTAACCCATGGCTTAACTGCCCAAAGTGAGCCTGAGCCTGCCAACCTGATTGCCAGCCTCATGCTCACATACGCAAGGCAGAGGTGGGCAATCATCCAACTGATACGGGGGGAGATGTGGTCAGCATCTTGGCACCCCAAGCCAGAAAGTTGGCTTTCTAGACCAGGGTTCGCTGCCTAGCATAGCTGTTCAATTTCCTCACGATGCTGATTGGGCATTGGTCTATTTATACCCGGGACTTAAAATTTGCACCCCCCTCACCCTCCTAAGGTAGGATTGATCCCAGGGGCAGGGAACCAGAGCACAATACTCTAGCTCTATCCCACAGTGCAGGACTTTGTGTCCAACTGATACGGGGAGGAGATGTGGTCAGCATCTTGGCACCCCAAGCCAGAAAGTTGACTTTCTAGACCAGGGTTCGCTACCTAGCATAGCTATTCAATTTCCTCACGATGCTGAATGGGCACTGGTCTATACCCGGGACTTAAAATTGCAGCCCCCCTCCCACACCCAAGGTAGGATTGGTCCCAGAGGCAGGGAACAAGAGCACAATGCTCTAGCTCTTTATTCCACGATGCAGGACTTTATGTGCTAATGATTCTAAAAATATGTCCAACTGAAAAATGTTTCGAAAAGTTTAGAACAAAACATTTAGCATATAGTATAACGAATATTGGAACTCACCAATTTGCAGCTAAACCTCAATTAAACATCTCATTAGAGTTGCAATGCACAACAATTGTCATTTCCAGAATAGGCATCACTTAACTTTTGCCCATTATCTTTGAATAATGCCTTATATTGCGAAAAGGAATGTTCTGCATCATACAATATCATTCTTGATACTTGAAGAAGGAAATATCACTAACAGAACATTTTCAGGTTTACTTATGTGTTCATCTCCCAAAATTTGAGCCACTTTACTGAGGGTTTGGTAGCCACTGTTTTTCTCAAACAGCCTGAATTTTTGTTTCTTACAACTTCTATTTTTGAACTTGAGATAAAGTTTTTCAACACAAGTGAAAAGTAGTTTTCAGTTTGCTTATTGAACAAATCAAGAAATAAACATAGAAAGAAATGAAGGATAAGTCACATTTCAAATTAGCATCACATGTTAAATTCTGGATAATCTCAATTAAAGAAGCATCTTTGTCCAGTTCATTTACTACTGATGCAAATGCTTTGGAATGATCTGCATAATATGCCATGACATTAAGCCAGTACAAGACTACCTGTGTAGGGGCCAATGAACGATAGGGATTAATATTTTTTAAAGTACCCATCTGTGATAGGGCTTTGACAAACTTTATGATTAAAGAATAACTTGTCCACACTAGGATAAAAGGTTTGTATTGTTTCACACATCTATGTTGAGTATAAACATTGTTAGCTATGTGAATCTTATCCAGGAAACTCACATGTAGAAGACCTTTGACAGCTTTCTTCATATATGCTGCAAAGTCCACTAGGAGAAGCAATACAATGTCATATTTTACACTATTTGTCCACGAGGTTTCCATAGTTGCATTAAACATGCTAGTTACTGCAGCCTGGCTGCATAATTTGCAGCTGGCATTTTTTAACAGGCCAACAGAAATTTTTGATGATAAGTTTATTCATCATTCTTCTATATACCTATGATTACATTTCCTACTGTTCTGTCACTTCCATTGATAGTTTTGTCAATGACAGTCTAGATATTTCCATTTTCACAAATGAAATTTATATAACCTTTTCTCACAACAATTTGGTAGATAGTTTTATTTTGTGTTGACTCATCAGGAGGATTTTTATTCCTATATTTAATAAGCAACTTTCTAAACTCGGGGTTGTTCACTTTAAAAATCACAATGTCAGCTAAAAGAAACGCTTTACACAAATCGGAATAAAATTGTTTTGTTATGTCAGAAGAAGAGGATGGTGTTGATGCTCTTATAAGAAATTGCCTCGAAGCACATAACGCAGCTGCTACATACTCAATTCTTAACAAATGTTGCACTGTCTGCAAACATTGATCCGCACTAACAGATTTTACATAAGACTAGCAAAATAGGATTCTCGTAAAAGTGTTGTTGAACTCTTTTGCATACTGATGTAAACGTTCACATACACTGGATTTTACTTTTTGCATTTTTAATTCACACTACTAATTAACTATCAAAACTGCTTTTATATGATCTAGTTGTAACTAACAGGTACAAACAATATTGAGCTCCAGCAGTATGTCATTGCCTAGCCAGGTTTAACAAACATGTGTGATGTAATCTCAGGATACAATTTTGTACTTCCCCGACTTGCACATGCAAATAAATAAATTATCAATTAAACTTTTAAGTTGTAAATAGAATGAAGAAACAGCTAACACATATATACTTGTACAAAAAGTATCAAATATATATATATGAAAAGTACTAAGATATGCACTTATAAGAAAAATATTAATCCATCTTTGGTTTTTTCACAAAATATGTAGTTTTTTGTGAAGTTAAATTTTGCAAACATACTTCTTGGACTTAGGGGTTAAGATATTAAACTTTGCTTTATATATGTGCATATTAAAAAAAATCTATTTGCACAAAAATCCAGGCATTACTGATGATAACACATTGCACAAGTAATTTCTCACTGATAATAGGTTGGGGTTAATTTCCCATCCCCTTTTCTTTCTACATCAAAGTCTTTATGTCAAATTCTTGGAAGACGGTGAATCAGTGTACTCAGACATCAAGTTTGCTTTGGTTAATTGATGGAAATTAATAATTTCTTCATACTAGCTGTATATAGGCTAAGGTTTTTGATAGAGTCAACATGAAAAATTCAATGCCATGGCCGGGATTTGAACCACGGACAGAGCATTGAATTTTTCAGTTGACTCTATCTAGCATACGGCTAGTATGAAGAAATTATCAATTTCCATCAATTAACTAAAATAATAAGAGTTAAATGATGAAGCCTGGGACTCAAGTACTTATGATAATAAGTCGCCACAAACGGTGTATCTTGGATGGGAGAGCCCCTAGTGGTTTACTGGGGAAATGTACAAGTCAAATGGAGAATTTAATGTCATGATGGCAAGTTGGCCATGGTAGCTCAATGGGTTAGAGCAATTGGACGGAAACCAGGAGATCCGTGGTTCAAATCCTGGCCATGGCATTGAATTTTTCATGTTGACTATCAAGTTTGTTATGCATCTGACATTTTGTTTTTGAGTATGCTTTTAACAAAGACCTTACACATGACATTTTTGTAAATCATACCTATTATTATTATTATTATTATTATTATTATTATTATTATTATTATTATTATTAATTATTAATTATTATCTATTGTTGTTGCTGCTGCTATAATCATCATCATTACTGTTGTTTATTTTATTATTAAGGGAACCTCAAAAAATATATTCCAAATTAAATCTTGATATCAGTTTTTGGGTAAGAATAGAATACTCTAAAGATAGTACAGAAAGTAAAAATCAAATTCGTTCATTACAACTTGTAAATTTTCAGAATTTCTCAGATTGGTTGCCTTAAAATTTCTCAAATTTTGTGTATGGTTTGTTTTAGTTTGCATAAGTTTAGTGTAACCAAAACATTCTTCTAAAACTGTGAGGAAAATTTTTTTACTGTATTTGATTAGTAGGAGGTAGTTAAATATTAACCTTCCAGTAACAAGGAAATCTTAACTACAGGAGCTAATAACATGACAGCTCAACACCTATTTATATTAAGAGTTTGTACTTAATTATTTTAATTTTACCTTAAAAACTTCACCTGTTAATTTTCTGCTGTTCATAAAGCCAATCTTCCTGTCACTGTACAATAATCTGTGATAATGAAATATGGCAAAGCAAAAGCCTCTATGATTGAAAACTGACACTTCCCTTGCTAAAGCCTGGAGTATAGACGCTTTGAATAGAAAGGTTAACATGCCATGCACAATCACTGATGAATGGGAAGTAATGCTAACCTGAACTTGATAATTGTGAATTTTAACAACTTGAAAAGGAACTTTATATTGTGTGTGTGTGTGTGTGTGTGTGTGTGTGTGTGTGTGTGTGTGCGCGCGCACGATAAAATCATTATTATTATTCTTGCTTCCCAGTATTTAGAGACTAGATCATCTTGATTTTTGAGAAGTTCACATACAGTTAGGTGATTAACGTTCATTAAGTCATCTTTACCATATAAAAAGCATGGTGGGGAAGTCATTAAATCAATCTTGAACAAATGTCCACTCAGACAATCATGGCCTGTGATTAATCTGAACATTGCAACAGAACATTTTGTAGGTAAATCTGGAATTGTTTTAAGTCTATTTTAGAGATGCTTCCAATTAAGTTTTTCAGAGGATGTAAGATATTTGTTATTACTGGTTGTGAAAATGTTTTTCATTAATATTTTATCTGTTTCATAGGAGATATTTTATTTCATTTATAATGTAAAATTTCCAACAATGTAAAAAGTAGAGTTGGAAGTCGACTGAATACTCGTAAAGTTTCAGATACGCTGCAGGATTATGCTTTTGTAACTTGTTACCCACATTATCAATTATTATTTTCTGGTTCTAACATCTGCATCGCTTGTGACTAAACAGCAGCATCAGCTTGGCAAATTCATAATTCATATATTTCTCACATCTGTAGTAATAGCAAAGTTCGTACTTGATCTTCATGCTTCTTAAAATTGAGTTCTCTCTCTCTCTCTCTCTCTCTCTCTCTCTCTCTCTCTCTCTCTCTCTCTCTCTCTCTCTCTCTCTCTCTCTCTCTCTCTCTCTCTCTCTCTCTCTCTCTTTCTTTTTGACACCCTTTGACCTCTGTAGTTCTCAGCATCCCATTCTATAACGGTCATGTGAAAGGCTGCTTAATGTTGCCCAGATGCTTCTTTATCAGATTTGAGGTTCTTTTATGTGCCATAAATCTATGAAACGAGATCACCAGCATCACTTCCCTTCTGAACAAAGCCATGCTAAGGATTTTTATTACCCATAAAGCTCTTCATCCTCCACCAGGATTGAACCCAAGACCTCAGGAACCAGGGGCTAGCATGTTACCCCTAGAGGACAAGTTCGTACTTCTTGATGAACATTTTCTCCCAGATGTCCAACTTCTTGGGATTGCTCTAATGAAAAACTCAAAAATTTGTTAAGACAGCTGAGTATGGGGGTTTCAGCAAGCATTCAGTAGAAGTAAGATGTGCAAATACACAAAGCAGAAGCATTTAAAAGAAATTACACTTATAAATATGGTAGACAGTTTATTTGGAAATTCACTTGTAATCCAGCAGCTATCATTCCCAAAAGATATTAGGAAACAAAATATATCTCTAGCCCTCCCCCAAAACAGTTTTTCATTTTAAAAAAAAGCCTGCAAAAAATCTTGACAGAATAAATGCATGAAAAAACACATGCAGATCAGGAATATGCCAAAGTTACTATTCCAAGCCTGATCTTGTTGGAAAAACAAAAAGAAGTGTCAGATAGAAAGAATCCCTAAAAGCATTAAATATAGGCAAGCAGGTAGATCAGCAGTATTTCATAAATTTTGAAATACACAACATACTGATTTAAAAACCACAAGAAATGCTGACAAGTTGGACATGTGAGAGAAAATGTTCAAGGAGCATAAAGATCAAATTACAAACTTGCATATTTCTATGACTGTGGAGAGATATATGAAATTTTTCAAGCCCCTTTTGCCAGATCAAGCCATGAGGGTCCCAGACATTTGAACCAGTTGAAGCAGCCGACAATATCAGCTATGAAAGCATGCTCCTACAGTATATGTCTGATAAATGAAACCTCAACAACATTTTTTTAATTGTGAATTTATCAGTTTGTTAGACTGGTATATAATAAATCAAGAATGGAAATCAGAACAAGAAAAGACTGCCTCTGCATTTGAGTGTGCACCATTATGGCTTCTCAAGACAGGGGTTCCGGGTTGATCCTCGGCTGAAGAAGGAAAATCTTTATCTAGAATAATTCTGTACTCTCTGTGGAGTGTGAAAATAAATGTGTTTTGTTAAAATAATAAAAACCAATAGTTTGTAACACATTAGCTCAGTTAAGACCTCAGTGACCATAGCATTTACAGTAGCTATACAAATAAACAAATGTATATATAAAGACAAATAAAATAAAATATTTGAGCAGTGAGAGCTTTTGATTCACAATAAACAAGGATAAAGCTAACAAAAATCTTGTTGATTAGTGTTATTCTCATGTAATTTTATGAATAATTGAGGAATATGTTTTCTCATCTGCTTGAAAGACCACTAGTAAACAATTTTAGTAAGATTGTAAATGTACACCTAATGTCAGATATCCATAACATTGTTGTCTTGTATTTTGGTGTTTAGCAGACATAGGAAACAATCCCACTCCCTTAATAAACTATTGATTTTAAACAAATTACATCTGCTTAAGTTTGTTAATATCCATTATTTAGAATCTTAACCTATTCTCTCATCATTTAAAAAATACATAGTTAAGAATCTGGTTTTACCATTACATTGTTTTATTGGTGTTTTGTAATTATGAGTTTCCCTGCGGTTTTACTTACTGTTATTGGCAGCTTTGTATTGTTTTAATTTGTGAAGACATCTTAAGGAGTGTTTAGGGTACGTGACATTTCCATGCGTATACCAATGGCCTAAGATGCCTTCAGTTGAGTTACAGATAATAAAATATCTGAGTGTTACTTTTCCTACACTCTGTTGTTTCTTATGAGTATACAAACTATTCTTTAAAAAGCATACTTGTTCATTTTATCAGGATCAACCTGTACAGAAATAGCTGCCTTACACATTTCATCATAAATACAATGGAAATAGTGATGATCAAGTTTTTAACTATATGATGTTCTTCAAATTTCAAACTTATGAAATCACAAGAAACAGTTGAATTTTGGCAGGACTTAAAAAACATATAAGTACTGAACATTTGGAACCATTATTTAACAAATGTATTGGAAATGACTTATTCTGCTAAAAAAGCTATTTGAAATAAATTGTATGTTTTAAAGCAATCTACATTGTTTTGGGTAGTACTTGTTTTGCTTATCATTTAATGTTTAAGCAAGATTATACAAAATTCCTTCTGAATGAAGAGGACTTCACATTCTATTCCTAGGAAGTTCAAGATAAATATTTAATTTAGCACTTTGTTCTATATAACTTCAACATGTTCGTATTTTAATCAAAATCATTAAAGCTTTTTTTTTTTTTTTTTTTTTTTTTTTTTTTTTTTTTTTTTTTTTTTTTTTTTTTTTTCCTTTTAGAGAAAGATGCAACTTTTAGGAAAATTTGCCATGTAAAAGTTAGTTTGGAGAATAAGGATTTTGTTCAAAATCTTCATGTTGCACCTTAGGAAGATACTGAACATAAATACAAAGGTATTGAACACTTTGTTTTTGAGTTATGCTGTTCATACACACACTACACTACAGATCTTTTTTTTTCTTCTTCTTTTCTAAAAATGTTTTTATTGGATTCAGGATATCTCAAGAAATGTGAATTCTTAACATATTTTTGGGTGGAAAACAATCTGCTCTACCTATACTATATATGTTATAAAAATTAAAGAATTATTTAATACATAAAAAGCTGAAGCTAATAGCAGTGAAACAATACACATATTACAATAAAATATAATAATTTGTTACAAGCTTCACTTATTTGTGTTAAAAAAATAACAAAATAAAAATATTTGTAACAAATTATATTTTATTGTAAAGAATCATTGATTAAGATATAAGACTTAATTGAAATTGAAATTAAAATTTGAATCTTCTATGTCTCTTGCATCAGCATACACCATTACCTGCTCAACAGCACTTTTGATAGGATTCTGTGCCCTTTCGGTACTTTTATTCGCCAGCATGGATTTCAGTACTGTGTCTTGTGCATGGATTCCTTGAGTGCCCTGCAGAGCATTCGTACATTGTACACCCATTATCCAATCGTTCAATACATGCACGATTACGTCCACCAGTTGGTGACCGCTGTCATTCGTTAAGGTCTTGCATGGGTCCCTGGTCATGTTGGTATTCTAGGGAATGAAGCAGTGGATACCTGCAAAGTCTGCCATTTTAATGCCCAGGTATTTAACCCATTCTGTCTTTGCGGAGGATTGTAAACACTATCTCCGGCAGTGTGTTTTTTCTCATTGGTCCACTATTTCAGGGATCAAATTGCGCGCCATAAAACCACTTCCTTCTGTCTGGAAGACGTCCTCCCGTCTCTCCCGTTTGGAGGAGGTCGTTTTGTGCAAATTGCATATCGGGCACTGCTCTTTTAGCCACTGGCATTTGTTGTGCAGAGAACCAGCTCCCCTTTGTTCCCGCTGTGGCACGCTGTTGACTGTCGGGCATGTTCTGGAACACTGTCCCTTTTTAGCTCCAGTTCGTGATTCCTTGCACATGGCTGCTGACTTGCCCAGCATCTTAGCAGATGATTCGGGAGCTGTAGAACGTGTTTTAGCTTTTTCCTGACGAATTGGTGTCATCTCCCAGCTATGACCTCGTTCTGCGCTTCTGCTATTGGATTTTATAGTTTTTAACATGTTTTCACCCTTCTTTTTTTACACATTTTAACTTCTCCGTTTTCATCTTTTGATTTTCCCTGTTCCTGCACCGGGCACTAATGACCTTAGCGGTTTTGCGCCCTTAAACCTCACTTTCTCTCCCTCTCTCCCTGCCTGGTAGCATAGATGGTAGCATATCTGCCTCACATTCAAGAGGTCTCGAGTTCGAATCACGATCAGGGTAGGTTACCTGGTTATAATTTTTCTCATGGTTTTCCCTTATTCTGAAAGTGGAATGTCTGGTAACAAGTTCTGTGAACCCTGGACTCATTTGAGCGTCATTTCACCCGTTTCATTATTGTTCAATATTACTTAACATTGGACAATGTAAATAAATTAAATAAAAGATTCTGTAAACACTTTAACACTTCAATCATTGCCAGTTATGTTGTATTTCACTTCTATTGCTATAAAAATTAAATCAAAATAAAGGGTTTTGAATTTAAGTTTTGGAGGTTTCCTGTATAACTTGCCTTTAAGTATACGAACTACTCTTAATTCTGTTCCAATTCAACTATATTAGAAAAGTGTTAGCAAATTTTCATCAAATTTCCTAAATATAAAATCTCAGCTCTGTACTTGCAGCATTTGGTGTGTTGTATCATGCTGATTGGTGACAGTCGTCTCGTAATGTATACTCCTAAAAAGCAACTGTATTACAAACTCTAGTATTAGACAGTGTTCTGTTATTAGAAGAACTGATACAGAAAATGGAAATATGCATCTGCTAGGAATTGTTGCAGTTTTCGTTTTCGAAGTTTGCTTCTCAAGACAGTTCCAGCAGTTGGTACACATCTCAGCTTCCTGTAGTTACTTTTGCAATGAAAACAGTTACATTAACAATACCATTTTATGGACCAAGAGCAGAAAAAACAGAATTGAAAGCTGACAGAAGTTACCATTCTTAGGCTGCAGAAAGCTTCTCACTGATTGTGCATGCTGATGTCTGAAAATGGGTGAGAACAAGTTCATAGCTTTTAGAAAATAAGTAAACAAACTTACCAAATAGTTTTAAAATGCTCTATTATAAAATTACATAACAAATCTCTGAAATTGAGTACAGACCAATTTTTTTTTTAAACTTAATTCTAACAACATAATTATATAAAATTTGTAGTTTTATATATATACTTCAAATGAGTTTAGACAAAAAATAAGTGTAAAATAAAGTAAATTTTAAATGTCAAGGAAGCAATTTATAGACCACATTAAAATTAATATTAAG
Organism: Mantis religiosa; assembly: GCA_030765055.1. Classification (NCBI taxonomy): domain Eukaryota; kingdom Metazoa; phylum Arthropoda; class Insecta; order Mantodea; family Mantidae; genus Mantis; species Mantis religiosa. The sequence continues at coordinate 136,096,349 of CM060954.1, read as the reverse complement.
TATTCTGTCAAAAAATGTTTTACTTGAAACTAATTCTTATAGATAGGTTGAATCTCAAAAGTACTGATTATGATCATTGATATGATCCTAAACATCTTACTGAAACTTACATCCTCCAACGTTAAGTCATAACGGATGATGAATGAAATGGGTGAAATGATGCTCAAATGAGCCCAGGTTCCATAAAGCTTAGAGTTACCTGACATTTGTCTTTCAGGATAAGGCAAAACCCTGGAAAAGACCTAATGCAGATAACTCACTCTCACCAAGATTTGAACTTGGGACCTCTTGAATGTGAGACAGACATGCTACCATATACGCTACCGAGATGGTCACAACTGACTGTGAGGATATAGACCAAATGCCTGTGCAATCATCACACTTGATAATGATTTATGTTATCATTATGGCGTCATAAACAGAGGAATACTTAAAACTTACTAAGAATTAGACCTAGGAATTCTTGCTTATCAGTTTTGTCAAACATGTTTCATGTTTATTTGTCTATATTATAAGCTACTTGTTGAGATTACAGAAAAATCTGTAGTGAAATCCAAAGATAACTAAAGCTGAAAACTAGACTTTTGGAAAATTATATATATCAAGAAAGATGAACTGCATTTAATATATATAACAGCAATCCAGAACTCCCTGTTCAAGTTCATAAAAATCTATCAGAGAACTCCATTTATAACATGAATTCTTCATAAATTCCCAGGAAATCAACAAGTAGTTGATATAAAAAAACTGATAAAACAAGAAAGAAAGTTACACTTGACTCCTTAATGCAAGTTAGAGGAAAATTTATTTTCTTTATATCAAGTTGAAGGAATAAAATGGTTAGCTCAGAATGTCTTAATGAAAATGTGGAATATTTTCCTTCTTTATCTCACCCATTTAAGATTTTTTTTTTTTAATTTCTGGGCAATTGTACCATGAGATTATATATTCAAAATATTTGTTAATATGGAAAAGGAGGTTTAATGGATTAATGAGGATCTGTTTGTAGTATTATATCAATATAAGCCAGCTTTTTCCCTCCAAATTTTCAGAAGTTCCGTAGGATGAGTTCATAAGGCATTCTGCCTATATCAAAATGTAAATAACAAATATTAATGACTAGTTGTGGTTGGCACACATTATGATAGTAAATGTCATTTGTAGATTAAAGGCATATAACCTGAAAATAATTATTGCTATTATTTCTTGGAGTTTGTGTTTATGATAGAAATGACTATACTTCATTACAATACTAAATTAAATATGATCTTTGATAAAATAATGGGAGAAAGGTGCTTAGCTTTACAAAAGAACATAGTAACAAAAGTATATTTTGTCATCTTCTGAAATGATCCACCAGGATTACTAATATTAAACCAAAACACTTTCCCTAAATATGGAGCATTGTCACTGCATACTGTAGGGTGTGCTTATGTCCATTAAACAGCATATTAATGGGGTTACACAGTTTATTGGTTTGTTAATCTTTGCAGAGAAAGAATGTTGGACAATTAAGATTTTTTGAAAGAGAGATTTGTTGGTTGTTATTGATGTGTTGCACATCCTTATATTCCCAGAAAGCACAAAGCTGCTGCTGCTGCAGGTATTTGTAAATATTGTTTTTCTCTGTGTCTTAAGCTATCAGCGAGACTGTATCCGCCCCATATCACTGTAAATGTTCATGCCATTCATTGTATTTATAATGTGTTGTATGTTGTTTCACAAAGCAAATGTTAATATGTTGAATGTTTATTTATACTGAGAATCATTAAAACATGTAATGTTAAATAGTCATTGTTGGTCAGAATGGTGTTATGTTTAGCTATTAGCTTTGCTAATTACATTTCAAACAAAAAACAAACAGATGACCAACATAAGGATAATTGATAAACAATCTTAACTTAGAACGTATATAATTGTGGTATTAAAGGAAACTTAACACTATTTCCTTTTTTAAATAAAGAACATGAAACAATATAGTTGCATTATTTATTGCTATACCCTCAGCTAAATAGTCATACAAGTATCACTGAGTGGGATGGCTCATGCGGTTTCATCTGTGACCTGCAGTTGGGAGGTTCGGGTTCGATTCTCGTGGCTGACCTAGCTGACCCAAGGGTTTTCCTGGGTCGCCAGGCAAATGCTGTGTAGGTTACAGTCCAGCAATGCAAAGGAGGTCCCTGTAAGGAATGTGCTGTGGGACAAGGACAGTGAATGTGTGTGGCAGAGAATGCAAGCTACACAAAGAGCAGACTGTTAAAAAAACATGCGCCCTATTCACTCTGTAAACTGAAGCCAAGAAGGTTAATTCACCGTCAGAATAGTTTTGAATGGTCTGTTACTGTACTGACATGGGGTGTCATATACATGTCCAGGGAGGGTGTAGGAACCTTTGCCAACCCCCCTGCGTCTCATCCCTCGGAGACTTTCTCTCCTGTGGACGAGTATAGTTACATTGCCTGGATTTCCTGTCCTTCCATTTCATCTCCATTATCATTTTACATCATCTCATCTGGTAGTCTCTTTCAGGGTAGAAATGTCGGCAGGTGTCAGCATTGCAGGATGATATGATCTTGGTAAAACATCCTTCTCCAGTAGGATGGTCTCTGAACCCAGTCTGTTGCGGCCAATTTCAGACCACAGAAATGTTCCATAATTTTGTTTTGTCACATAATAAACAGTATATGGTAACAAGTCACATTTTCCTGCTGACAGGATGTCTCTTATAATTTTTTTTTTTAATTTTAAACACTAAATGGCTATCTCTATTCCCTCCCCAGAATATTATGCCATACCTCATTAGATTTTCTGCATATGTAAAGTATAAGTAATGTAATTCCCATTAACTTTACATATTCCATAATATGTGTAAGGTAGCTTAGCTGTTTATGGAAAAATTTATTTCAATTAAAAGTCTAGTAAATAAGAGAGCAAGTTTTTGTAAGAATAATTTGTATTAACACTAATAAGCATTAAAGATTAGAGAAAATTATGGGAATGTTAACATCAAATTTATTTTCATTTGGGAAGTTACTTTTCTTTTTCTCCTTGTTACTGTGCAAAGAAGAGAGAATGGAATTTCAAAGACCATCATATCATAACCGTATAGCTTCTAAAAGATTCAGTTTACTTGAGCCTATGCATTTCTCTAACCCTGTTTACCTACAGGGAAAAATATATATATATATATATAATAAACCATTTCTGCAAATGCTTATGATGATTAATATGATGTAGCCTTTTGCAATTTTGTTGAATGAGTAAAGAAATTCATGTGAAGGCACAGATGTTTTTATATTCTAAGAACTTAAGAAAAAATAACTTTATATTTGAAAGTTTGGTATGTAAACCGTCTAAACATATTAAACTAGAAATATAATTCTGCGCCCTCCCTTTCTTGTCAATGCTGACATTAGGAGGCGCTTGGGTCCCCTCACAGCGAGGAAGCTGAAGCATCTGACCTGAGATGAAATAAGGGTTGAGGGGCTGGCCCAACACCTGAGATTTATTTATTTATTTTGTAATTTTACGTCCTCCAAAGTTAAGTCATACCGGACGATGAATGGAATGGGTGAAATGATGCTCAAATTAGCCCAGGGTCCATAGAGCTTAGAGTTACCCGAAATTCGTCTTGAAAGATAAGGGAAAACCCCAGAAAAACCTTACCCAGGTAACTCACCCTGACTGAGATTCGAACTCGGGACCTCTTGAACGTGAGGCAGACATGCTACCACCACGCTACCGAGGCGAGCTATGCCTGAGATGAATGATGGTGGGGGAAACCGGAGTACCCGTAGGAAACACCCCAGCGCCATGTTGTCTACCACAAATCCCACTTTTCGATAGTAATATGATAATTGAATAAAAATAAGCATATACCATTAGGTGCTAATGGATGAAACAGATGCAATGCTCATTCAGATAGCAAAATATATTGCTTAACTGAAATACAATTCTATTTTTGTAAAATTTGTAGAATCTACAACAGTATTTCTAAAAATTAAAAGACATTAATAAAGATTAGATTAATTAAAAAAATATATGTATGAGGGAGGACCCAAAGAAACCGGATTGTTGTCATAAAAACTTTATTGATTAACCTTTTTACAAAGTTACTTCAGTCACCTTCAAAATACTCTCCATTACATGTGATGCACTTGTCAAGTCTTTTTTCCCACTGTTGGAAGCATGTTTGAAACTCTTCAAGATTGATATTGCCCAGTGCCCTTTGCGAAGTTGTTTTCATCGTCTACACATCGCCATAATGCTCCCCTTTTAGCGTTTTTTTCATTCGTGAAAATAGGACAAAGTCGCAGGGGGCTAGATCCGGCGAATACGGAGCGTGGGGAACGACAGACCACCTCTGAGATGCCAAATAGTGGGTCACTCGTCAGGCCGTGTGTGCTGGAGCGTTGTCGTGATACAGAAACCAGTCACCTGATCGCCAAAGTTCCGGGCGTTTCCTCACATCCTCTCGCAGACGCCTTAAAACATCCAAGTAAAAGTGCTGGTAAACAGTCTGGCCAGGGGGTGCGAATTCCCGATGCACAATTCCACAAACATAAAAAAAGACAATGATCATCGTCTTCACATTTGACCTCACTTGCCTTGCTTTTTTTTTTTTTTTTTTTTTTGGTCTGGGAGAGTCGGGAGTCCTCCACTGGCTTGACGCTTGCTTGGTTTCTGGGTCATACCCGTAACACCAACTCTCATCCCCTGTAATGACTTTGTTCAAGAAGTTTGGATCACGTGCAATCTCTGTTTTCAAGTCCTGACACACATTCATGCGGGTGGTTTTGTGGTCCTGTGTGAGAAGGCGCGGAACAATTTTAGCAGCAACACGTCTCATGTGCAAATCCTCCCTCTAAATCCGCTAGCACGAGCTCCAACTGATTATTGTGGCTGCTTAAATTTGGTCAAACGTTTGGCGACGATCCTCGTTGATCTTTTGGCGGACATTTTCAAAGTTCTCCTTATTTCGCGATGTTGAAGGGCGTCCAGAACGAGTTTGGTCTTCAACACATATCTCAGCACGTTTAAAGCACCCAAACCACTCGAAAACCTGTGTGCGGCTCATAGCGTCCTCTTGGAAAGCTTCCCGAAGCACTTGGTGTGTCTCCGTTGCAGTTTTTTTAAGCAGGAAACAAAATTTCACACACACTCTTTGTTCTTTTAAAGTTACCATAACGATTTCGCAGAGGTAACCCGCCAACTGTCAGAGAAACACAATACCACACTTGTAAGTTCAGCTCTACACTGACGCCGTCTGCACGGCTGTTTCATGAAGGTCTCTACTAACACCATCTAGCGTGAGAACCCTGCACTACGTCTCCGAGTGGCAGCGCCCTCAGAGTCCGGTTTCTTTTGGGTCCCCCCTCATATATCTATAACATCAAGACACAATGTGACGAAAGTGATGGCAGGAACAAGCATGTGCATATACATGGATAATGTGGCCACGTACAGTTTGCCACAGCTAAGAAAGTCCTCGGCGAATGAGGCACACCGGGGTTTGTGATCGATACCGTATCAGCAAAAGCAGGAATAGACAGAAGTCCATAAAGACAAGTAATATACTTATCTTCCTTTGCACGGTGTGTGCGCATTTCAAATGTATTATTATAAAATCAAATATTATTGAAACTATTTAAGTAGGTAGCTATTGAGTGTGAAGTTGGAAGTTCTTCTTACAAATCTTTGTGTCGCAGTTTGTTGTAAATTCATCATATGAAGCAGCTGCGGAAGGATTTGTTGAGCTTCTACTTGAGCTGGTACTGCTCAGTTATTCGAAGCTTATGAAGTCATTGGCAGAATAAGGTGGAGATTAGATACCGAGACTGGCCTTTTGTACCTAACCCCATGGTGATACGCCCCTGGAAGGGAGGATGAGGCGAGAGGAGATAGAGGGTAACCGACTCCAAGGGGTCACCACAGTACATAGGGCTAGGTCTCTACACTTTACCAGATAGAAACACCCTGGTGGTGGGTTTAGGACAATCGGCATCCCACCTGCCGTGGTCCCGAAACAGTAATGAGACCTGTTCAGAGACCGGAGGCCGCCTCCTCAGAGCAGGGTACTCCAGGCACACTTGCAGAGTTAATGCCAGGGGTTCTACTCCCATTAACCCTGGACCCGTAGGACCAAATCAGCATCCCACCTGCCACACTTTCGAATCGGCCGACTAGGCCGGCTCGGAGGCTGAAGCGTTTTCTTCAGAACATATCGTCCCGCCATGCACCACCGAGACTCTTGCCGACACTGCTATCGTGAAAGGAAGCGCCAGAAATGATAATGCAGCTGAAATGGAGGGACAGGAAATCCGGGTGATGTAATTAACATACTCAACATTCACCTGATGTCCCGGGAAAATCCCCGACAAAATCCCATGGGTGAAGGGGGTAGGACATGGAAATCGAACCCAGGTTTCCCGAAAGGGGGACGCAGACGAAACCATCTGAGTCATTCTGCTCCGTTAAGTAGGAGAAGGTGTTGTACTCTACTGAAAAATACGATACCGACATTGCACCAGAAATATATGCGTTTTGGGACTTTCAAAATCTTGAAAAAAATACAGATGTGTGTGTCTTTGTGTCTGTGAACAGTTAACTCAAAAGCGAAATCACTGTTAAACTTATTTAATTTAGAGTATTTTTAAGGATACTTCACAAATGTTTTCAAGAAAATACTTCAACTCATACTGCCATGTAGATGGAACGTTTTTTGAAAAATGTGGGTTTCTTAAAAATGACTGTTAACGATTTTAATTAGCAAATATGTAATCCTTGCTGTAAGAAGGCATCATATGTTTGAGATGGTTTCATGGAACATAAAATGTATATTTTAAAGTTTCTGGGACTGACGTCAGAAGTCCTGTTTATGTCGAGTGAGTTTTCATTATGGGTAATCCGTAAGAAATACACAAAATTTTACCAGCACGAAAAATGTAAAATCTTTGAAAACACAATTGATGTTAAAATACGTTTTTGAAACATTTGCGGAATGTTCTTTGTTGGTTGTTTTAATTTTTCAAAACATACTTTTCTCAAACGAAAAACTTTCATACCTCTTTCTATGTCCCAACGTGCAAAGAAAATGGAATATCAAAACCATCACATAGTGACCGGCTCTTAAAACATCTGACTATCGCTCAAGCTTTGTATTCTCTTATTTTCATTGTAATTATAAGGAAGTACGTAAGAAATCTACATCTACAAACGTTTATCTTGATTAAAATAAACAGAAGAATAAGTGGCTATTAATAATTTGTACAAGCGTGAGCAGAGGACATCCTGTGATTATGTATATATATGGCACTTAACTGCTTTGTCATCAGCGCCGTTTCATGGCAATAGCCATGATCTAAAACTTTAAAAAATAAAAACAAAACGGTCGAATCAATTTGCTCCTTTATTTTCGCGGTTGGGACTAGCACTTTTTGCAGGTATAATCTGCCTTTTCTACACTGTCTTTCTAGCAGTGAGGACAGGATCTCCCTGCTCCAAATCCTCAACGGAGGAGGACCGCTTTCCTACTAATAGCTTCGAATCGATCGGAAACTGCGATCATGGTAGATGACAGTCGCCGATCTCAGTCCTCTCCAGATGATCTACGAGGAGATGTTCGTGGACTTGAACATTCTGGGCGATGCATTTGAATTTCACTATAGGTTGAGCAAAATTCCTCCACACTCCACTACAAAAATGGTGATTATGATGATCGTGTTGTAGTTGTACTACTTCTGGAAGTAGATGCTTTCTGCGGTGACTTGGATGGAAAGTTCTTCATAGGCCTGGACTTGGGAGGCGTGCTCCCTGTAGTACGTGCTTGTGTCTGGTGCTTTGGCTGTAACATTGGTGTAATTGCTCTTTCAGATATTACTACCCCGTTTATGTCGCTAGTTTGTGCTGCGATTTCACGTTTAGTTACCGGCTTAGCTGCAACTACACTATAAGTAACGGTCCTAGGAAGAGAAAGCTGATGAATACGCAAGAGCTTCCGGGCTGCCAAGAAGGACACTTCCCTTATGCAGAAATTTGAAATCTTTAGTGAATGCAGCACCCGTACAAATAGAAGTGGGACTGGTAGCCAGATTTCATGCTGCATAGAAAGAAGTGAGTTTAAACCCAGCAGTTGTACGTCAAGTACATAGGACACTTTACGAAGATGTCAGCTTTTTTAGATTTTGAAGGTCACAAGTTTGAGCATTTGCTTTAATATGTTATACATGGAAATACTGAAGATAATTTGTTCGATTCTCTCCAATAAGCCAATAATTTAGTTTGATTAACAACATTAATTATAAAAATAGTTACTTCAATAACAATATTTACTGTTTAACTTCAGAACAATTTGTTATGATCTTAAATGTACAGTACTTGCAACCACCTACTGTACATATCAACAGCTTCCCTTTCAGTTACAAATTCTTTATTTAGTATTATTAAACACAGTGAAATAAAATGGTTGCCGCATTGCATAAATTATTTAGTTTTGGTCAGCTTTATCTATAATTCTTTAATATTGTTCTCTGGTCTGTTTGTGATTCAATGCTTCCTTCCTCAACCTCATTCACGTTAATTTCGCTTTAAAAGGATTAAGTTTCTTTTGACCACAAGCTTCTTTGTCGTCCTGGGCTGTTATGCCGGTATTTTGAACACGTTAAATACCCATAAACTAATAACTAAGGAAAATCTTCTTCATTGTGGTTGCATAAGGCAAAGGAATTCTTAACAGTGAAAAGCTACCATGGAGTATGCCGGTATGTTTACAAACTGATCCAGCAGGTGGCACTGTATGTATCACAAAAATGCGATTCCTTCAATAACATGAGGCACAGCAAGTTGTTGTTTCCTAGAATTACACTAGCCACATAATAACATCTTATCATTGCTTAGCAAAAACTCTCAATTCTTCCTTTCTATCTCCAGTGTTTCTCTCTGCATATACTCTTATTAAATAAAAAAACTATTACACAAATAAAACCCGCTGTGTAATGACCGTCTTTATTCATAAAATCCTCTCTATGCCAGTTAGGGACAATGTCCCGGGATAGCTATAAGCCGAGGACCCCTCCTCTTTGGAACAGGGTATACCTTAAACAACACCTCTGTGCTGTGTGTGTTGTGTGGGACGGGAGTGGCACGCCTTCAAGGGTTATTGGTGGCTGACGTCACGAGGCCGGGCGGAAAAGTTTTGTTACTATGCCACAGATTTTTCGACACTATTTTTCGAGAGATTTCGAGTTTAAGAAAGATCTACCGCGCCCGAGAGGTATATAAAGCCGACGCGAGACTTGCACTATTTGAGTGGGAGACTGAGGAAAAAAGGGGAGACGGCGCTAGACCGGCGAGGAGGCAACACCTGCAACAACAAGAGCCCGACTAGCATTGACAGGGATTGCCAAGCGAGAAGAAGGGAGAGAGAGCCAGCGAGATCTGACGCGCCGAGCCGATCACCTGCATCGAGCTAACAGCTTAGCTGGGTAGAGCAACAAAGCTGCAGCTAACAGTCTTCTAACTGGAATCTAGGAACCCGTTTGGGTTGGTCCTCTGTTGCACGCGCTTCTCAGCGCCCACTATCTGTTCTTTCTTCTCACTCTGAACTATCTTCCTCTATATCTGTTTAGTGTTTAAGGCCCCTGATAGGATACTATATAAGATAGACTACTAGGCTTTTACTCTTCTTCTCTCTTCCCTCTTCTTAATTTAGTTTGACTAGCTTTACAAGGACTACTAACATGGCCGCCGTGACACGACACCAGGACGCACTAGAAAAGCCACGGGACAAACCGAGCACTAGTGGACTAAGAAAAACACAAAAAGACTAAGAGGACTAATGACCCAGCCATGAAGGCTCGAAGAACAAACTGCACCTAAGTGAACCCGTGGCATCCATTTTGGTAGAGGACTTGGCATGCAGCGACAGCGATGATGACCACCCTCAACCACCGCCATCTATCATCAGGACCACCATACCTCAACCTGCCGCTGCTGCACAAGAGGGGCTGCATGAGGCTCTGGGCGCCCAAGAGAGGCAGCTAGGGGAAACCCTGGACCAGCGCTTCTTGCACCTACCGAGGCAGAATCTTGCTAAGGTCTATGTAGAGGACTACTACAAACGTAGGCTGGCTGCATTGACCGGCGAGTTTGACAAGGTCCACAGACCCAAAACGTATCTGTCGTCCTACCGATTTGGTTACCACGGTATCCAATTCACCACCCTGGACGATTACCACAACTTCCTACGACACTGCCGCACCAACAAGGTTCCTTTCCATGTTACTACACCTCCGGACCAAAGAGCCTACAAAGCTGTTATCAAGGGGCTGTATGGGAACATAACCGTGGAGGAGGTTAAGGTGGAGCTGGCGAGCCTGGGCTTCGGAGTCCTGAAGGTTGGCCAGCTGCACTCCCGTAGGGCTAGGGCTCATCTACCGATATTTACGGTTGATCTGCCTAATGTTGCTGACCCCACGGCCATTGAGACCCTTACATACCTAGCGCACTGTGGAGTGCGCGTTGAAGACTACGTCCCTCCCAGCGGTCCGGTGCAGTGCGGCCGGTGTCTCCGCTCCCGACATCTGCCCCGGAACTGTGAGGTGCCTCAAGTCTGCTCTCGGTGTGCTGGGAACCACAACGTAAGCCGCTTTGAGGCTCCCTGCCGAAAGTGCGCCTTGTGTGGGTTACAGGACACGGTGGAAGGGATGCCCGGTTCATAGGCGCCTAGCTGGACTACCGATGGCACCTGCAGCTCCAGGTAACCGGTGGATGTAGGACGTGGCGTCCAGTCACCGCGGTTCCTATGCTGCAGTTACCCGACCTAACCCACATCCCAATGTTATGGCACCACAGAGGACACCACCGCCAATGTCGCAACAGAGGACAGCACCACGACCACCTGCACCAACAGCACAGGGCCGAGAGGTGCCACAGCCACAACGGACACGCAGACCAGTGAGGAGGCAACACACCACAACAATCCCTCCCCCGCACAATCCACCATCCAAGCCAACATACACCCCTGATCCATCAGGAGAGCTGGGCACCATCACCCTAGACCCCACCTCAGAGTGGTTCTTGTCCCGCCTGGGAGCTGAAGACGTAGAAGCGCGTCACCCGCTGTTTATCAGCATACATGATTTCCTGTACCATCACTTCCAATTCAAAGGACCGATCGAACAGCAAATACTGTCCTACCTACATGTGGATGCTCGGCACGCACATGCAATGTCGCGTTAACCAAGGATGAAATAGACAATACACCCCCTGATATTCCATATACAACAAACAAACAAATTTTGGAAAAGAAGGTAATAAAATAGCTGCAGTATCTACGTGTGGTGCAGGAGAATTAAAGGTGAACAATGTAACATAATTTCTATCTAAAACTTCAATTCCATTTTTCTTCGCTTTCAAATTTTCAACAATTTTTTATGATCAAAATGTTCTAAACATGGCAATTTTCAATTAATTGTTTGAAACTTAGCATACCTAGTCGTAAATAATGCTTAATAAATCTGGCATTATATTAGTTGTAAATATATTATAGAATGCTCAACCTCAAAATTGCCAAACTGTTAAGAAAAATTTGTGTATGTACGTATAAATTTGCTGCGAAACTGCTTGATGCACTATAAGGTATACCAACTTTCACAACTGAGATACATAGAAGCTTGAATCTAAGATTAAATTTAAAAAAAAATCTGTATGACCTGGGATATCTTATGTGACATTAATAAATCACATTACAAAAAGCAATATATCTATTTTTTAAAAAGAAAGCATTGAACATAGAAGGACGAAATTTGGAAACACAACTAAGTTCAGTTAACTCTGGCCTTAACACATGCCCCCTGAGGAGGAATAAGGATGGGGTTTGTTTTCTCTCTGTGTGAAATCCCTTCAAATATTCTTTGACCTTAATATTTTACTTTATCCTTGTATGATATGAAGTGTAATAAAGAAAACTTGTTTACTAACACATTTATTTCACAGCAAGAAAGGCAAAGAGAATATGCTGATAACAGTTTCTTTTAAAACAGTTGTATTTGTTCAACACATATATGTTAAATTCGATGCATGTGTAGTCGTATCGAATCTTCCAAAGATGGCAAAGGATCCTCTTGTGTGGTATAACTCCTGACGGATGAAGGAATCAAGAGACAATGAAAAGGAACACAGGACCACGTACATCTTGGAGCAGATTCACGGTGGATGGTCTTATTTCATCTAGCATGTAACTTATTAGCTCCCAAACGATGATGACGACGATGGGGTGATGTAAAGCAGGACGTCTTCTGCCTCGTGGGGCCATGTATAAGCAGAATACGACTCTCCAGATGATGACGGCCAGTAGAAGAATCCATAACAGCATTATAACTCAACAAATTGCAACTTTGAAGCTTATAGTTCTCACATTACTGTTCAAGAAATTATTCACAATGATCCAGCAATGAATCGTTAGTTTCGTTGCCAAGGAGAACTTATACACCAATCTTGTTTATATACGATGTGGAGGGCTGTTCATAGGTGGCTTTGACTTGGAGATAAATCATTTGAGTATATGTATGTTCCGTGGTTGTGCTTATACTCTTAGCAATTGTGAATATTTAATGCATGTGTTTAGCTTTTTGTGTTATATGTGTTTATTATTTGTTTGTATTTATCTGTAAGAGATTTTAAAATATTTTACCAAGTTACTACATTGTATCAGTCGTAATTAATAACCTAATCTCTTAGTTCTTTTAAAAATGAAAGGGAACAGAGGCGTTTTTACTCCAAATAGGAAAATAGGGGAATCCAAAATTTTTGCTACTAGTAATCCCTTTCAGCCTCTGGTAAGCCTTCCAGATGCCAGTGGCGACCACATGAGTACATCTAATGAAAAAAATCAGAAACCTAAATCTCCCCCAATACATGTGATATTAAGACGGTGTTGTAAGATTTAAAGACAACGTAGGCTCTTTGAAACACGCTTCACTAGCAAGTAATAAACTTAAATTGATTTTTGACTCTGTCAACAGCTACAGGACAGCAGTTCGATATACTGAACAACATAAATCAGAATACTACACTTATCAAATGGAATCTGTACGAAATTTCATATTGGCAATTAGAGGTTTATATTTTACTTGCGATGTTACCGAACTAATGATTAATCCAAGTACACTGGGTCATGAACCCGTACAAATGATTCTAGTTTTCCATCCTGTTGGGAAAATTCCACCGCCACTTTTCTTTTTAGACCTAACACCTAATGCCAACAATGAGGAAATATAGCAGCTAACAACAGTGAATCAAGCTGTAATTAAAGTATAACCACCAAAACCCAGACGCACTGTAATTGACTGCATAATTGTCAAGAATATGGGTATAAATGACATTATTCCCACAAGTACGCTCGCTGTGTTACGTGTGATAGTAGGCGCTTTATGCACAGTGTACTAAATGTAATAAGACACCTACTATCTCCACCAACTACAAAGGACAGAATACTGCGAATTACAAGTATAATGGTTTTCTGGTTCTTTTAAAACTGCAACGAGCTATTGCTACAAATTCTCACAAAATTCAAATATCAAATTCTAACAATTCTGTTTCTCCCCTAGGCATTACTAGTCTGGAACAATTTAACAATTTCCAATATTTCCATCACCAAGAAACACTAGACAGGAATAATTTCCACGAATACCATCACCAGAATTCCAGCATACAAATAGACTACATTCCTACACAACCTGTACCAGAACCAAATAAAACAATTCACATACTGTTGAACAAACTGGATACAATGCTCTCTCTTTCTTCTCGGGCAGCCAGCCAGGTGAAAATATGATTACATATCAATGTTTCGGGAGTCTAAATCTCTACCATTATCAGGATATTTATAAAAATGATTTTATAAATTTTATTTTATTTTTAAGGATTTTTTTATAAATATCCTGATGATGGGAGAGATGTACACTCCCGAAAAGTTGATATCTAATCATCTTTTCACCTGGCTGCCTGCCCGAGAAGAAAGTAAGCGTATTCGTGGCCAGGAAAGCTTCAGGTCTTATTTGGATATAATGCTATCTCCTCTTCAGGCGCTAATTCATACAGTGACTCAAATACTAGCTGTTCCACTAAGGAAATAATGCCAAATAAGGAACTACGTATTTACACATGGAACTGCAGGAGATTTAATAATAGATATCAGTTAACAGTTCTTAAAAATTATTCTATAGACATATTGCTAGCTATCGAAATCAAATTTGCACCACATATTGTCTACAGAGTTCCAGAATATCGCATACACAGGACTAACCACCCAAGTGATGACCAGAAAGCAGGTTCAGCAGTACTAGTACATCAGTCATTAGCTCATAGCGGGCTTCCTCCGATAATAGAACAGGAATATCAGATCTCTCAAATCACTGTAAATTTCAATGGTGCAAATAATTTTATTGGATCTTTCTACCCTGCACCGTGTAACAGGCTGATGACTACGGACTTCTAGAGCATAATACATGACATTGAAGTTTACCTACTTTCTTGAAAGAAATTTGAATAGCAAGCATCCTCGCTGTGGTTCAAATGTAAGAAATCGGAATATGAAGCTTTTCATAACAACAACAACAACAGTAATTCATGAATTAGGTTCAGATCATTATCCATTAATACTGTCGCAATGGAAACTGCCTATAGGACCAATGCAATAATAATAAGTCATCCTTTTAACCGGGATTGGTATACAAATACTCTAAGCTTACTAACAGACACTCAGATCCTAAAGATGTGGTAAAACCGTCTCTACAATAACAAGTAATATTCAGGTAGCTGCATCTGTAGCCAGCGGCCCTCCAAATCCACCTCCAAGAAATATTATTAAATATTATTGGCCACTACATATATTAAAGCTATTTTAAATTAAGAGGCATTGCAGAAGATTATGGGAACTAACAAAATTTCCTTTGAAAAAAAAAAAAACAAATTATAGTAGAGCAACCAGAGGACTCAGAGTAGCATTGAAAGTTCAGCATTTTATCTGCTCTTGAAAACAATTAAAATCTGTGAATTCACAAAACGTTTCACTATGGTAAAGGAGAAAAAGTATTGCAAAATACAAAAAACCAATCCCTCCATTGGAGGCAAAGAACAAATCGTATTCAACACCTTAAGATTACTATTCTCTGAACAGCTTTTCCAGCAATTTCAGCCAAATACTAGTTCTTTGAACGAATGTATCAGTGAAGTAGTAGAAGAAAGAGATCAGCCATTGCAGTTATCACCCTTCATTAAAAACAATTTACTCCTGCACAAGCTTTAAATGCCATACTATGTTCTCCCAAGAAAACGGCGCCAGTGTATGATCCAATAGTACAGTTATGGGATTTATCTAAAAAGGGCCATTTCAGAGCTAACACAAATATAAAAAGAAATTATTTGACTCACTTATTTTCCAAAAAAATCCAATAATTATAATAATTCATAAGCCAGGAAAATTGAAAGAGATCCAAAGAACTAAGATCAATCAATCTGTTGTCTCTGTTTTCGAAAATATTTGAATGCTTATTGCTTTCTAAGCTATTAAAACAATTTGAAGAAATACTCCCCATTTCGCAGTTTGGTGTTAGATCATTATATTTAATTACTCAACAGCTTCATCTCATAGTCTATGTAATGCTCGACACTTATGAAGAAAAAATTTGTCTCGGTTTATTTCTCAACGCATTGAAAGCTTTTGTAAAATGTGACAGGATGGTGTGTTGTATAAAATTAAAGATCGTCTTTCCGTCACATTTTACAGAACCATTAAATCATACTTATATCATCGGAATTTTACTGTAAAATATAAAGAAACCGTGTCATATGAACAATCCTACAGTATATCTTCTGGAGTACCACAAGGGAGTATATTAGGACCATTTCTGTATGTAGCATATACCTTCGACTTCCCTGTGCAAGAACAACTAACAATAAATAACTCAGTTTGCCGATGACATACCAGTACTCAGCAAATGTAACAACGAAGTAACATCTGGTCAATTAGTCGACTTCTGTGTTGAAATTCATAATTAGTACAGAAAATGGAGAGTCCTGATGAACATTAAAATAAAAACTGGTTGTGTAAACCCTCAATAGAGATACAGTGTTTCAACCGATATCAATGAATGGAGTTCCAATACCTGTAGAGCAATCAGTTATACCTTAGCTTAAGTTTGTATTCGAAGATAACGTGGAAACAACAACTGTCTGAACTTACCAAGAGCTGTAGACAGTTCGAACATCTGATTTCACAAAAATCTCTATTACTTATGCAATATAAGAGAATGATGCACACCTCGTTGATTAGACCTATATGGCAGTATGAGTGTTCTATATGGGGTTGTGCTGCATATTGTGACTTTGTGGGTTCGTGAAATTAAAAGTCTAGTTTGCAGAAATTTAAAAGGCTTTATGTACCTAGAAAGACAGTTTCTACAGCCCTTTGGAGCAGGATGACGTAACATACAGCAACACAGTTTCTTGTGGCTTCATAACACGTAAACAAACAAAAGAATTCGCTTTCAAATCACTACTGGATTTTCAGTTCTCAACTTGCAAAACGGTACTTTACAAATGTCCACAAAACTGCACGAAAACTGACCATTTTCAACTGCTAGCTCACAACTGCAACTGACTCGCGCATGTCATGCCATGTGGTGCTGGCTGGCTGGATATAGCCAGAAGGTTTTTGCTGCGTGCCCACCCGTTAAGGGTTTTACCGCAGGTAAGGTATTCGAAACGGGATTTTGTAGGACGGATATGGTGTAGGTTTTGAAGTTGATGAATTTTGTGAGGTTACAATTATTGTACCTTCGGGATGAAAGGACAAGATGCAATACCCAGCACCCTGGTATTTTTAATTTAGTTCAGGTTGGGGAGAATTTTGTTGCCAAACAATTTAGGAGATCATTTGGAGCTCAGCTTTAGCTGCTGTTAGGATTAGCTCTTGGGTTATCTTGGGTGCCCACATGCCATGCGGGGGACCCGATGTTGTCTAGAACGGCGTCTAGTGGGGTCATAATCTCCCAGTGATCCAACAAGGGCGCTTCTATGAGTTGGTAAAGTTGCGTATAATTTTGATGCCCGGCGTCTAACTTCATCCTCCACATATGGAAGTCCCAAGGCTTCGTGAAGCAACCTGGTAGGAAAATAGCGACCCACAGAATAGATAGACCGTAGCCCTCTGTTTTGTGCACGTTTAAGCCAACTGACTCGCTCGCAGGTATTGGCAGGATGTGTTAGCCCGAAGATTGTTGCTGTGTATGTGGTGCTATTTATACCCGGGCTATCGCTTCCCGGAACTTGTCGAAGTAACACGATCTTTCACGATGGCGAGAGAAAGGAAAGAACTATCCAGACTATCTCCGTCTCATTCCCACTCGCCAAGCGCTAGCGCGCGTGGTGCGAGCGTGGCTTGGAGCGCTTTCTATCTCTTTCTTTTCCCACTTCTCTTTCTCACTTGGCGTTCGCATACGCATACGTGCGGGTCGCAGTACAGTGTCTCGCGACAATGTTCTCAAATACGAAAAATACAGGTTATTCAAAACAGATATCCCAGACTGATGACTGATTCACTTTGGTATGCGCAAAACAGTTTGCTGCATGGCGACTTATGAATTCCGGAGGTCAATGAAGTCGTCCGCAAGAGCTATAATGGACTACAGAGCACCTTCAACAAACATCTGAATCATCTAATTCAAAAAATTCCATATATCTACACAAAAGCTTAGGCTATACACGGTTAATACCTAAGAAACGATTAATTTCCATCAATTAAGTTAAATAAGAGTTTAACGATGATGCCTGGAACTCAAGTACTTGCAACAGTAAGTCGCCACAAAACGGCGAATCTCGAATACGAGAGCCCCCAGTGTTTACCGGGAAATATATATGAGTCAGTTGGAGAATTTAATGTCATGACGGCACGTTGGTCATGGCATCTCAATGTGTAAGAGTGACTGAACGAAAACCAGAAGATCCGTGGTTCAAATCCCGGCCGTGGTATTGAATTTTTCAGTTTGACTATATCTATATAACTATTTTTTTTCTTCGGTAAAAGAAATTGTATATAGAACTATCATTAGAGAACACCTAAAGGTAGGCAAACTTAGGAGAAAGAAGGTAATGAGATAGCTGTAGGATCTACATGAGGTGCAGGTAACATAATTTCTATCTAAAACTTTTTCTACGCTTTCAATTTCTTAGCAATGTTCTATGATCAGAAAGCTCTAAAACTTGCAATTTTCAATTAATCAGCTTCAAACTTGGTATTCATTAAATAAATGCTTATTAAAACTTTGTATTATTTTAGTTGTAAATTGAATAGCTAATTTATTATTGAATTTAAACCTCAAAATTGCCATAAGTTTAAGGAAGATTTGTATATATACACAAATAAATTTTGCTCCAAAACTACTTGACAGACTAAAAAGTATACCAACTTTTACAACTGAGGTACATAGAAACCTGAATCTAAACTTTGAAGTTCCTAAAAGTAAACCTGATTGACCTAGGACTTTTATGAAACATACAAAAATCACATTATAAAAAGCAATGCGTGTGTATATATATATGCATATACATATATATCAACCTTCATAGATATTTCCAATTTTTTATTGTATTCCTCACATCTATCTCTATTTTTCTACATAGTTTCCACATTTGCCATAACTTTCTACAAGCTTCAGTATACCGACGTCATACACGTCTGCCGCCTGTGAGGATAGCCAGTCTTCAACTGCTTAGTTCACCTCATCATCTGTGCGGAAGCGCTTGCCACCGACAATTTCCTTTAGGTAGCGGAACAAGTGAAAATCGCTTGGTGCCAGGTCTGGACTATACGGTGGGTGGTTAATCTGTTCCCATTCAAAAGAGCTGATGAGATCTTGGGTCCGCCTGGTAGAATGTGGTCTGGCATTGTCATACAGCAACAACAACATTCCAGATGTGAGAAGACCACGTCGCTTATTCTGCATTGCACGTCGGATGTTATTCAGAATAGCGCAGTAAGCGTCTGCATTGATGGGTGTCCCTCATTCCTTAAACTCGACTAGTAACACTCAGTACCTATCCCAAAATACGGATGCCACCTGTATGTTACATTGTGTATGTGAACAGTGTATTGCTACGGAAATAAAGTGCAATTTTTTGTGTTTGTAACCTGGACTGTTTATTTCACGAACCCACAAAGTTACAACTGATATTTCGATCTGGAAGAGGTCTAGGTGGTGCTGCGCTCTTCGTAGGGTCATGTAAACTAACTTCTCAAGCGACGCCATTATCGAGTCAACTGTTGTACAGCTGTGCTTGGGGATTGTTTGAATGTGCTTCTGCTAGATTTCATCAGTCTTCTAGCCATTGTAAGTATTCTTGACTTTAGCATTTTTTTCAATATAACACATTCCCCAAATAGTGTGTTTTATGAGGTTTAATTTACTTTATTATTCAGGTATATTTTATATAAGTATTCTTAATATTTAAGGTGGATTGTTTCAAACTACGCAAAACGGGTAGCTCCGGTAGGTCAATATGGGATAATGGCAGTAGGCCACCGGCGCTCCTCCACATGTAGTTAAATGCTTACTATTAGCAGAGATAGAAAACACCGCTTATTTTAATTGTTATTTATGTTGGCTCTGTTGCAGATGCCAAGAACATAGAAAAGAACCACGAATCGGGGACGTTGGTCGGCAGAAGCCATTAAAAATGTAATGAAATTTATGGATAAAGTTCCAGTAGCGTGGCAAGAAGATTGTTCAACAAGCCATTTAGCACTTTACAAGAACGTAAGGTAATTAAACCTCATCTAGGACGTAACTCTACGTTTACTCAAGAACAAGAGGAAGCCCTTGCCAATTAAGTTATTGTCTGACATTTTTTACGGTCTGTCTGCACAAAAAGTACGAAGAACAGCCTTTGACTTTGCTCAGAAGAACAACATAGCACACAGGTTTTCTGAAAATGAGGTTTTGGCGGGAAGGGATTGGTTTGAGAGATTTTTGAAACGAAATCCAACCATAAGCATACGAAAAGTCGAATCCACTAGTATTAACAGAATTACTAGACTCAACCGTGGTGATGTGAAGAAATATTTTGAAAACTTCAACTTTGATGTTTACAGTTTTTGCACTATAATTCAGGAAATTATTCACAGTGATTCACAAATGAATCATTAGATTCCTTGCCTTGGAGAACTTATACCTACAACAATCTTGTTTACATACGATGTGGAGGATTAACGGCGACGTTTATGTTCTCTCTGTATGAACTCTGTCTATATATTTTTTGACGTCACTATTTTTATTTATTTTGTATGATGTAAAGTGTAATAAAGATGGCTAAAACATAGAACTTAGTGTAACATTTGGTTTAGTAAGGATACAAGGTGAAGATTTTCAGGAAGATTCCCCATCCCAAACTACGATGAACTATATTGATGAGAATGGTCCACAAATTAATTTTTAGATTCGTTGCCTTTGTGCACTTACATAAAAAATATTGTTTCCATGCGATGCGGAGGACTAAAGACGAAATTTATTTTCTCTCTGTATGAACTCTCTTTGTATATTCCTTCACCTCAATATTTTATTTCTCTTTTTATTGTGTGAAGAGCAATAAAAAAACTTGTTTATGTACCCGACATAATTTGTGAGGCTTAACGACGTTTATTTTCTCTCTGTATGAACTCTCTTTGTATACTCCTTGACCTTATTATTTTATTTTCTCTTTGTATGTTGTTAAGGGTAACAAAGAAAACTTGTTTACTAGCACATTTATTTCACAGCCTGAAAGGTAAAGAGAACATGCTGATAAATTTATTTTGAACCTGATGTATTTGATCGACTATACACATATATACGATGCATCTGTTACCGTGTTGAATCTTTCAAAGATTGCACATCATCCTTTGGTGTGGTACAACTCGTGACGGATGAAGGCATCAAGAGACAACGAAAAGGAACTCAGGACCTCGCACATCTCCAAGCAGATTCAAGGCGGATGGTTCTATTGCATCAAGCATGGAACTTATTAACTGCGAAACGATTTTGACGATGATGTGGTTGATGTACAACAAGACAACGTCTTCTGTTTCCTGGGGCCATGTAGAAGTAGCATAGGACTCTCCAAATGCAGACGGTCAATAGTGTGAACAACAACAGCATTATGAACTCCACAAATTTTAACTCTGGAGCTTTCAGTTCTTACATTATAGTTCAAGAAATTATTCACATTGAGTCACAAATGAATCGTTAGATTCGTTGCCTAGGAGAACTTATATAACAGTCTTATGTACATACAATCTTTTGGAGGATTAACGACGACGGTTATGTTCTCTCTGTATGAACTCTCTCTGTATATTCTTTGACCTCAGTATTTTTATTTCTTTGTATAAAGTGAAGTGTAATAAAGATGGCAAAAACAAAGAACTTTGTGTTACATTTGGTTTAGTAAGGATACAACACGAAGATTTTACGGAAAATTCCCCATTTCAAACTTCTGTTCACTTAGTTAAATTTTCATTATATTTTCCTAAAAATAACTACTGGTTTGGCTACAATATCATACGTTTAAATTATGCGCATGCCAAAAAATTATATGTTCAATTTTTTGAAAATAGCTTGCGAAGTCCTCTTGATTATGAAAAACTTTTGCATAACTGTAAACCACAAGCAACGGACAAGATCTTGCCACGCAAACTATGTGGGCATCGTTAAAAGCTCGTAATTTATGTAAATCACTTGTTCCTTTCTTGTGAAGATAAGCATTTTCTAGAAATTCTTTGTTATTGGTTTGATGTTTCAATCACGTAACATTTCTCAAAAGAAAGTCGTTATTCGTTTTTTTTTTTATGTCCTGGCTGGTAAAGATATTGGGATTTCAAAACATTCATATAACAAACTGCTCTTAAAAGATTTGACTACAGTGCTAGTCTACTGCATTCTTTTATTTAAGCCGTATTTGCAAGCAAATATCAAATAAGACAATTTTTACAAGCCTTTATCTTGATTAATATGAAGTATTCGGAAGAATAAGCTTTTTAAACGGGTATTTATACTGGTCGCCAATCTAGAAAGTGATTGACATTTCGTCCGGAGAGAGAGGCGATGTTGCTGCTTATTACTGCCACGTGGAGAGCGTGATAGCACTACGCGTGCGAGGGTGATTCAGTTGCGACTGCAATGGGTATTTTATTATTATTGTCATTATTAATTATTTATAATGTTGTACACAAAGACAATAGTGCAGTCGTGGATCTACATGCAAACGCTAGAGCATGCAAGAACACATAAATGTTAAGATATCGGTAACAAAAGAGCCATACCTGTGACATTTTCATGCTTATTGAAGTGGGAAAATGCCGCTTAAATAATTTTTCCCGGGAGTTTCTAATTTATGCCCCAATGCCTAACTTTCTTCTTTAAAATACTTTTCTTTCCCAATCTTAACCTTAATGCCCTTACTGATACCTATGCACGGGAAGTCCTATCAAGCACCTTAAAGATGGAATACTAGACTCCCCTTTCAATTTCTCCCCATCGACGTATTCTCTCACAGAGCATATTATTTCCCGTGTATGTCCTTTATTTGGAATACCTTTGCCAAATACAGTTTTATTTGGTTCCAGAGCATGTTCAGGTTTTCGCTTGTCACTATACTTAGACACAATTACATATTCATTAAACTCAATTGCAAACGATCACAACACGCGCTCAGATACACGGACTTAGGCACACGTAAACCAAGGCAGATTGCCACAAATAAAATGCAAAGTAACTTGTCAGTACAGGGAAGATCTAATAGGATCAAATCCACATTCAAATGGTAATCTTTTTTCTCGGTCTTCAATATTTTTTGATAAAAAATTGGTTAATAATATCATTAATATAAATAACTCCTTACCTAGCATTTACTATCTATGATCATTAATCATATTTACAGATTCTAAATCTGTTGCACTTAATTCTGCCTCTAACTGTGAGAGCATTCTGTTTATGCAGCGTTATCAGAAGAGAAATAAAAACCTAGGTTTTGTACTTACTGCAGCGTTTGCGTAATTCGCTCGCCCACGTCATGCTAAGAACGTGTTAGAATATCGGCAACCAAGGTTTAGCGTCTAACGTTGTCATGGAAACATCTCGACTCTAATTGGTAATTTTAAAAGTTACTATGACAACCGTTATGATGTACTCATCCCCTCCCATTTATTTAGACCGTTATTCCATATGGTTACCAACTGTCAATCACATTCTAGTTTGGCGACCAGTATAGTAAAAGAGTCCGAAGAAAGAGTAATGTGAATTTTATATCAGATAATTTTAAAAAAAAATTTGAAATAGTGATCGATATGATATGGGAGTAGAGATAACACAACGAAAGCTTGCCCGCCGGCACTATGCGAAACTACAGACAAAACTGAGTTGCCTCGCTGTCGACTGAAGGCGAGGGATTTAGTACTCTGCAATCTTGATTTTAGTGGGTGTGCTAAAATATTCTATCGAAAGAAATGCAAGGTCACTTATCAGTCCATAAACCACGACAGAAAACAATAGATCCACTCAATAATATAGTCATACATTGCTAGGAATCCCAGATTCTGAAATGATTAAACAGGGACTCTTTGACATTGTGTTATCGGAAAACCGAAGGACCTATTACATATACAAACAGGCTCAATAATGAATTAACACAGATATTAGCATACTACTATTAGCTGAACTCTTTACCTTATTCCTATGCCCACTTGCATCTCTTCCATCCTATTATTTATTGCTACTGGCTCTGGGTAGTTGACGAAGACTGGACCAGCTTACTATCGGTTCTCTGGTGTTTCCATTTTAATGGATTTGATGCAAGAGTTTTTTGTCCTTCAGAAAAATTTGATAGAACTCACATGCTTAGAATGTGACCACCACAAAAACAGATTAGATTCTGTCCAACTGGAGCCGGCTTCTTTCATCTGTTCACAGCGAGTTCTTGAGGGAGAAGACACGCTCCACAGGATCATAAAATCCAGGTAATGTAAGACAAAGGCAATTTTCTCCATTTCACTGTAGATTATTGTTTCCTTCTTGAAATGTGAAAATAGTTCCCTTCATCTGTCCACATGTACATCTGTCTTTGTAATATTCCAATCAGCTAGCTTCTGTTCTATTATGCTTCGGCCTAGTTTCTCTTGCAGTTGATTGTAAACATTGTTCTTTACTTTTCTAGTTAATCCTCCAAAGTTCATATTTGTATTGTCTGTTGAACATCCAGTCACCTTATGAGCAAGTTTATATTTCCTAAAAGTCTCACAAACGTGACCTAAAAGAATATCAGACCTACCTACTCCAGGTAGGTTAGTAAACTCCAGTATTTGAACATCAATACCATTTTCTAGAGTAAAGTATCGTACAATGTTGGGCACAACTTTGACATCGATATGGTTAGGAAAATCAACCGACAAATAGCAATAAGTTGCAATTTACAAACCATTAACAATTTTCTCCGTTGCAAAAGGAGCCAAAGCATTTGCAATAATGACTTTGCATTTTGTTTGCGTACACCTGAACTTTTTATCCACATATTTCTTCATTATTGTCGCTGTGCAGTCTATAGATTTAAAACTATGATTATGTTTAACAATGTGAAATACCATTGTTGCCATCGGTGATGCAAGTTCCGTCCCTTGGTCACAAAATTCTTTACTTAAAATAAAAAGAGGTTAGCTTGAACTTCTTGCTCCTACAGTAGCTTTGTGTTTATTAGAATTAACATGATCCATGATATCAGATTTTCCTCCTTGGCCATTGCTAAACACACTGTGGCAGAAATTGCATTCAACTTCAGATCCAGATCCAGTACTATCAATATTACTCACCTTCAAAAATGGAAATTGCTCTTTAAGAGAATCACTAAATATATACTTTCCCTTAAGCATCTTAATTTGCTTCACAGTTACAGTAGAAACAAATTAAACCGAATAATATTTAGTATCCACGTGTCACCTTAGAAGCACGCACATACAATGATATACAACCCAATCCGCGTCGTCTGTAGAAACTAGAACGCAACTTCCGCCGATAGTAAACATACGCTTTGCTACCAGCATAACAAGCAAATAGCGAAATATTTTGCTTTCGATATTTGCCTGATTAAGTGAGGGGAAAAAAACATATTTCTCCTTGCCAAAGAATGCAAGTGCAATAAAATTAGAGATATTTCACATATTTGAGATGCAAAAATATTCATTACTAATAAACATCTGAAAAACCGGTACATTTAGCGTCCCGGGTAAAACTTTTCAGGACAGTGGGACAATTGAACAAGAAAGGCTAAAATCCGGGACTGGCCCGGTAAAACCGGGATGTCTTGAATCCCTATTTATTGCGATATGTACACCCTGAGACGTTGTTGCATACTTAGGCCCGTCAAAGGGATATATCGCCCTGCAATGGGCGTAACGATACGTACGGTAGGAATATGGGGTTCTGCGCAGCTCGTACATGGCAAGCTTTTCTCAGTCAGCTCTACACAACATATTGCATTAAATGTGTACTTCTAGCTATTGTAATTTAACTTATATTCGTTATGTATAGTTCTGAGGTACATATTATTTTAAGAAACCAAACTTTTATTTCTTCAAGTATATTTTTTATTTATTTTTTATTTTACGTCCTCCAACGTTAAGTCATATCGGACGATGAGTGGAATGGGTAAAATGATGCTCAAATGAACCCGGGGTCCATAGAGCTTAGAGTTACCCGACATTCGTTTTGCAGGATAAGGGAAAACCCAGGAAAAACCTTATCCAGGTAACTCACACTGACCGAGATTCGAACTTGGGACCTCTTGAACGTGAGGCAGACATGGTACCACTACGCTACCGAGGTGGGCTCTCCAAGTGTACATTGCATGCTATGGTTTACATTTTATAATTATTATTCCTCTTTCAAATGCTAATTTGCTTTCTGTTTAGTTCTGCGGCTATGCAAAAAGACCAGCAGATTAAAGCAACGACACTCAAGTGCAAGCAAGCGAGGAGGGATAGAAATCATCTCTTTCCATCTGCTGCGACAAAATGATCCTCCGTGGCTATTGAGTTCCATTGACGGCACTGCGGTGCCATTTCTACGTACAGAAAATCAAAGGTGTGCACATTGATCCGCCATTGCCTGCTAGGCCTGTCTTTCTTTGCCTTTCTTTGCTGGGGGAGGGATAACATATGTAGGACAAAGAACACGTCTTGTATTGTTCAGCATCTCTGGATTAACACCTTAGACCTGGCACACACGTTATGATATACCTGTCAGGTAAAAACACTGCGTAGGTAAATAAGGAAGATATACATGTTCAGATTAGAGTTTAACTCTAATCTAACTAATCTAACTCTTCAGTCGGGAGAAGGTGAGCTATCAAGAAGTTGACGCTATTGCTTTAGTTCGCTTGTTAGTGGCCATGAACTGTAGAGATGAGCGAAATTTTAAATTTTGTATTTTTGATAACTCTTTTAACAGTTTAATGACATCATTTTAAATAAGTAATAATACTGAATGATAGATGAAATCAGAAAAATAGTTTAAAAGTTGGTAGAATTGGTCAATCAGGAGCATAGAAACATTAAATATATCTATAAAATCAACTCACAATGCCACGAAAGTGATGGCAGCAACAAGCACGTGCACAGACGCGGATGACGTGGCCATGTACATGGTGTTTATTTTTATTTGTGGTTTTACCGCACAAAATTTGACGTCATCGCTGATGGAGCAAGTTTATATACGATTCCCCTAGCGGCTTACGATCATACTTGATCTGCTGACAGCAGCTTTTAGGCCTCCCTCTACCGACAGGTAAATATACTATTTGAGGGGTGGGTCCTGCCCACGTAATATAAAGGTGCGTAATTTCGCCTGGTGCGTTTATACGATAACTGAGTCCAGGGTCCCTAGAGCTCCAGAGTTACTCGCCATTCTTCTTCGTAGGATAAGGGAAAACCGTGAAAAAAACCTTATCCAGGTAACTCACCCTTAGCGAGATTCGAACTCGCAACCTCTTGAGTGTGAGGTACACACGCTACCTCACACCACGGAGGCGGGCAAGAAACAGATTATTTATATTATATATTTATAATATTTACTTATTATGTTTATTACTTCTAAATTGAGACCGTCACTTTATAGCGTCGAGTATTTCTCATTTTGTAAATATTGATCCTGTAAATGTTTGATTCACCTATTGGTTTTAAGACATAAGGATACCAACATTAAGAAAGACATTTTAAATAAGCGTGAGAGTGACAAAAACTTCGTATCATATATTGATAAAACGTAAGACGTTTATGTTGCAGACAAAAGTATGTCAATTTGACGCTACCTGGACACTTTTGACAACATTACGCTCCGATGGAGTTCTCTGAATGCCGGATAGCCAGGGCCGTATTCCTAACAAAAATTGGGCGGACGTCCTCAGCATGCGTACGTCTTTTTATCCATTCTTTTATGTAATCCTCTGTGTTCCACATATGGACTGGAGCTCCGTTGATAGTCATAAACACTATTTGAATGTATTTTGAATGTAAGTATATATTTTGCATTTTTTTTTTTTAAGTATTTTGAATGTCAAATTAAGAAAGGTAATGATTTTAAAAAAGTATAAATATTATTGGTAAGGGGACTGCATTCCCCTCCAAAAAATAGTGGGGGAACGGCATACATCCGCGTTTCCCCTCCACTATGGCCCTGCAGATAGCGCTGCATGAACTCTATGTAGCGGTTTAAAATATATTTATATGTTGCACTAATTTTAATGTCGGTACGAAAGTAGCATTCAACCTTGAAGACGCCGTGCTCTGTCTACATATCCACCTTTAGAGTAGCAACGTGCTATTTTACATACGTACTGGAATGATAACCATGATTACCGTAAAGAGGGGTGAAAGGCGAGGCCGGGTGCATCATAATTATTATCAGCGCAATCTCACTCAGAGCGCTGTAGTTAGTTACCGTTCCGCAAACATTACCGCTTCTTCTTCGTAGAGGGCACTATAATTTCAAGATAGACTCACCAGTCAACTATGACGTCATTCTTGCTCAATCGGAGGGCGGGAAATAACGTTATAAACTAAGGAAACTAAAACAACAAACAAATAAGCTTTTTGCAAACCATTCCTCATTTTATTTCATGAACCAACTGAGATCTTTATAATTGTGTTCAAGAGAACATACTTAATAAATTTGTTCTTTGCACTGGTAAACCAATATAAACTCAGTCATCGCACTTTTAACGTGGTCTCATTAAACTTCAGTCACCTATTGGGCAGTCTCAAGAAATACGCAACTGCATTGATTGTCAGTGACACAAAGTTACAGTTTATTCATATACAATTTAAGATGAATCTCTTAAGCGGATTTGCTTCACAATGTATTTTAGGAGATGAGTTTTATTCATCTATATGCGAGATGGAACTTCTATTTCAGGTTTATTCATATCAAACATTGTTGGGATATATGAACACTCATATTAACTAAGGATGCCAAATTATTTCATTATTTATTTCTCATAATCTGTAATGGTGAAATTCCATAATGTTTTGCACTCAATTCATACGTAACACTGGTGAAAATTATTGGACAAATGATGTTGAGTGCAACAACATTCATTTACTTGTGCCCGTCATGAAGAGTATCCACTTGTTGCATTTTAGCCCACCTAATAAACTGCTCAATAAATGAAGAAATATTTCCAAATTGCTTAAAACTGGGAATCATAAAACCTATCTATAAAAAGGGTAATAGAAATAGTGTTGATAATTATAGGCCAATAACCTTAACTTCTGTGATGGGAAAAGTTTTTGAAAAGATTTTATTAGTTAGACTGGTTGACTTTCTTAGTAGATACGATGTATTGAATTGTCACCAGCATGGTTTTCGAAAAGGTATGTCAACAACCATAGCAGTTGCTGATTTTATGCACAAAGTTTTGGAAAATCTAGACAAAGGTTTGAGCTCTGCGGGAGTATTCATTGATCTTTCAAAGGCGTTTGACTGTGTCTCACATCAAATACTGCTTAATAAACTAGAAATTTAATGCATAAGAGGCAAAATGCTAAATATAATTAAGTCTTATCTAAGTAATAGAAAGTGTTCAACAGAAATCAACCATAAAATAGGTTTAAAAAATGTAAAGTATGTATCAGAACAAAAAGTAGTAACAACTGGAGTATCGCAAGGGTCCGTACTGGGTCCAATTTTGTATCTAATATATGTAAATAATTTACCAAATATAACTACCAATGCTATAGTATCGTATGCAGATGACACCACAATGATTTGCAGTGAAAACTCTCGTACTCAGTTGGTAACAGAAATTTTGCACTCTGTAAAACAGCTAGCAACCTACATAAGTGGCATAAATTTAGAAGTTAATTCTAAGAAAAGCAAAAGTATCATATTTGAATACCGTAAAGCAAATGTAGAAACTGATGATGTATACTTTAACAACACTAAAATTGAAAAAGTTGATAACCATAACTTCCTAGGGATTCACATAGACAATAGGTTAACTTGGGAAGCTCATATTGACTATGTATGTAAAAAAATTAGCTCCAATATATATGCTTCAAGACAATTATCATTGTATTTAGACAAAAACATGTTACAAACTTTATATTTTGGACGCATCTATCCTCATATTTCCTATGGCATAGAATTATGGGGAAGCACCTGTAATGC
Source organism: Mantis religiosa (assembly GCA_030765055.1). Classification (NCBI taxonomy): domain Eukaryota; kingdom Metazoa; phylum Arthropoda; class Insecta; order Mantodea; family Mantidae; genus Mantis; species Mantis religiosa. The sequence continues at coordinate 136,066,608 of CM060954.1, read as the reverse complement.
GCACATGAATAGAGTATTAGTGTTACAAAAAAATGTGTACATTGTATCTATAGATTAGCATGTACTGATTCATGTAGAAATGTATTTAGAGATAATAAGATTCTTACTGTAGTTGGACTATATGTATATAAGGTAGTTGTAATTGCAACTGAGAAGGAAAATAACGGCACAAGTAACAGCACACTTTATGATTTTTATACCAGAGGAAGAGATAACTACCACAGGAAGCATGTAAATCTCAAATCAACTTGCAAGGATCCATTAATAAAAGGACAGATATTATACAACAAACTGCCAACAACTGTTAAACAACACAAAGGAAAAAAATTTAAAAAGGAACTGAAAACATATTTAATTCAGAAATGCATATATAGGTTAGATGAATTATAATAAATAATTATTTAACAAATGTATGTATATATTCAATTTAGTTTAATCTTGTAATATTAATGTAACCTATGAACAAATTTATGTATACCCATTGTATTGTAGAATCTGACAATGTCTGAAACTTGTATGAAGTCTATAGACAGTAAACATTATTATTAAAAGTTACTTTAATGAAGCTCTAGAACTTTTAAACTAAATTAGAAGATTCATAAACCTCAGTGTTCCTAGGAAATGATATTGTGACTTTGTGAATTAAAAGTACAAGTTGCAGAAATTCAAAATGTTCTTTATTTCCATAGAAATACACTTTGGTCAACCCTTACGGTAGCAGAATTACATAACATACACAAATAGTGCTCAAGGTCATGACCACAGACAAAAGAGTTCACTTTCAAAACACAGCTGTACGCTCACAAATCAAGTTCCATTTCCACTCTATCTCTAACTGGCGATTGTGGCTCCTTTTTATAGCTCACTTTATTACTAGATGTTTGTGGAATGTTCTCTATTCACTGTTCCAGAAATTACCAGACGAAACACGAACCTTCTACTCATCTAACTTTATCTGTTTCGGCAAACCTTTTATCTCCACATTGCACTATCTGTCCCTTATCTCTGCGCCACACTATCTGTCCCTTTATGTGCTCGGCCACAACAATGCTCGCGACAATATCAAGGACGTTGTATCAAACTAACAAAGCTTATTCATTTTGAAGAAAATGGTGTAATCTGGTGAAATTATAATTAAACCAGATAAGTTACTGCCAGTCACATTTTTATACAATAATAAGAAATAAACAGTTTTTAAATCTGGTTGAGAGAAAATTCAGTAGATGGATTAATGAAACAAAGCTTCTGGCTTACCTCAAGGATCTGACCCAAACATTTTCTACTGTAGACTAAGTATTTGGTGCTGGAACTAAATATGCTATTCAGTAATATAGAAAAAGAGATTTGAATGTAACTGAGACTATTTTTAATAAGCAAGTTTTCGCTACAATAGAAAAAAAAATATATCTTTTATTACGACTACAGAGATGCAATAAGGAAAGGTTCTTTTGAAGGTGGTTGTATTGCAGTCTGTTAGAAAAAGGCATATTCAGGAAAATTCCAAGTATAATAGCAAACTATCTGGGCTTGGCTAACACAAACACAAACTCAATGCTTGTGATGAACTTCAGCAACTCTCCTGGAGTAAGTATAACTTATAACGTAATTTAACTAGTGCAAATTTGAGGTTTGAAAATGCAGAGTTTTTTCAAAAACCGGCAGATGCTGATTAACTTTTCTGCATGAGCAAGAAATTAACTCTTGAAGTTAGGTTATTTTTGTCATTGTTTTTATTACTTTTTATATATGTATTTATTATTTTTTATTTATTTAAACCTTTTCATAATACATAATGTTAGTCATGGAATTTTTTTACGTTTAAATTTTGGCATACAGGAAAATAACCAGATAAATCAATATTTCCCATGAAAGAACCAGGCAAGTCATCTTTCTGACAACAGAGACAGTGCAATAGTGACATATCCCACCATTAACTCTTCATTGCGCTTCAGAGACAACTGATGGCTTATTCCTGCATGGAATGTGATAAGAATGTTTGTCTTTGGAATTTGAAACACAGAATGGATATCCCCAGAGGAGTTCATAAGCATGATTACAAATTCAAGAATCAAACCTTCACCTGTTATTGTTGTGAATGTCTGTCAGGAAAGACATGGAAAGACATGGTTGGAAAAAAAAATTCTAGATCAGAACTGTGTGACAAAATGTCCATTTAAGACCCAAGGAAATTTGCGCCTCATCCGACCACCCACGGTCTGTTGAACTGGAGAGCTACTTATAATGGAGGCATGGTATCCAGTATTATAAGAAAGCCTGAGAAAGATGCTTCAATACAGAGGCCAGAAGAATTTGAACTGCCTTCTTTGGTTTATTCAGGTAATTGTAGTAGAAACATTACCTTACCCTTAAACTTTTCTGATAACACTGCTTATATTATGCAATATATGTAACACATTTCTGCATTTTCCTCAGGCCCTCTACATATATCGAAATCTAAGTACCAGAATATAATGAGCCTTGTGAAGTTCTGTGGTGTACTAGCAGAGAACTTTTTCCAGGAATTGGAACATATCCAAATAATCTCTGAGATGATGATAATAAAATGATGGTGATGATGGTGATGATGATGATGATGATGATGATGATGATGATGATGATGATGATGATGATGATGATGATGATGATGATGATGATGATGATGATGATGATGATGATGATGATGATGATGATGATGATGATGATGATGATGATGATACATTTTTTGTTTGTGCAATGTTATTCACTTAACGGACAGCATCTACCACTTTACTTGATTCACTACATGTGACACATTAATATTTCATTGCGTTTGAAAGAAGTGTTTTGTTTGAGAATCACCCTTTGTGTTTTAAAATTAAATATTTGTTTTCTGGCTTTCTTACAAAAAGTGACTTACCTGGTTCTTTCCCTGGACCTTTCATATAATGTATTACTGGGAAATCGATTAGCCGTGCCTGGTTGCTACTCTTAAAAAATCAACTTACAGCTCATACTTAGCCTACATATAACATATAAAAGAAAGTGAAGACTCAGATAAGATTTAATGCTAAAATTAAATTATCAAATATTACATTCTATATATACAAATATAAAAATTTATAACCTGAAACTTCACTTATCTTATAAGAAATGATGATACTTTTCTTATAAATTGTTCTCGTAACTTTCGCTTTTAGGTTACTATGGACAATTTCGCTTATAATAACATACATATCAGACAATTTATAAGAAAATTATCATAATTTCTCACAAGATAAGTGAAGTTTTAAGTTACGAATTGTTATATTTGTATACATTTGTTTGCTTCACTGTTAATAGTTTCATATTTTACGTATTTATTACATTCAATGTTTGCAAATATAAAAAATATAAATATTTAAAGAATTTAATATAATTTATGCACAATCTTGTAGTAAAACGGACAAAACACACAAGGTTACAGGACTGAAAGCAGACAATTCAGTATATGTCATTGTTACATTAATGAATTAATACATATTATTTTTCAGTACGGTCACATTCCTGACATTCATTCATTCATAAACTTGAGATGATTCAGTGATTCAGATGATATCCAGCATCAGAAAAGGAATAAGTTATTGTGCACTAACTCACCATTTTGTAAACATACAACACAAAAAACTAGACTTACTGCTGACAAAGCTGAAATAAATGCCCATTTGACTATATTGCTTCTCAACTTACTAATTAGTAGGGCTAGCATTTTAATGACTTTGCATGTTTATTTTGATAAATCTAATTCATTAATAAGTCATATTAAATCTGTTTCAAAGTAAAAGAAGTTAAACTAACCATACTGCAATTGCTACTTTCCTAGCATATTCTTCCCTTATCTTATCCCTCAGTTTATAAGTCTTTACCTTTTCCTTGTATTTTCCTGACTTCTTTTCTTGGGGGGATCTCTGACACATTTAATGTGATGCAGCCTCTATCAAAATTGCTTAGGAACTTCTTTTCAGCGGAGATCTTGAAAACAAACTTTTGCACATAAGTCAAATTTTGGATACCTAACTGGTTCTATAATTTGCTTAGAAAAATCTGGAATTAAGTTAGCAAAGCAGAGAGACTTAGAGAGAAAAGTAGCAAGTGATTTAGAAGATATTAATGGGAATGTGGAGAAGTTTGTAGCAAACTTAATGCTCATTTTGAATCAAATAAAGAGTTTGTTACATTCCCTTGAATTGCAGATGTGCTGTCGGATGGCAACTTTTCTTTTGGAGAATTACCAGGAGGCTTGGAAGGAAGTGACATAGTTTATTTTAAGTATGCTTCTCTAGAGTCAGTACAAATTGAAAAGGGTTTTGCAATATACAAGTTTTAGTTAGCAGATAATCAGCAGTAATTTTCATTTGAAAATCTATAAATTTAGTATTAAATTTTAGATGAGTCGTATTTTTTACACATCTGCTTCACTTTCGAAGTGAAGCAGATGTGTAAAAAATACGACTCATCTAAAATTTAATAATTTTTCACTTCACTGTGGTGTTCCAATAAAGTTAAATCTCGATATAAATTTAGTGTTTGTTCGTATTGCAATGAAATGAACACTTTGTAATTTCTTGCAAAATAAATCAATGGCTTAGAGAATATCCTTTATAATTTGTGTAATTGTGATAATTAAATGTGTTCCAGGCTTAAGTGAATTATTTTATATTGTATAATTTTGAATTTTTATTAAAGTGATATTAAAATAAAATTTTTCAATTGTAAAGACATTTTTTAAATTTTACAGCACATTTTTGAGGCTTTTAGGTCATAACTGCATTTTTAAATGTACTTCTTAGTATTTTATAGCATATCAAAATCCTAGCTCTAATAATGAGGATTGGCCTTTGTTTATTACTGTTTGTTGTCCAGTGCCAGGGGAACGCACTGTGTATGGGGCAAGACATTAATGTTTTTTTATTTTTAAAAAAGATATATACCCATTCAATATGGAAGAACTGTTTAATATTGTCACCCGAGCGTTGGAACACCCTATAGAACCAGCTGAGAGCGGGCAAACAGGGGAGGTCGGTGTTAGCCACGCCCCCCCTCGTTTGTCTTATAGTGGTGACAGGAGGTGGCTGGGAGAAAAAACATCACTGCGCCGTCTCTTTCTGTTCCACCTGTGTTCTCGAACTTACGGGATATTTCATCTAATCTAGAACCTTCCAGATTGACCCGCTGGCCCTATATAAGCAGCACGTCGGGCAGGAGGAGTGAGTCAGTCAGAGTTCGTGGCAATCAGCGTAAGAGTGCAGTGCTAGTGTAAGGACGAGAAGACTGTGTATGTGCAACGGAAGAATTTACGTAATTGTGACCGTACAGTGGAATTGTAACGGACGAACTGGTGAATCGTAATTGTGTGCATTATGTAATACTGTGTAATTGGCAAGAGCTTAACTGTAAGTCGGTGGAAATAAAGAACATTTTTGAGTGGTGTAATTGGACTTTTCATTTCACGAACCCACAAAGTCACAATATGTTAGCATCATGGTACAATTGCATATAATGGTGGTTTACACTTATTCCATATAACTTGATCTATTGTCCTTCCAATGTGTAAGGACTATGATACAATGAAGCACAAAATTAATATAATTTTGAGTCGAACTAGTACTCAATGCTCCACTTATTGCTAGTATTTACCTAGAATGCGTTTCGTTAGGATCTTCCTAACATCATCAGCTGTTGTCGACTAATAGATGTTGGTTTGGTGAACTCCTTGGAGGTAATACGTGCATCTATGTCGGTATCTTGATGAACTTGAAGTTTGGGTTTTCTTCAAAGGTAGTGTCAAAATTAAACAATTTTCTTTCATATTTCTTTATGATGATTTTTTCCCCACATGGTTAATGCAGCTGGACCTTGGACACTTTTTAATAAGTGGATTTCTCGTTCTATATCATGATTCTCCTTCCAAAAATGGTACGCTACTGCCGATTTATCTATTTCTTTGTTCCTGATGTTCCTAAAATGCTCTTTAAGCCTAATGTTCAAGTTCCTTTTAGTTTTTCCAAATGTAAAAGTTGTCACAGCCTTTACGGTTTATCTGCTACACACCTGATTTTTGTCTGTGGGTATCTCCTTTGTATTATGTGATTTCAAAAGGTGTTGTACACTAAATTTGTTCTGTGGAGCCAAAATAATATTGTGCTCTTTGAAGACCTTTTGGAAAAGGTGTGCAGCTCTGGGATGATATGTAAATTTTCTGTATGAAGTTTCATTGCGTAGATTTCTCCGATAACACAGAAGATTATATAGTTGACATTGAAGTAGCTACTGAGGGTGTAAATACTGGGCAGGAATCAGCAATTAGAAGCAAATGTGGGGAGATCTTAGAAAAAATAGAAAGGGAAAGCAGTAAACCAAAGCCATACTTGAAAATACTTAAATTTCTGAATAAAAAGGAAGTTAATCTCAGAAACTATTTGTAGTTCGTTTATTAATACTCATCACTTACTTGTTTATATTAATGAGAGACTAGTTTCAAAGGCATTCGCCTCCATTTTCAATCTCTTTTCAACTGGCATCTGTTGTTGTCTGCTCTCTCTCTCTCTCTCTCTCTGGTGGTGGAACTATGAACTTCTTTGTCAAATTATCTACTGGTGGGATTTCAAAGTTCATTACGCGATCCTTATTTTTCCATATAAATATGTTCTCCCATGTTGTCAATTTATTTTGGTTTATCACTCCTTTTAATAATTTTGGATTTGGATCAATGTCATGGTTTTCATTCCAAAAATGAAATGCTACTGCTGACTTATCTTCTTATTTCAATCTGATGTTTCTAAAGTGCTCTTTGACTCTGGTTTTTAGATTTCTTTTAGTTTGACCTATGTAGCATTTTTCACAATTCTTACAACTTATCTGGTATATTCCGGATCTGTTAACTGATGGGATTTCATCTTTTGTTTTTGAATTTAGCAATTTTAAAACTGAGTGTCTATTAGTAGATTGCCAAGGTGATATTTTGTTCCTTGAAGATATTTTTAAATTTATTAAATGTTTTTGGGTGATATGTGAGTAAGTGACGAGTATTAATAAACCAACTAATATACAAATAGTTTCTGAGATTAATTTTGACGTCACTGTTACTAAATTCCTCCAAACACATATAAAAAGGATGTTGTTTATTCGAAAGCAGACAAAGGAAATAAGATGGTCACCATGGACAAACAAGATTACATTTCTAGAATGACCGATTTATTGGCAAGTGATGAATTCAAGGAAATAAAGTCTGACCCTTTAAATATGTGTGTAAAACAGTTAAATGAAACAATCAAGGAAAAAATGATCATACCAAAAGAAATTAAACAAAGTTTAAAAACAGACAACCCTACAGTAGCTAACACATATGGATTACCCAAAATTCATAAAACAGGAAATAAGATGCGTCCAATCATTAACAACGTAAATACACCCTGCTACAAACTATCCAAATGGCTAAACAAAAAATTTAAGGAGTTACCAAAATTTGAAAGCCACAATATTAAAAATTTGTTGGAATTCATCAACAAAACTAAAAATCTACAATTTTCTCCCACCGACCGAATGGTATCTTTTGATGTATTATCTTTGTTCCCAAGAGTGCCAAGAAATAAACTCATGGAGTACATGCAAATGTGGCTTCAGTCCCTACAATTAGACCAAAACATCATAGAGGAATACCTTCACTTAACAAATATTTGCAATGAACAGTCCTTTTTTACATTCAATAAAAAAGGTTTCAAACAAAAATCGGGACTATCTATGGCAACCCATTGTCACCATTTTTGGCAGATTTCTTCAGGAGCTGTTTGGAAACCCATATCACAAAGGCATTCCCATTAATTTTCAAACATTGGTATAGATATGTGGATGACATTTGGACAATAGTAAATGAGAAACAAGTGGATGAAGCATTAAAACTACTTAATTTAAAAAATCCTGCAATAAAATGTTCCATAGATAAAGAGTCAAACAATGAAATCCCTTTCTTAGATTTAAAACTTACCAGAAAACATACAAAACTTGAATTGGGTATACATAGAAAGGAAACACACACAGAAAATTTCATAAAAGCAGATGGATATAACCCATGACAACACAAACATGCTGTTATCAACAGTTTAACTTACAGACTGGTTAATGTACCTTTAAGCAAGATGGAATATATTAAAGAATACAATAATATAATTCAAATTGCAGAATACAATGGATTCAGTGCTGAAGTGGTCAAAAAGAAAATTGATAAATTCAAAAAACAACAAAGATGCAAACAAGTAACTACTCTTTCCCCAATCAGCAATGAAACTTCATACAGAAATGTGTAAGAAATACGACTCATCTAAAATTTAATAATTCATACAGAAAGTTTACATATCATCCCAGAGTTATACACCTTTTCCAAAAAGTCTTCAAAGAGCACAATATTACTTTGGCCCCACAAAACAAATTTAGTGTACAACACCGTTTGAAACCACATAATACAAAGGAGATACCCACAGACAAAAATCAGGTGTGTAGCGGATAAACTGCAAAGGCTGTGACAACTTTTACATTGGAAAAACCAAAAGGAACTTGAACATTAGGCTTAAAGAGCATTTTAGGAACATCAACAAAGAAATAGATAAATCGGTGGTAGCGTACCATTTTTGGAAGGAGAATCATGATATAGAACGAGAAATCCACTTATTAAAAAGTGTCCAAGGTCCAGCTGCATTAATCACGTGGGAAAACATCTTCATAAAGAAATATGAAAGAAAATTGTATAATTTTGACACTACCTTTGAAGAAAACCCAAACTTCAAGTTCATCTAGATACCGGCAGAGACGCACCTATCACCTCCAACGAGTTCACCAAACCAACATCTATTAGTCGACAACAGCTGATGATGTTAGGAAGATCCTAACGAAAAGCATTCTAGGAAAATACTAGCAATAAGTGGAGCATTGAGTACTAGTTCGACTCAAAATTATATTGATCTATTGTACCTATGCCCTCTAGTGGAGCAGCATGGGAGAAAGGAGCAGGTGAGAGGAGACAGAGATCGGCTATCCCAAGGAGCCACAGCAGTGCCAAGAGCACAATCCTTACACTTTACCAATTAGAAACTCCATGGCAGGCCAGTACAACCAGCATCCCACCCTACTGTGGTCCAGAAATGGCCCCACTGGACTGGGTTCAGGAACCAGAGATCGTCCAACCACAGGAGGAAGTTTCACCAAGAGTATATCATCCTGCCATGTAACTCCAAGATACCTGCCGACACTTCTACCCTGAAAGAGACCACCAGATGAGAGATGATGTGAAATGATAATGAAGATGAAATGGAGAGACAGGAAATTCAGGGTATGTAATTAATCTATGCAGAATTTGCCTGGCAATCCGGGAAAACCCATGAGTCAGGAAGGTCAGAATCAAATCAGGACCTCCCGAATATGGGTCACAGATGAATCTGTCTGATCTGGAAATTTGTCCACAATTTTCTTCTCTTATATATTGATTGATAAGTAAATATAAATTTTATTCTTCTAAATTGCTACTTTTATACATATTTAAGAAAATAAAAGGAAGCTGCTCCTGGTTGTACTGCATATTTCACAGTTGTATGACAAGTTGAATGTGTTGCTCATTGGGGACCAAAAGAATAAACAAATTGGAGAGGGAGAGCTTAGTTTAGTTATATGAGCATAATGTTGTTTGTGCAATATTCCTTAAGATTTGTAAATACAGAAGTTGTCAGTTACATCAAGGTATAAACTTGAAAGAAGCGTAGGGACAGTGAAGCACAAATTAGTACAAAAGTGAATCGAGAAGATATTGACACATTGCTTCACTCACAGTTTATTCACAGTTTATTCGAGTATCAGCTGATGATAGGAGCAAGAGCTCTTGAAACATGTCCTGTGAATAAACAGTGTGAGTGAAGCAATGTGTCAATATCTTCTCGATTCACTTTTGTACTTATCAGTTACATCTTTACTACACAAGGAACAATATGTATATAAGACATGTTCACTTAAATGTTAATTCCAATTACATAAAAAAATGATACATTGACAGTTATTTCAGTTGCATACTTCACAGAAATAATGTTTACACATAGAAGGAAAGTTTTTAGTAATTTGACATTGTTAACTATGGACTAAGCTAATGGAAAGTACATTGTATATTGAAATGCATTCATAATAAACTCAATTTTGTAGCTGAGCATTACCGAAATTCATCTGAGAAAATTAATTTTGTTTCATGGTTTAGTACTTCTGTAAAAATATTTCTATGCCAATACAGAAATGTATTAGAATTAAGAGTTAGTATTTCTATATTTTTGAACAAACTTCTTCATAACAACTATGTTTAGGAAGTCATTTGCAACTAATGCATACGGTCACTCAATTTTTGCCAAAAGGAGACAATGTACGTAATAAACGTAGAAGTCTGATCAGAGAGCATTTAGGAAATTATTTGGTATTGCATAATTTCAAGAGAATTCTCTCCAAAAATTAAAAATGGATTAAAAGAGACAGTAAAACTTCAGAATAATAGTTCTGACAGTTGTGAGGACCTATAGAGGTCTCTTAGAGAATTAAAAAATGTAGACATTTTGTATGGTTATGATTGTGAAATGTCTAATGGACATCGTAGAAATACTTGAATTTTTGTGTATAATTAATTTATTTGAAATTGTGCGTTATTACTACTGATAAATTAGAAAATGTCGGAAAAACTATATAATTTAATACTTTTTTGCAAGTTATTTTTATTTGTTCTTCAGTTCCCGGAATATTTTTAAAAACAGTAGTACCAAAGTTACTTCTGTGAAAAGTTCATATTAATTCTAATTACACCTCTTTTCTGAATTTTATTGCTTTTTTTCTTGTTTCCCTACGAGTCGAAACACGAATCATTTAAATTTGTATGTTGCGATGAATTATAGAATACAATACACTATGAGATATTTTTTGAGAGAAAGTTATAATCCAACGTTTGTGCTCAGGACGCCAGTCAGTAAGTATCCATTTGGTGTCATATCTACATGAATTTTAACGTTTTATTAACAAAAATAGCGCAGTTAAATATAAAATATACTTAGGGAACATAAGGTTTTACTTAATTTAAGATGAATACAATGCGGAAAGAATTGTAGCATTCAACCATGAGTAGCGAAATGTAAATTGTTTTACCAGGTTACCAACGTAACGCCAATTATATTTTTTGTCAACATTTTACAAAATATAATGTAATAGCATTTGAATAATACCTTCAATAAGCATCTGTATTCAATATAATATTCATGGCCACTTGATTTAGTGATGAGTCCAAGCATACTTATTTTTCTTTTCTTTGTTTCAGTTTTAATTTGTTCCAATTCTTTTTTTTTTTTTCCTTCGGCTTTCTTGATGCTATAGTTCTGTATTGGCCAATGTCGATAGTTATATCGACTTTGTTAGCTCTAAATCATGTATATAAAATATAGCCTGTGATCGTAAATAATGGGAAGATACCTTCAATGTTTGCAAAAGCTTACTGTGACATTTAATATTTAAACAGCGTAGTTTTTGTCTCCATAAGGAATTGACGCATTTTTCAGTTAAATGAGCTGGGAAAACACTCTTGTGAACATTGAAGTAAGTGTGACAAATATTTTGTGATTAATTATTGTAATTATAGCTTTTATTTTATATTTATGCAGTAGCTAACTACGTGACTTGAGAATTAATATTATTAACTTAAATGCGTACTAATCTAAGCTCTCGTTGGCAGGGATAATCCAAAATTTTAAGAAAAATAGCACTACACTTGGATTTAACTGAATAACGAAATGATGGACGATGACATTCAGGCCGTGGATTCACCACTAACAGGAAGCCCAGCAATGATGCTTCCATCAGATGTGATGTCACCGTTTTCTGGAGCAGCTGGAAGTCCAGTATCCTCTCTCCAACGGCAGCTGCCCCAGCAACCTGGTTCTACAGGTTTGACAGGGATTCCCGGACCTCCGGGGCAGTCCAAATATGCGCAGCTCTTAGCGGTAATAGAAGAAATGGGAAAAGACATTAGACCAACATATGCTGGGAGCAAAAGTTCAGCAGAAAGACTCAAGCGGGGTATTGTTCATGCAAGGATTCTTGTTCGAGAATGTTTGATGGAAACTGAGCGGAGTGCGAGACAATGACCCTCAGCTGAAGTAGCATTTGATGCAGTGCTGCATAGTCTTCTTGATGAATACCTTCACTTCAAGAAATAATGCACTTTACAGCTAAGTGGTCATTGCCTGTACACAGACTGGTTGTGTTGTAATTAATTTATTGAATCTCATGTGACAATACGAATATCTGGTACAAAGTAGCTTCAGTTTGCCTTGAAATACCTACAGTGCTCTCACTTGTTCATTAACAAGCACTTTTATACAGCAATATATACCTCAGTGATTTTGTATTTGAAATATTAGAAATTAGAGCGCAATAGGCAACAGTTCTGGAAAAATTCATTTTTCTTCATAACAAATAATTCTCCTCAGTACAGAAGCATTCCACTAACAATTCCTGCTTTGTTTTGTAACTTCTGATTTTTAATATTGATTTTTAATATTGAACTTCTTCCATTAAGATCTCTGTTTTGGTTTGTATATTGTAAGATATACTGTTTGAATACTATAGGATAACAGATACTGTTACTGAGAATAATAATATATACACATGTGAGTGATTCAGATTTAAAGATGCACAAAACACTTTCATTTTATTAATAAGTTGCTTTTGATTTTCAAAATTATGATACCTACATAATTGATTAGGAAAACTTAATTCAGAAAGCTTGGTCTTTTCACCAGCATTTTTCTTAGTAAGGTTTCTTTGGTAACAGTGAGGGTTTAAAACTGAATAAAGGGGGAAGTAATATATGCAAGCTACAAATTTCATATTTATTTTGTTTCTGTAACTTATACTCTATGATTCTAGTAGTAACATTTGACTACTACATTGGAAAACATTATTTATTTAATTTTCTATAGTTTTAATTGGATTAATTGCCAGAACTTACAAAAATAAAACATCTAACAATATCATAGAAACAGCATAACTTGAAATTTGTGATAAATAATATAAACCAGAATATCTATTCATAAATGGTCTTGCTAATGGTTACTGTAGCTTGAAAAACACTTATGTTCAAGATTTCAAAATAAGGGTGCACATTAATTCTGAGTTAATAATGAGTAATTGGGGATTATTAGATTTTACGACACTGATGTTTCTGCTACATTTTTCTGTCGACTTTGGCCGCAACTGCTATGCTCCTCTTTTTATATAAGAAATTTCTTTGGCTATGCTTTGCAGCTTAGGATTCTCACAAGGGAACTATCATTCTGTTCATACCAGTATTCACTTGAGAGTTTGATGGCATCATCTCTGCTCTATGCAGGTCCTTGTGCCAAAAATTGGGTGCATCATATAGCTGGAAGTTCCCAAAATTGAGTCCAGAATACATAGGAACATATAGGCATGACAGTCATGAATTTTGAAACTCCACCACCGGACATCTTTGACAAGTACATCACGCCATCTATTGACAATACGGAGAAAGAAGAAACCACTACAACTTGCACTAGTCGAGTATCAGCTGAGGATAGGAGCAAGAGCTCTTGAAACATGTCCTGTGAATAAACAGTGTGAGTGAAGCAATGTGTCAATATATTCTCGATTCAATTTTGTATTAATTTGTGCTTCACTGTCCCTACGCTTCTTTCAAGTTTATACTTTAAGAGTCATAGTGTCAGTAATGGGAAAATAACCAAATCTTAGCCTGTACACGGCTAGTGTGGAACAATTAATTTCCATCAATTAACCTAATAATAGTGAAAAAAACTATTTATAGTTGGTTTTTTGACACTTAGTCACTTACATTTTATATTATTGAGAGACTAGTTTTGGAAGCCATTGCGTTCATTTTCAGCCACTATCCAACTATCCTAATAATTGTGGTTTAACTATGAAGCCTGGGACTTATGTACTTACAATAGTAAGTCACACAAATGGTGGTATCTCACTGTATAGGAGAACCCATAGTGGTTTACCAAGAAAAATACAATTAAATTGGAGAATTCAATGTCATGTTGGCACGTTAGCCATGGTTGCTCAATAGTTACGAGCAACTGGATGGAGACTGGAAGATCCATGGTTCAGATCCTAGCTATGGCATTGAATTTTTTGGTCTGACCTCTCCAAACCTTAGCCTATACATAGCTAGTGTGGAAGAACGATTAAGTTCCATTAATTAACCTAATAAATAACCTATTGTTGCAGTTCGAAACAATTCCTTCGAATATGTTAGATATGGTTACATATTGAATATATTTAAAAATTCTTTCTACAATTAATAATTTTATCAGTATTATAATAGAATGAATTGTTCTGATTTTTTAAATATGTGCCCACAATCTAATCTCTAAAAGTTATTTTCGTATAATTCTGTGTTGTTGGTTACAATAATTCCAGTTCAAATTAAATGATTTCTCGTGTTTGAGGTTTTAGGATTTTGTTTCAATGATTTCTCGTGTTTGAGGTTTTAGGATTTTGTTTCTTTATCTTGCTTATAAAGTGAATTAAAATACTTATTACATATCAACTTACTTTTAAAAATTTGTAACTCTGATGCTGCTATATAGCAAATTGATTAATTAAAATTATACCTTGAGCCAACTGAGACACTTCTACTTCCAATATCACAAATTTTCTTTGAAGGCATTAGCAAGAATTGACAATTTCTTGATAATGCCTTCAAGTGGAGGCCAAATGTGTTGGAAGTACAGAGTGAAGTACAGAGTGTCTTATCAACTAATAGTATAATTTTAATTATTACATTACTTCATAATTCCAATTTACCTTTTCAAATTAGCAAATTGATTGTTCCCTTAAGGGATGTTGTTACTGAGTTTTTAATTAAAAGTGGCCAAAAACTAATGACTCCTTTGCCATAAAACTACTTTGAATTTTTTGTGTTTGAAGCCTTTCTGTATTGCAGTTAACTCTCTTGAAGAATACAGTTTATTCAAAACAAAATGATAAATCGTGACAAATAAAGGCATTTGAGGTAAAAGAAAGGATCATATACTTAAAGATTTGCCTTAATTGCTTCTGTCTCTGTAGTCTAGGATAAAAAGCTAAGTAAAGGCAAGTGAAGCTGGTTGTTCCTTAGATCTGCAACATGTTGAATCTTGAGTCTGATGAAGAAACCTCTGAGCAAACTTATGTGGTTTTTCATGCCCAATGTAGGATAGGACACTAAGAACCATAAAATGAAATAAATAAGAAAAATAATTGCTCAGCATTTAAATTGTTGTGCCATGAAAAATAAATGTCTTATTTTTTGTTGCCCATAAAAAGTTCAAAAAAGGGAGAAACACCATGTAGAAACACCTAAAAACATGGGATTTTACCCCTTCCACTGTGCTGTAGTTGGGGAAAATAACTGGAGGAGCTACTTGCCATAAATTCAGTTAAGGTGATTTCAAATGGACATTGTCTCATTTCCTACATGATGTTTCATCTGTTGATTGTATTTCAAATCTGAGCCAAGACTTCACATGTGGTTGGGGATTAAATTTAAGCTGTGGTCCAACTCTTTTTAGAAAAATTAGTTTCCCGTTTCCTCATTCACCAGTATTCCTCATATTTCTGTGTATGTCATTCTTCATCAGTGACCTCATCCACAGACAAAATTATGTCTGCAACATTATCCCTACTTATAAACATATACAATAACTATTGTAAATTATGTTACTATGCAACTTAGTAAAAATATATTTCCATATTTTTCTTTAAAACATTTCATTTTGTTTTACATATTTTATTTTTGAAATCTAAAGACTAATTTTGCTGCTATGCTGGCAACATACTCAGTTGGTGGTGCAAGTGTTCTGTCTGAATTGCAACTGCAATCTTCCATCCATTGTGCAATATGAATCTAAATATATGTTTTCTTTGTTACATTTTTAACCTGAAGATAAATATCTCAGTAAAAATCATGCATTTCCAGTAGTGACTCATGAGATATATTTTAGGTGCTTATATAATGTTAGGATTCAATAGTCCGACAAAATGTGATATATTTGCTACATTATATGAGGACTGTTCAATGAAGAATGATTGTAAATTTTTTATGGTCATAATTTCTCGTGCTAGAATTTAATTTTATGATATTCTGTTAGCTTAATGTGTAACAAACATGCTGTAGTAGTTTCACTGTTAGACTCCTGGTTCCTGCCTATATAAACAGAGACATGTTTATTATCGCCTACTGAAATAATGGAGGTCATGTGCGAGGAACAATATGCAGCTTTGAAATTCTGCTTTGGTCTCAACAAATCTTCAGCTGAGGTCTATACATTGTTACAGGAGACCTATAGAGAGTCTATTCTTCCCTACAGCACAGCTCGAAGGTGGTTTAAGTTATCTACATAAGTTGTGCTAAGTTAAGTTGTGCTTCACTGTCTCTATGCTTCTTTCAAGTTTATACTTTGTGAGGTTTAAGTTGTTTAAAGAGGAGTAACAATCAGTTTCAAAGGAAGGTGGACCTGGCGCCCCACCGGTGCTCTTACGGAAGAAAACGTCTACACTGCTGCTGTGATTGCGAGAGATCAGTGAATAACCTTAAGAACACTTTCTCAAATTCTGAAAAACATTGCAAGACAATATCAGGCGCAAAAGATGACATTTGTCTGAAACAGGCTGGATGCTGCACCACAAAAATGCACGGCCACATATTGCTAATGTTTTTACTGAATATTTTGCAAGTCCTATAATGGGAATTTAGCCTTGTGTGAATTCTGCTATTCCCTAATGTGAAGAAACACCTTTGTGGGAGGCCCATCCTTCTTCAGAAGCAGTAATGAAGGCTGAGGAGGCGACTTTGAAGGACCTCCCAAAATGGGTTTGCAGCATGTCTTTGCAGAGTAGCAGAAATGCTGGTTCAAGTGCATCACATCTAAGGGAGATTGTTTTGAAAAGGACCATCAAAGTTATAAGGATGAGTAAAGGCACGTTATCAAAGGAAATGATGATTATTCTTTACTGAGCAGTCCTTGTAGTTACAATTATGAGTCACCTCCACCACCACCACCGCCACCGCCACGCCTCAATAATATAATAAGGGTGTTTTGTTGGTGTTCTTTGTGTTTGTAATTAAGAACAGCATTTTAGTACAAAAAAAAGTAATTATTTAAGTGAATTTTAGTTTGGAGTATAGATGGTATGGAGAAATTTGGAGATTATTTCCATGCTTATGCATGTTATCTCAAATGGTAGTTCTGCCATAGTGTGCTATGCTACCATGTAATGTCATTGACATAAAATTGTAATCATAGTAAGGAAACAATACAGGAGGGGCTTTGCAGACTAGTGCACATTTCAAGTGTACACAATCCATAAGATAATTAAGTCATATCAGATGTGCATGAGAAGAAGCTTGTTAAAACAAGCTCAAAGCAAATGCTACCAACTCTATTACCATTTCTGGAGTTTAGAAAAGTACTGTGGTAGATTTAAATGCCATAGATTTAAATTATCACATTACATCATATTTAATAGCTCTCAAAGAAATAATTCTGCAAGTTAGGGTGTTCCAAGCTCGTATCTCTGGAGAGGTGTTCTTTGCACTTAGTTACCAATGTATGTTTCTTTCAGCTGATACTATATAATATATGTTATTCATTAAAATTCCTATCCACAAGGCTTTTAAAGCATGTCTACAAGCTTCAATTTTACACAGTGAAATCTTGGTTTTTGATTAAGATTAATAAAAAGCATGTTCTTATGCACAGCATATAATATTTATACAATCAAAATAAGAATTCCATCAATGTAAATATTTATAAAGATTTAATCTGTGTGTAAAAATTTAAACAGTGTTTCGTATCATTGTAATGCATAGCCTTTCTCCATGGGGTGGGTATAAGTTCTCTGTGTGGATAAGTATATTGGCTTTTTCCTTATTGGACAAATTCATATACCTCAACTTCAAATGTTATGGTCCAGGTAATTTCAAATTTGATATATTGCTTTTAAATGTTGCATAGAAGCATCAGTGAAAGTTTAAAGTGGGTACATAAAATGTGGAATTTTGTGCACTTAGTAGCATTATCTCAAGGATTAATATCTGGCATATCTATTATCATTGTCACTTTAAATGTTAAATTGGAAACCTGAAAAATGTTTAGTATTTAAAAACGATTACCATAAAAAGATTTTAAGTATTGATTATATCGGGTGTCTCATATGATTTTCCACAGTGAGGGGAATGTGTTAACACGCTCGCTCATGTCAGTTAGGTTGGCAATGGTTAATATCTTGACTTTACTTCACAAGCACAAGAACACAATATTAACTCCAGTTTACAAAAACGCCATTTTTCACTGTGGTATTCAAGCCTTAGGAGGAAGGAAGACAGTCTCTATCTGCTCAAAGGTCAATGCTTCTTCTCTGTACTTTCGCTACAAACTTAAATACATCCATATACATCTGAGTACACTGTGGAGACATTTGAGGCGCCCGTTATATGCATGCTAGAGAATTCTAACTTGCCTTTGTTCAGTTACGGGAGAATTTTTTCATACATAATTGTCATGTCTTGTAGCACTTTACTGTCTTATCTGTTGTTAAATCATGTAGCAATGCAATTATCAGCATGCAGCTGTTTCCATACTCTCATCACCTACCTATAGTAGCTGGAAGAAGTATTTTGTATTGCAACAAAAGCAACTAAAACGTGTATTGAGATTTCACAGAAATATACATTTGGAGACCCTGAATCCCCCAAACGTTTTTAGAAATTGAGTATGTAAAACATAAAATAAGATGTTTGGTTCATTGACAAAGCTGCTAATTGCGAGGATCATATCAGTGCTGCTGAGTGCTGGAATTTGTCCCACAGGAGTTCTTTTACATGTCAGTAAATCTACTAACATGGGGGTGTCACTTTTAAACACACTTAAATGCCTTCAGTCTGGGCCAGGTTTGAATCCATTACTTTCAAATCAGTAGGCCAGCACCTTACCAACTGATCCACTCAGATGGATGCATATGTGCATGCACGTGCGAGAGAGAGCTGAAAGTTGGCCACTGTTGATATTTAGGTTCAGCTTCATCAGGATGTGACATGATTTTCAAGAAAATATCCCAACTCTATCCCAAACTACCTTTTAAATGGAAACAGCTATTTATAATTTTCTCAAAAATGTTTAATTATACTAATATATTTGACATTTACATAACTAATAAAATATGACTATTTAATTGTCTGTGAATAACCCATGAAATCCCTTCTACACGTCTACAGTTTATATTACTTGAAAGTAAGGAAGTTTGTGTTAAAACGTTTTTTCATAGCACTAGCCATTTTTTTCAAGATTTTAAGTTACAAAGTTACACTTTTTGAAGTGTGAATGCAAGCTGTTGGAGTACACACACTCGAAAAGAACTTGTTAGCAGGAATTAGCATTTGAATAATATTTGCAGATATTGTAATTTATTTAATTTGAAATCATTTCTAAGTCAAACATATTGTAATGTAATATGGTTAAAACAATCTATTTTCATATAAATGTGTGTCTCTGTGAACAGAATAACTAAAAAAATGAAAAATCAGTTAAAAACTTGGTGCTGTTCGCCAACAGAGAGGAAGTCCCTGATTGGAATGTGCTACCCTTATCTCTTTCAAAACATTGCAATAAGGAACAGTGAATGTGTATGACAGAGAATGCATGTTACTAGTCAGCCAAGATATTAATGCACTTGAAGGAGCGCGCCACTGTTTTTGTTTACTACTTGAAGCTGAGGGAACCACACGGAGCGAGGGAAGTGAGAGGAAAGGCGATACTCGGAATGTAGTCACACAATTAAAACAGTCCACGCCTGCTGATGTCTTCACGTTAGTTCTCGGAAGCAGCAAGCCTGGGAATGTTTGTTTCAGGTCCTTCATCTGCTATATCCGTGTTACTGTTCCCTTTATCAGCTATATCAGTGGCACTGCGTTCTTTTGCTTCAATATTCATATTCTTGAAATAACATTCATTACGATTGCAATCTTCATCGTCATCATCGTTGCTCTCTAGATCCACGTTTATAATTATATCTTCAATTGTTTCCTCTGTTAACCCATCTCGGCGCTTAAAATCTTGCTCAGTTCCTTTCACGTGTCTGCATACTTCTGTCCAAACATTTTGTGTAACTTGAGCTATGCAGCTTGTCATAGCCTTCAGATTACTCAAAGTAATCGATGATACATCTTTTGTTTAATTAAATTCCAGATAACTCTATAGGGTTAAGGTCACAGTGGTATGGAGGAAAGCGTAAGACTGTAAAGCCCCTTTGTTCCATTATGCTATCAAGCCAATGATGAAGTGTTAGGGGCTTTATTTTCCTGTACGGTATGGCACAACAGTGCTTTCAGGTGGAATATTTTATATTTATTTCTCTTCTACCCATTTTTTATAATTTTAACTGTTCATTGCATCATGGTAATTCGCTGATTTGGATTTTGAATTGGAAATCAATTCGGCTCCGTCAATAAATTCCATGGATCCCCCTGCATGTACAATTGCTCTTTGACCAGCACTAGTATTAGTCAAAACACTTGGTACTTCCTATATTGCCAGCCCTTCTTGACGGCATGGTGAGTATGGACCCAAGTCTCGTCTGTATAAACTACTGGTTTACGTGTGCCTTTTACATTTTCACTAATATCCCTTAAGTACTCTGCAATTTTTGCAACAATTTGTGGTGTCTCCATTAGCATAGATTGTTTGTTTTTGCATTTCTTACATTGAAATCCCATTTTTCTTAATATTTTTCTAATTATTTTTTAATTATTTTTCTATGTTATTAATCGACTCTCCTTAAAGTTAATTTTTCTAAATGTTTCTTTGCCACCCTAAATATTTATTCTTTAGTGAAGTTCAGGAGTTTCCTCAAAGTAGGAATTGCCTTTTCCTTTTCATAGTACTGCAAAAATTTTCTACACACAACGCAGTTATCAAACTCACCAAGAGATATGGTTGTGCGTGATTTTCGATTTTTCCTCGAAGTTCTAACCTTAACTCCAGTTGTTGAAGCATTTTCTGTTCTATTCTCAAGGAGTAGGAGTAACCTTTTCTCCTTTATTTCTTGTCTACAGAACTATATATATATATATATGCTTTTCCTCAGAATGGGATACTTTTCTTGTTTTTAACTTTGTAGGTGCCTACGTAATTAAACTCTTCACAAGCTCACGCCAATTTTGTCAGAGCAAGCACTGCAACTGCCACTATACAATTAGAATTTTAACTGCACAAGAAAAGGTTCAAAGAAATACTGTGTTGAACTGTACTACATCTGCCCGTCACATTGGAAGCATCTCGGTATTGTTGATGTTTGCGTTATCCAACTGTACCTGCTGTTCTCCGCCCACTTGTGACGTAACTGTTGAGTAACGCTTCTCGCCAAGTGCATTCATATCGTGGCCGACTAGTACACAAGGAGTAGAACCATTAAAAAACATGCACCCTATACCAAAAGTATTCACTCAGTATACTAAAACCGAGAAGGTATTACTCAAGTAGAAGGCATCAGAATGTTTTTGAATGGGTTGTAACTGAGCTAACCCAAGTGTCATAAACAACTACCAGGCAGAGTATCAGAACTGCAATGTCTCTCCTGCCCCTCATTGCTCTGGGACTTCCTTTGCTGTGGCAAACTAACTAAATTCCATTTTCCAAGGATGCAACATAATTTTCAAGAACTTCGCCTACCCAAAACTATGCTTTGCATGGATTTTTTTTTCTCGAAAATAGCTCTTAATAGTTTTATTTAAATTACCATATAGTTTGTTATTTGTGTGCAAAATATTTCATTTTGAATTTTCTGCTGTAGCCTATAAAGCTGTTTTCATTTGAAATAACTGTTGTATAATTGGTAAACTGAAAGAGACAAAATCTTATTAGTACACAAAAATTGTAGACATTATTCAAGCACACAGTTTATGTCGAATGAAATTTTTTGTGATGTTAACCAATTCTGAGATGTTCTTTGTTAGTTGAATTTTCAATTGCTTTTTTTTTTTTGTTTTTTTTTTTGTTTTGGAAGGGGAAATAGCTATTTATTTTTATTTAGTTTTTAAACTTGTAATCAAGCAAAGAAAATGATCACATTCCAATCCATGTTTAAAAATCACTTTGTTTTAGCGTACTGTATCATCCTTGTAACTACAACAAAAATATATACATTTGTATTGAAAGTTGATCTCAGTTGTGCAGAACTAGGTAGAGGAATAATCTTTCATAAGAATAGCATTGTAAGAGTGGGTAAAGAAAGTATGTGGGTAGAACACAGTTATTTCCTGTAGTAATTGTTTTTTGTTTTTATTTTGTTCTATGTTTTATGGTTTCCTAGTTATGCAAAATTAATTGAAATAAAGAAGACTTCATTGGTTATTCACAGAACATTTTGCAATACGTTAAAACATGTATTTTAGTCAGAATTGTAG
>CM060954.1:135941601-136041601 GCA_030765055.1 Mantis religiosa | reverse complement strand
CACACACACACACACACACACACACACACACACACACACACACACACACACACACACACACACACACACACACACACACACACACACACACACATGATGGATTCAGTCTGAATGATTTTGCAGCATGCTCAACTCTATTAGTCTTTTACCACATGCTTTTATTTAAACACTTTTTAAAAACTGCTCTTTGGATAGAATTTTGGGACCCCAAAACTTGTATTTCTAGTGAAATCTTGATTACAATACAGTACTTTATCTCTTATATGTAGGTGATAGAAAAATCAATTAAAATGGTGCTAATTTACACAATTTAAAGCAACCATTAAAATTTTATTCCTCTTTTTGCATTATATGTTTGTCTAAAAATTATTCAAATTAAAGTAATATTGCCCAATTTAATACTACATGGGGAAGCAATTTCAAATGCTTGTCTGAAACATGAACTTCTTACAAAGGAAATAGCAAAGGTGTCTGATAAGATAAGATAAGATGCTTTATTGTCACATACGCTTACAGATAGTGAGTAAAAACTCAGTAAACAGGTGACTCGTCAACAGTAGAAAATTTAAAATAATAATAATAATTACACAAAATAACAATAACACTAATAATATAAATACTAATAATACAAATAATATAATTACTAATAATATCAATACAACTATATACAAATATTGTTATAATTATGACATGCCCTTGGAATAATATTGTCAGAATATTAGAATTACAAAATGACAAAAAATTTCATTATAATTCAATTTTATCATCCATATATTCAATAATCGAGTAGTAGGCTTTGTCCATTAGTAGGTTATTTATTGCTTTATTAAAGCATTTGAGGTTTTTCATTTCACGGATTCTTACAGGTAATTTATTATATATTTTTATTCCTGCATATTGTGGGCTTTTTTCATACAGTGCTAATCTGTGCATGGGTGGTTTTAGATTATTTTTATTTCTCGTTCCATGATTATGTTGCATTTGTGAATTATAAATTGTATCAAAATTTGAATGGATGTATTTATTTATTTCATACAGGTATTGGGATGGTAAGGTTAATATCTTCAGGTTTTTGAACAGGTTTCTGCATGAAACTTTTGGTCTTGATTGAGTCATTATCCGAATTATCTTTTTTTGACTTTTAAAGATCGTTTCCCATCCCGTAGAGTTCCCCCATAGTATTATTCCGTATGTCATCAAAGAGTGGAAGTAACTGAAGTACACTATTTTTCTTGTTTCGAGGTTTGTTAATTTAGTTATGCAGCTCATATTGAAGGATGCACTGTTTAATCTTTTGGACAAATAACGGATGTGATCATCCCATTTTAATTGTTGATTTAAAAAAATACCCAAAATTTTTGAGTTTTCTGTAGGATTTATAGCATCAGTTGTGATAAACCTCTCAGAATTCTTTCCTTGAGTGCTGAACTGCATAACTGATGTTTTGGAGGTGTTAAGTTTGAGGCCATTACTCATGAACCACTTCTGTAGGCGAGTTATAGTTTCACTTAAATTGGTTTTTAACTCCTCTAGGTTGTGCCCATTGAGTAAAATGGAGGTGTTCTACATATTCTCTGAAGTAAGTTTTTATCTCTTATTATATCTGCATTTTAACCAGTTTCATTAGAATTGCTTTTGAAAGTGAAAAGGTTAATTATTTGATCAAGTAATGAATACTTTGGAGGGGAGGAATGTTTGTGTTGCATCCTTGGAAGTTTCTGCACATAAATATCTAATGATCACCCATCTCTGCCTTGCGATGTGGGCATGAGGCCGGCAGTCAGGTTGGCAGGCTCTGGCTCACTTGCAGATTGTTACACCAAGGAGAACTATTTATTGCTTTTGAGTTATACTGTTCATACAAACTCCTTATATTGGTTGGGGGATAACTCTGAAGTGAAATCAATAACAAATGGATAAACAGTATTAAAAGAAGATAGGAATTAGGCATCTATTAGTACACTTTGAAAACAAATATTACAGAAAGCCAATTACATAACTAAGGCATTGGCCTGAATAAAATTGAATTATGTGTACCAAAACAACTTGCTTAAGTTAATTTGAGATAACTCTTTATATGAACTAATAGTTAAAGTAACATTAAATACAGTATAACCTCAGTAATGCATTTTCAAAGGGAGATGGCTAAAGAAATATATAAATGAGAAGAGATGTGAATTATTTTATGAAGCTGAAATTGCTTATTAGAATAGCTATTCCTCTAATTATGTATTATATAAGTGATAAAAACTCATAATTAAGAAGCATAATCACTATTTAGAGTACTTCTTGCATGCATATCTGTACTATTAAATATATTTCAAACTGAAATTCAGAATACTACTGTGTTATATTGGTTTAAATAAAAATAGCCAGGTTTTCTTGAGTTTTCTTTGAGTTTTTCACATATTTTTAAGACATACTTATCAATTACATGTTCTGATCAGAAAAATCAAATGTAACTTCTAGACTTTGAATTGTGTCGTGCACACTGAGAACATTTTCACTGTTTTAACCTACTTCTTCATTATTGGTGTCATTTAAATTACTTTTCCCGATTATATTGTTAACATATATATACCAATATATGTTCTGAACCAACTTAGCCTCACCCAACATGCCTACTGTTTTGTGTTGCGACTGCAAGACTACAGTATATAGCACTTATGCATAATATATCTTAGCATAACATAAATAAGTAAATGAATATATTTCTTACGTGGGACTAGATAAATATAATGTATTATTTAAAAACCATATAATTGAGGTATAAATGGACAAAGTTCATTGCCCAAACATATTTTTATGAAAAACATGGGAGTGAATGACCTGTAAGTGGGGTTCATCTGTAATTAAAAGAAGTTTAAGCTTTTCTTTCCAATAAGATTAAATAGTTTTATTTAAAAGAAATCAAATGTTACAGCTTATTCATAGAAATCTTGTCATCTCTCAAATATCTCTCTTTCAGAATTTCTGATTACTGTAGTACATAGTCTTTGCCAATTCTTCTAAATGCCAAAAATGAACAAAAATATATTTCTGTATGAACTTTTGCCAGAACACAGTCTCTATTTCTGTGAAAGGAAAGGCAATCATTTGCCTTTTTTTGTCTTTTTTTTTTTTCACTGATGAAAAATAATGTAATTGGTATAGATTGACAGGTGAGAGAAACTAAAATTTTGAGTAGATTGTAATAGTTCATTTTTGTAAAGATGCTATTTTGAAATGGTTCATTACCAAAGCAGTTGTGTGGAAATGTTTTTGTAGTTAACTTGACATACACAGTGGTAGACTGTGGTAATTGTTGATAATGTTCCACACTGCGCATCAGTGTCATTTTTATAAATAGTTTGTAATAACAGCAGTGTTCCTAAATAGAACTATAGCATACACATGACTGATAATTAAGTTGATTTGTTTTTAAGTGATAGCATGATTTGGGCAATAGTCTTCATTTCATTGATATATTACATTATACTGAGTTTATCTCATAATTCATAACCGAATATGACATGCTCTCCATAGCATTTACTTTGTGTGTTTGAAACCTAGCACAAAATTTATTTTAAGCATTATAGCTTTAAATATTGTTTATTGTAATATAAATCTCCCTCAATATATATTAATACAGATTTTGAAATGAAGAGAGCCACTAACAACTAATTTTACTGCAAAGCTTTAAAAAAAGTATATGTTACATTCACATGATTTTCTCTACATATTCTTCAACAATTATTATAACAAAAGCTTATTGTCAATCTTTTTCATGTTAATCAAGATAAACATTTGCAGAAATTATCTTATTATACAGTTCCTTGTGGGTAAAAGGTATTAGGGAAATAGTTTGTGAAAGTCAAGCAAAAGCGGGCACACTGCGGCCAAGCAGTTAGACCATGTAACTCTCTCCAAGGCGGCCTGGGTTTGATCCCATGAGCCACATGTGAGATTTGTGGTAGACAGCATGGCACTGGGGAATCTTTTATCCAAGATCTCTGGTTTACCCTGCCATCATTCCACCATTTGCTCCATTATCATCTTTTCCTTTCATCCGTTATAATCTTTCCTTTCCTTTCATTTTGTTCATCTACTACTCTCGCTCTCATTCCAGGCATTGGACTCATCACCCATCCTGGATATCTCTCTCTGATCCAGAGTTTTTGTTCCTCAACCCTACGCCTAATAGCATAAGTGGTAGAGGTCAAAGAATCTCCTAACACCATGATAATGGTATAACTAGGGAAGTAAAAGAAGTGGAAGAAAGGCAAAAGCATTTGTAAGTTCAAACCAATAACAAAGAGTATCTTGGTGTGGTTAATGCCACAAAATATTTGGCATAAACTATATCCTGTAATAGGAATTTACATTGTTATAGTTTATTAGTTATGCAATAGAGAGTCAATTATTAATTATTTTAATTAAAGCTAGTAAAAGCTTTTGGGAAACTAAAAAATTACAGATTTTTCTATTTTTCTATTAAAGAGTAGTTGGAGAGGGCAGCTTCATGTCACATCATTAGAAGATGCTAAACTTAAATAATTTAATTAATATAATTTTGAGTTGAACTAGTATCGATGCTCCATGTTTGAGGAGTTCAAATCAAAATTCAACAGTCAACATTAGCTGAGGATGTTATGAAGGTCCTAACGAAACGCCTTCTAGATAAATACTAGCAATATATGGAGCATTGAGTACTAGTTTGACTTAAAATTATATTAATTTTGTTCTTCATTGCATCATCTCCTTACTCACAGTAGCAAATTTATGGAAAGAATGTTTTTGGACTCCCTTAATCTAAAAAAAAAAAAAAAAGGTATTTTTGTAAAAACCTGTGTATGTGTGCGTGTGACTCAAAACCAAAAAGTTGATTAAATGCCAAACCTAGCATTTAAATTCAACATCTAAGGATATGACACAGAGATTTTCAAGAAACTCCTCCCTCGCACCCCATCCAAAACAAGCCTTAACATGGAACATTTTTCAAAGATTTTGTTTCTCTCAAAAAATGACAGTAACAATTTTTATTAAAATGGCAGTACTTCAAGATATTTTCATGCCAAATGATATGTATATTTGAATTTTCTGAAAATATCCTTAGAAGTTCTGTTTATTGTGAATGGCTTTTGCATAACTGGTAAATCCTAAGAGACAAAATCTTACTGCACAAAAAATGCAGATGTTAAAATACATAATTTACATTTGAAAGTAATGAGTCGGTAATTCAAACACAAACATCACTTGAATTATCCTTACTTGGACATGTTTCGCAGAACGGTTTGTCCCCATCGTCAGCAGTTATCCCTGGGATAGCCAAGGATAGGGATAACTACTGATGATGGGGACAAACCGTTCTGCGAAACATGTCCAAGTAAGGATAATTTAAGTGATGTTTGTGTTTGAATTACCGACTCATTACTTTCAAATGTTAAATACATAACTGTTTCTAACCTTTTGCTTCAAATAATACATAATTTACGCCAAACACAATTTTGTGTGGAGTAAATCATCTCCAAATATTCCTTGTTATTTGTTTGAAATTTTCAATTCTTATATCTTTATTAAATAGGAATATGTTATTCATTTATCTCTTGGCCATGCAAAGAGAACACAATTTCATAGCTATCACAGAGGGACCAGCTGTATAAAGATTTGACTATTGGTTAAGCTACTATATTCCGCTTTTCCTAGTGTATACCTACAAGGAAAGATCTAATCAAACAAGTTCTGTAAATATTTTGTCTCGATTAACATGACATTTATAGAAGAATAAGCAAGTATATGAAAATTTTGTATAAGAGTAGAGAAAATCAAGCGAGTGCAACATATCAGATTTTTATTGTACATATGAGAGAACTGTATATGTAAAGTTGAAGATAAAAAGTTTCCTGCACATGTGTTGGTATAATAGACCAGTGAAATGAAGACAGTTTTTTGTTGTAAATACAACTTAGAGTAAGAACTATAAAGAAACATTTCTAATACTTGCTCTATAGTACAAAATGACTCCAATTTTTTTTCTTTCAAAAAAGCAATAATATTTCCTGACTTTGAAAGCCCAAATACTAGTAGTAATTGTGTCTAACATTGTAAAGATGGAGAAAAAACTATTTTTTATGGTAATATAATTAGAATATCCTGTAGTGTTGGCAGGAAGACCAGTGCACAAGATGTGTGTTACCATTGAAACTGCACTGTGATGCTAGATATGCTCAGGAAATAAGTATTAAGTGTATCATATCAGAACGTGTGTTCTCTTACGTTCAGTTTTACAAAAGCCACTGCTGCCTGTCCCTCTTCTCAGGATATAACAATAAAGAACATATTTTTGCTATTGCATAGACTTTTGTGTGTATGTACAAGTGTTAAAACATTTCTCTAATTTTTGTTAAATAAGACAGGATACTTTGGTCAGCAGTAGTTTTTGTGAAATTGTTACAATATGAAATATTGTAAAGGATGGGACAACATTTAGCACCTTGTTTCTTTTGTACCATGTAGTTATGAAATAAAGAATGAACCATTTGTTGAAACAATGCCATTCTCATTGGTTTACTACACCTCGTGGTTTTGCAGTATAAGAATATTATGTCACCCATAAAAATTCTGACAGGACATGGCATTTTCTTCTGTTTGCATTCAGAAAATCATGGGTTTAAATCCTTATACTGACAAATCTGATTGGGAAATTTTTATGTTTTCCCTCACTAAGTTAATACAGGACTGGATATCAAGTAGCCTAACTCCAAAGTTGTTTTCACTGAAACAGAATATTGGTAAATGAATACAACACAACTATCATCTATCAAGTTGTTAAAGTAGATGGTTTATGGAGGTGATAACACAACTAAGGCCATCAAGCTAATTAATATAAGGGATAAGGGATCTGTTCTGGTGTGTAGTGAATTGGGTGCATCAAAAACATACGTTGTTGGTTTTTTTTTTTTTTCTCTTTAAAAAAAGTGCAATAATATACACAATTGAAAACTTGTTTAAGATCATAGTCCAGTTAAAAATAAATAAAGACAATCAATGCAATTACAAGTAATAACAGTTAAAGTGCTAAAATAATACATAAAGATGATTTTAATACAAATACATTGATAAAAAGTTACTGTAGGTCAATTATAATATCATTATCATTCAGAAATTCTTCCACGTCATAGTAAGCTTTTGATTTAAGAGCATTAGTTAATATATGTTTAAACTTAGGTAATGGAGTAATATTTCTAAAATTTATTGGTAATTTATTGAATAATTTACTTCCAATATAATCAATCTTTGTTTCATATAATTTTAATCTATGTGATTGAGTTATCAAGTTCTGTTTTCCTCTAGTGTTGTAGTTATGAATAGCTGAATATTGAGGCAAAGATCTATTTTGTATATGCAATATGAATTTTAATATAAAGATACTGGGAAGGGTTGGTATTGAAAGAGTTTTGAATGCTTTCTTACAAGGACTATATATTGGCAGATTGGCTATGTACCTGATGGCTCGTTTTTGTTCAAACTATTACAGCACAATTAGGTGTTAAATGATATAAAAATGCCAAATTTAAATAAAAGAAGGGGTTACTATTTCTTAGCAATCCTATAAATAAGTAATATTAAATATTTTGTGCATTTTCTTAGACTTGCAAAAAATGAAACCATGTAGGTTGGAAGTAGTACAAAGTTTGTAAAAAAAACTCAGGATTGCCAACTTATGTGATAATGCTGTAATATCATAAGAATAAAGAAAAAAATATATCTCTACACTTACTATGGATACTCGTAAACCCATTGCCCCAACAGTGGAAATATATAGGGGCTGGACTATGCTACACTACAAGGAGCCACGACAATGCAAAGGGCAGGATCCCTACACTTTACCAGTTGGAATCTCCCTGGTAGGCCAGAACAACCGTCATCCCACCTTACTGTGGTCCCGAAATGGCCACCAGACCAGGTCCAGAGACTGGAGACTGTCCTACCGGAGGAGGAAGTTTTACCATGAGCATATCATTCTGCCATGCAGTGCCAAGATACATGCCGACACTTCTGTCCTGAAGGAGACCACCAGATGAGAGATGATGTGAAATGTTAATGGAGATGAAAAGGAAGGACAGGAAATTTGGGGGATGCAATTAACCTACCCAGCATTCACCTGGCGACCCGGGAAAACCTGAAAAACTCATGGGTCAGAGAGGTCGGTCGCTGGAATCAAACCCAGACCCCCCAAATATGGGCCACAGACAAAACCGCCTGAGCCATCCTTCTCAATAATATATAGGGACTAATTACAAAGTTTTCATAAGTATTACATATTACCCATTATGTTCCATTATTGAGTCATTGGTTCAATAGGTTGTATAAGAATCAAAGGGGAAGTAGCTACGTAATGGGAGTGAAACCACTTATACTTGTATATCTATTTAATTACTGTACACAAACTGAAACTGCAGTTGGCTGTTAATAAATGAGCATATGTTTCAAAATACACTGCTGCTTGTAAAATATAAATATACAGCAATAAATATGAGAATAGTAATGCTTTGAAAATAATGAGTTTGTACTACATTATACCCAGTACTCGCTTATATTCTTGCATCATGTGCAATTTGCTCCTGTCCCATTGTTCAGTTGTAACATCTTGACCCTATGAAAGAAAACACAGAAACTCTTAGAACTTATCTCTTTTCAAGATATAAGAGGCAGTGAATAAAAAAAAATGTGACAAAAAAAGGCACCCATGTATATTCCTAATTATGGTTTGTGGTTATAACATTGGTTATATTTAAATATAAATACATTTTAGAAAGTCAAACCTCGACAGTGGTGACCCTGATGTGATCTCCTGTAAGTGCATAATTATATAAGCATGAACATTACTTCATTGCCGAAATGCCATAAATAAGATAATTAAGGATGAAATCATAGAAACTTTCTAATCTGGGATTTCAGTTTTGGAAGTTCCCATGCTTAAATCTTTGCTTAATTGTTACCAAGTCTGATAAAGATGGGATGAAACCACAATAAATGGTGATGGATTTGCATATGGATGTTAATGGAACTTTGATGATACTGTAATACAGCATTTTTTTTTTTTTTTAATTTATGTTAGAAGTTGGAAAAATTAATGTAAGTTTTATTTTGAAATGGTTACAAGAAATAAATTGCTCAGTTCCAAAATAGGTCTTCAACGTTGCAGTAAGAACTTTGATGATACTGTAATATAGCATTTTTTTTTTTTTTTTTTTCAAATTTATATCAGAGGTTGGAAAAAATAATGTAAGTTTCATTTTGAAATGGTTACAAGAAATAAATTGTTCAAAAAAAAATATATATATATATAGTTCCAAAATAGGTCTTCAACTTTGCAGTAACAGGATTATTTTTATAACTTGTTCCGAAAATACCAATCACAGAAATTATATTTCATTACAGCAGTTACAATGTATATGTAATGTTCAAGCTTGAAACTTCCAAGTACTGGTAGGAAGTAACTTCCACTAGAAATCCTCCAGCAAATGAGATGTAATTACATTATTGAGGTTTTTTAATGTGCATGTGATAAACAGTTACTCAAGAGGCAAGTTTGGTACATTATTATTATTATTATTATCATCATCATCATCATCCTCGTCATCATCATCTAAGCTATTACAAAATAGTAACTATAATCAGTAGCAAGTGAAACATGACTGTACTGGTAGTGCCAGCATTGCTTGCTGTATATATATATATATATATATATATATATATATATATATATATATATATAATTTTTAGAGATGGTTAACGTCTTTTAACAGCTGGATAGGAGATATTCAACAGTGAATGAAAGAAGAGGTTGAAATGAGCAATATGTATACTATGATAGTGACTTGTTTTCACTACACATTAACTGGCACCTACAGTGCCACCGCAAAGCTAATCATGTCCATTGGACTTGGAAGTTAAGCTCTTCTTTCTCAGGTAAATATTGAATTACCAAATATTTAGACATAATAATTATATTTATTGAGATACTAAGCTTTTACAATTTCTGGACCGCTGTGTTTTGGTCCAGGCCACTGCTACACAGAACAGTCCATTGAGTATATTTACTGACGTGTTACAATATGTGTTATTAAAGAATAGTCACCTATGATTCCTTCCCTGTTTTTACAGTCCATATCCACTTGTTTTTTACCTCACTTAAAAACTGCCTTATGTTTTTATAATTTTTGTTATATTTAGATATAGATTAAGAGGTATCATTTCAATTTAAGATTCTCACATAGGTACCTTATTTTTACACCCATGAACTAAATCCATACACGTTTTGCTGACCAGTGGTATTGCAAACAACACATCGAAAGCTGAATAAAGCACTTTCTACTTAACATCCAGTGAACCATTCAATTTTTGTAAATGTCCATTTAATTCTTATGCAGTTAACTGTGATTTTTTGTTATACATTTATGTGTAGATCAGGAGCAGCTCTTCCCATGTTCAACTCCAATGATAATGTAGAAAACGGACAACTTAGTAAAAAACTTACTTTGCTTGTGTGAGTTTAATTAAAGGAAATATCACAAGCAGTATTCATACATACAAGGATTTTTATTTTTCCAAGCAAAAGCAAATTTTTCTTTTAATCATCAGCTGTGCTGCAGGAAATGCAGAGAACATTAACAAGGGGAAATGACAAAGTGATATTAAAAAAAGAAACAGTTTTCTGTTATAATTTTTTTTTTTTAATTTATGGATGCTTTTTAAGTGCTGTTGTCCTCAGTGACCCATTTAATATTAACATGAAAGACTGCTTAATTTTGTTCAATGACTTCTTTATCAGGTTTGACATTGTGCCATAAATCTATGACATGGGAACACTGAATTTACTTCACTTCCGAAGCATTTACCTTATTGATAAGTGGCCTATTTGTCACTTCTCCATATAGAATATTGGTTAATTAAATTTAAAGGGAGTCGATTAATGACATTAAACAACACTTACTTTTAAATTTTTCCGGAACATGTTTCAGAGACTTTGCCTCTATCCTCAGCCGGCCATCGACTGGTTCTCATTGGTGTAGTTGACAATATTTTGTCACCGGTCTGCTCTGGTGGCCACTGTTTTCAACACTTCCAAGAAAGGAATTAGAATATTGGTGTTTGAATATCATTGCCACTATTGATTGTCATATGCTACCAGGTACTACCAAGCACAAATTTCGCTTATCCCTTTGCCAGACTACTTGTCACTAAAGTTCAGAGGTCATTGTGGAGAATGAAGTCATTTCAGGCCAAACTTGAAGTGGCATGTATCTACAGAATAGTAACATAATAGGGTTGCAAACTGACAACTTGTCACTTCCTTCAGCAGTGATTTTCCTGTTGTAATGCAAAACTTTTTGTTGCACCTTGAACAACAGTAAGCATGACTGTGTTAGGAGTATACAAATAATTTAAAATTGTATATCTTCGCCTATTTAAGACTGTACTATGTCATGGAGGCACTATATCTGGAGCTGCTCCCAACGTTATGGTGATGGATATGATTTCCTTTAATAAGAGTAATAGAAGCAGTTTTTATAATAAGATGTATTACTATTAACTGTAAGTTACAAACTTGCAGGGGTGTAGTGCTAAAGAGTTGTATTTTGAAAGTGGAAAAGTTGAACTCTTAATAAAAAGAACTATTTTCCCAGCTGTGATTTATATAACCATAAAAGAAACACAAGTTTAAACAAACCCCTAAAACACCAGGATACCCATTAGAGATAGAGAAAAGTGGAAAAGTATTATTTTATCAGATTTACTCACCATATACAATGAATGAATGCTGCCCCATCCTACAAATTACTAGTGGATTGTTTGTAAAAAAATAAGGAACATTGTAAGTGCAATTTACAATTGTACATTTTTACCAAACTATCTGGTTCATTATATATAGTCAGAGCCAAGAATTTCTTCACTAGATATAAGTACCAAATTAAGGATGTCACAAGTAAACATAGCATGTTTTACACATATGTAATGGCCAAGTTTATTGTAAAATATTTAAAAATAAGGTACACATATTTTAATAAAATGTATACATATTTTTTGAGTACTTGTAGAGTACTTTTATTCTGTTGGCTTTTGTTTGAAATTTTGATTCAGAAATAAAGGAAAATAAGCCCTATCTCAGCCATTTTCTGAGAACATCACAGCCCAACTTTTCTGAGAACATCACAGCCCAACAATGGCATATATTGCGGGCTATCAAAGCTATCACCGAAGCCCATATCCAAAATAAACTAAAAGTTAGTAATATTAATAATAATTGCAATCCCAACCAGTTTCCCTCATGAAGAATTAGCACATAGGATGGAATATGTCTCGTTCTCCACAAGTGAACTAAGGGATCATAGAGCTTTGGATGCTTACTGCAACAGCCTTCACTACAATACCTTCAAAGAGGGGTGAAGTGGAGGAATGCAGAAATCAACACACCAAGACTTCGGAATATCATTGTGCTATGCTCACACAAGGGTCTCTGAAATGTGCCATATGGACAAACTGACTGGAAATTCTGCATAGGCTATGGAGTTAAAAGCAAGAATGAGTGTGTTTTTAATTGCTCAATTGTTAGGTTTTAAACAACTTTTATTAATCACATTATTTATTTCACAGTGTATATATAGTGTACAAAAACAGTTACTACTGCTAATTCTTAAAAGTAAATAAACAATGTGTACTATATATAGTGTACAAAAACAGTTACTACTGCTAATTCTTAAAAGTGAATAAACAATGTGTACTAAAACAATTATTGAAACAAAAATACCATTTTCAAAGTTGGAATATGAGACATAATAAAACAGGGAAGGTATACTGCACTTCTTTTGCACTTATAGTGTGAGCAGAAGTGACAAATAAGAATCCATACAAAATGTATTTAAATATTAACAATTATGTGTGTTTGGTTCATGTGAATTAAATAAACTGACCATGCTTGTTTACAGCTGAAAAAGTGCCCTGGAATATGATGGGTTTCACAAATTTAAAGTATTTAATCACAGCTATGGATAAGCATAAGAGATCTACAATACATATAAAATCTTTTACAACATTAACAATTTTCGGCACTAAAATGGGTATTCTGTTCATTGCCCACCTCTATAGGTGGTAGCATATCTGTGTCACATTCAGAGGTCCCAAGTTTGAATCTCGATTAGGGTGAGTAATCTGGATATGGTTTTTCTCCAGGGCTTTTTCTTATCCTGAAAGAGAATGTCAGCTAACTTAAGCTCTATGGACCTGGGTTCACTTGAGCATTCTTTCACCCATTTCATTCATCATCTGATATGACTTAACGTTGGAGAACAGTAGAATTAATTGATCTAATAATGGTCTTAATATGAAGCTGGAACTTGAAAGTGTTTACAGCTTAGTAAGTCACCAGTGAGGTATGTTTTCTCAAGTATATATAAGATCTCTTAGTGGTTTACTGGAAAACGGTGAGTTAGTTGGAAAAATTAATGTCATGCAGGGCGCATTGCCATGGTAGCTCAGAGATTAGAGCAACCAGACAGAGACCAGGAGATCAGTGGTTCAAATCCTGGCTATGGCGTTGGATTTTTCAGTTTGACTTTACCTTTCCAATCTAAAAGATTTATGGGATATGTGGCTGATACTGTAGAGAGATGGGGACACTATGAGGACAAAAATTCAGATAAGAGACAAGTTTGATTGTATCACTTAATATTTCTGCGTTAGCATGGCAGGAAGTGTGTAGTTAGTTTCATTTCTGTTCACTATCAAACACATCAGGGATGCTGTAGTATGTTTAGCCAGCATCCTATAATGTTCCGTCATCCATTGCTACACATTCAAGTTATTGTATGCTCCCATAATTATGGTGTGAATTGGCAGCCATGGCCCAATCTCAACTAATGGTTTACTTGGCCACATCCCATAAATGTGTAAAACAGTGTACAGTGAAAATGTTTAAAACATTTACTACTCCATTACCATCTACTTGTAGGTAAAGGTACTACCAATTGTTTAATCTGCCTAATCCATCCAAATTCCACAAAGAAGATGGTGTTCTAGCCACACCGAGCCAACAGCATATTTCCAACTGTCTTGATGTAGCAAAAATTATCTGTGGGAATTGTCAGTTTTGATCAAATTATTGCTTCTTTCAAAATAAATAAACACACAAACTAGCATGTAGTAATGAA
Organism: Mantis religiosa; assembly: GCA_030765055.1. Classification (NCBI taxonomy): domain Eukaryota; kingdom Metazoa; phylum Arthropoda; class Insecta; order Mantodea; family Mantidae; genus Mantis; species Mantis religiosa. Next base: position 136,027,409 of record CM060954.1, on the reverse strand, counting down.
ATAAAAAATTATGGCTACAGAAAACCAGATATCAATGTGATGATGATGATGATGATGACGACGACGACGACGACGATGATGTAGAACAGAATGTCATAGCTAAATAAAAACAATTATTGAATTGATAATGTTATTTCTGTAAAATTAAGAAAATCCCATTTCACTCATCTTTTAATCCAGATCCAAATGCACATTTTTTCTCTATATAAGCAAACCTGGCATATGTTCAACAAGCATGCCAATTCTGAGTGTTACTTGGAATCCATTCTCAGAAAAGTTCTGTGATTTCTGTTCAATATAGATAATTTAAAATATTTTGAAAGTTTAAACTACGATCTCTGCTTATGACAGAAATAGTATTAAGAATGTTGTTTTTAATTTATTAATATAAATAAGCAAAAATAAAATGATAGAACAGAATGCAATTTTCGAAATAATAGCTGATGAGATTTCCCACTTCTCTACTGATGACAAATTTATATGTTCCTCCTCCTCCTCCTCCTCCTCCTCCTCCTCCTCCTCCTCCTCCTCCTCCTCCTCCTCCTCCTCCTCCTCCTCCTCCTCCTCCTCCTCCTCCTCCTCCTCCTCCTCCTCCTCCTCCTCCTCCTCCTCCTCCTCCTCCTCCTCCTCCTCCTCCTCCTCCTCCTCCTCCTCCTCCTCCTCCTCCTCCTCCTCCTCCTCCTCCTCCTCCTCCTCCTCCTCCTCCTCCTCCTCCTCCTCCTCCTCCTCCTCCTCCTCCTCCTCCTCCTCCATCTGCTTCTTATTTTCAAGTTAACTGTTCTTTAAGGACGCTGATGACTGTGCAGTTGAGTGCACTTAAACATGCATTAGCATTACTATCCTTTATCATAAAAGGCCATACCAGAGTATTTATAGTAATTATTCTGTCCATATTATGTTACAATAGTTTTTTTTACATAGGTATGTTTTCATATGATGCAACAAGTGCTTATTATGTGTTTCAAATGGGAAGGTGTTCGTCCTTGAGCTCTATTGGGTGAGCAACCAATCGGAGTCCTGCGGTGTTGTCGTATTGCATTCCTATTAAGTGGTGTGTGACGAGCGCCAAACTAATCAATCTGTATGAAATACTATTCGCGCTAAGACAAAAATTCAGATTTTGCCAAAACTGATCCATGTGGAAGGTAGAGAGTAATATATCTAGCATAACCATGAAAACCCCATATTTTTAGCTCAAATAATTTTTCTAATACAAATAAATAAACCACTATTATCTGTATTATAACAAATCGCGACGTAAGTACTGTATGAAAATCATTATTGGTTGGCATGTATGCGTGTACGTATATTTGTAATTACTCAGAACTGAAATGTAAATGTTTGACATGACGTGACAAAAGAATTACTTTGAATAAGCCAATTCGAGCGAGAGGAAACAATAAATTTCCTGCTGCTCTGGCAGAACGTGTCTGGTCACATATCTTTGTTTATGAATGGTTCGTAATCTCTAATTACTCTAGAGTTCAAAGTGGTTGGTGTATGTATGTACATATACTTTTAATTCCTCAGACCTGAAATTTAAACTACTGACATGAAGTGATAAAAGAATTACTGTGAATAAGTCAAGGTGTTAAATTTGAGAAAGCAAACAGTTCATTTCCTGTTAGCCTGTGGAATGCTGTATGCTTATGTTTATGAATGAATGCTGGAAAAGAAGTGTTTATTTACTCTGGAGAGTTCAGATCAATATCATTCAGTTGTTCTTTACACAATGGTAGAGTAAAAGTTAAACATTTCAATGGCTTCTTGCGGTGAATTTAGTGGCGAGTCAAAAAGGCAAGGATTGCAAAGTCAGGCTCAAAGTATTATTTTTAAGGTGTACATGTTCTTCAAAAAATAGGGCAATGAGGAATATAGAAATCAGCTTGATCTCAAAAATGCTCAATGGCTTACTGCTGAACCGTGTGGTGTAGGTAAAACAAATGTGTCCTGCATTTGTGGAGAGGCAAGAAAATTTGATCCTAGTGGTGCCCAGGTGTTTGTGTCACCCAGAAAACATGTTGGTCCTACGAAGAGGGTTACAAATTTAAGTGACTTTGACAAGGATGTTGTACGTAGAACTGTGTTCGACTTTTATCACCAAGGTGAATTTCCAACTATACAGAAAATAACTTGCGCTCTTAGAACCAAAATTTCATACACTGGGTCAAAATGATCGACTTTCAGAATTTTGAGGGGATTAGGTTTCAGGTACAGAAAGAAATGATGGGCATCAATTTTTAATGGAGGGGAGAGACATTGTTGCGGCAAGATTAAAATTCTTACGCAAAATGCATGAAATTAGACCTTTGGTGATGCAAGACCTATGTTTTACTTAGACGGAACAAGGGTAAATAAAAACCACACTCAAAAGTCAATCTGGCAAGACCTCAAAAAAGGGTGGCCTAAAGGTACCTGTTGGAAAAGGCAGTCGACTCATCATTTGTCATGTTAGATCTGCTAAGATAGGGTTCCTGCCAGAAAGCAAATGGATTCTCTCTCCAAAAGTACCTCAGACTATCACGAAGAGATGAAAGCTGATACATTTAAAGAATGGTTTCATAACAGATTCTTAAATTATTTAGAAGAGGGAAGCATTATTATAATGGATAATGCACCGTATCATTTGGTTATTGCAAATAAAATACCAAATTTAGTCAGCAGAAAAAACTAAATTTTTGAATGGTTGCAAACTAAAAATGAGTTATTGCAAAAAGTACTTCCGTTTAAAAGCATGGAAAAAGTGTATCAGCTGGATCAACTTGCAATTGAAATGGGACACAAGGTAATACGCCCCCCACCTTACCACTGCCAATATAATCGAATTGAGTTGGCGTGGGCTCAAATAAAAAGAGAGGTAGCAAACAGAAATAATACTTATAATGACGGATGTTGAACGACTTGTTCACGAAGAAATTGACAAGATAACTCAACAGGACTGGGAAAACTGCATAAGGCATGCAAAAAAGCTTCAAGAAGACGATTTTATGAAAGAAATAGCACGTGACTAGATTTTTGGAACCTATAATCATAAATTTGCAAGACTCAGATGATGAAGACAGTGACAATGATGAATTGTCTCTTGACGGAAGTGACATTGACACCGATATGGATGAGCCACTGACAGTTCCATTGGAATAGAAAAACAGGTAATTCATAAACTATAATTATAGTTATAGTATTTAAAAATATGCATAATTTGCGAAAATGCTTTTTCCACTTTTGATTTTGGCAACTGCATCATTGTATAAGTTTGTAAAATATAATTTGCTTACCCTTACGTCTGCGCCAAGCAGACCTACATGTTGTATGAGTGTGCGAGAGAGAGAGGGAAATATAAAAGCAGTGGGGTAACAAGCTGGCAACGCTAAGTGTGATACAGCATCTGATTATAATCATCTGGACTCCAGAACCCTTCCCATTTGAAACACATAGTAGATCATGTAACAATTGGAATGAGCATTTAAATGTATATCCATTGCAGCAAGCACTTGCAATAAAAATAAAAATGAAGAGCCACAACCTTCAAGTATTTTCATCAGAACATATTTATGAAAATGTAAAAATGCAACACAAAGTAGTTAAAAATGCTTAACTTTATGAACAGATTTATTTTTAAGTTTCATGAGTTCTAAGTTTTTTATATTGTAAAAGAATGGTATTTCCTTTTGCTGTCCAACACATCTTAATCATCATTTTGATACTCAGCTGACTTGACTTCTCAGCTTCCAAATATACTTTTGGCTGTCTCTCAGGCTGAACTGAATCCTCTGTCTTGATTGGCTTTGGCTCATCTTTTCTTGTTGCTGCTCTGGCATGCTGAGGATTAGCCTGAGTGCTTTAGCTGTATGTCCATCCTAAATATGGTTTTACTGCAAATATATTATTTCAGGAATGGTTAGTTTAGGATGTGTTGTGTGTGTAACCTCAACTGAGCACTAATAGCCCCTTATATAGTCTGCAACAAAGGCAGAAAGTTCTCAAAAGAGGCAGCTTCTCTCACATCTGCTGTCAAGGAAGTTTCTAGAACTGCAGAAATGATGTAGAGGATGTGCTATTTGTGCTATTATTGCAGGGTCATTTGCTCTAAAGGACATTATGGCGCAAACCAATTTACCAAAAGGCCAGCAGGCGCATCTAGGCATCACAATCTAGGCATCTGGACAAAGGGGACTGCTTATTCCAGTGCTGCTTGCTGGCAACTTCACACACGTGATTATACTCAATCCAGGGATCAGGTAGAAGTATAGGTATGAGCTCCTTAGTTGAAGCCAGATGGCATCTTGTGCACCTAGTCACACTGCTCTTAGGGATGATTGGTAGTGGCATTAACCCTCTTCATTGTGAGGTACTGCCCTTGCCATGGCAACTCCCCAAACCTTGGCTGTTGGCTTGTTGGATGTAATGGGTCTTCATGGAGTCACTCACCACCTGGATATTTTGTTGGGCCATCATATGCATGTCATGAAAACAATCCACGAGGTTCTGCATGTAGCAGATTGCTGGCACTCTGCCTCTTGGGGACTTCCAAACATTAGGTTGGTTAGGCCCAGTTCCCTACTGAAGACCAAGTTGGCTGTTTTTTTTTTTTCTTTCTAATGGACACTATTTAATTGTATGGTTCTCAGTGTCCCATTCTATATTGGGCACAAAAGAGGAGGCTTAATTTTGCTCAGAGGCAATCTCAGTCATGAGGTTCTTTTATGTACCTTAAGTCAATGACACGGTCTCATCAGCTTTACTTCCCTTCTAAAGAAGCATGCTAAGGATTAGCTGCTTGGTGTCAATTCAGTGATGTGCATTGGCGATTGGTAAGCCAGCAAGAAAAGCAACACCTGACATTCCTTCTGGTGATTGACGACATTTTTCATGTACTCTTAGAATTCCTGATATACCGCTCAATCATGGTTTCTGACTCCAGGTGAAGAGTAATTTGACTCAAAGTTGATGCCCTGATCACTGGTAGCTTCAAAGATACCCCGAAGCACCAGAAAAATTCTTCCATGAAGCAGTTCAATATCATTTTGGTGTCCTGGTTAGGAATGGCACTTGGCCAAATAATATATGATTGTCAATAAATCTTGTATACTAAATCAATTTAGTTAGGGAGACTATGTGGCCCAAATAGTTAACCTCCTTGCAGAAGATTTGGTGCTTTTGCGTTCAGCTTCAGGAGTTAGCTCCCTGTAGGCTCTGCAATATCTTGGACAAGTTCTCTGGATGGTCCTCGTATATGTGTTGCCAACGACAATGATGTCCAGCCATAGTAGGAAGCCATTTAAGTCAACCCTTTCATTACTTACTGGATGGAGTGCTGAAAGGTGATTGCAGAAGTCATAGTGTATAGCCGTGAAGTACCGAAAACCTTGACCTGTCGAGAATATGGTTTTCCTCTTGTCTCTGGGATCTGATACAAGAGCATCCTGGATACCATCAATACATGATAAAGGAAAACAGTCTTTTCGGGTGACAGCATTGAGCTTCCTATAGTCCATGCAGAAGCGTAGTTCACCGTTCTTCACCAAGACTACAGAGGAGCTTCAAGGATATTGGACTCTTCGACAATTTCCCTGGATTTCATATCCCCCAGCATTTCCTGCACCTCCTCTTGCTTCTCCGGAGAAACGCGTCTTGATGGTTGACGAATAGAAGTACCTACTATGTCGATGTGTACTTGGTCAGTGTGGCCATAATCGCCATTTCCTTATCTGAAGAAAGATTGGTATTGTCTAAGTAGATGCCAAATCCTCTTCAGTTGTGCTGAGGTAACACTGGCAGTGGGATCGACTTCTGCAAGTCTGTTCGACGTGGATACTGTGATCTATGTCCAACGGATTCAGCAGTCAGAGGCATTTCCTCTTGACGGGGCAGTAAACCCTGATAATACATAAGCAGTTCATTGATATTTTTTGGTGCAGACATTGTTTGACAAATTTTTCACATCTTGCAAGCACAGCAGCATTCTCAGTTGGGATCACCCTGTATTTTGCTGGACATTCATTGGTGTTACGGAGCTCACATCTCGGCTAAGTTATAAGACCCTCTGATGTCAGCCATTGGCTCGTGGATCTTGAAGTGATCCAGTCTTAAGTGTTACATCCATGTTCCTGGTGAACTCCAACAACTCCAGCAGGATCTTCTTCACAGACAAGGTGTCACTCGATGCTGTCATTTGCTGGTAGAGCTTTTCGCCCCAGCAGGTTTGATTACGATCATGACTGTACACATGTGCCTAGTATCCGGCACAGCTTTTCTTGTGTCCAGCCATTGGCAACGAGGCTGTCATCCACTCTGCTGCTGATGGCACACAGCATCATTTGAGTGAATGGTGATGACGGCCCCAAAGTGCTCCTTGCCACGTTAGTTATTAGTCTTTTTCGCCAGCTCGTCTGCTTGATAGTGAACAGTTCTTTAGTAGATGTCTTTGGCTGGCCACACTTCCAGCTCACACCACTTGATGACTGTCATCTTCTCTGGGTTGATCCTTCATCTCCGTAGTATTAGATACTCCTGTCTTCAAGGTAGAGCTTTTGTTGCATTTGCTGCCTCCATCAGCGCGAGGTCAGTGTTAGTGCCTCATGGATGGTCTTGTAATCGCCGAGCTCAGATGCTCCCGTATCTCGATGCCGACAACCATCGACAACGATAAGGCAACTTTCTGAGATACATAACTGGGCAGGAGGTTCACCATCTGTTTAATTGTCACAGCGAAATCCTGCATTGTCTCCCTCAGCTGTTGCAGCCTTCACTTGAGCAGCCAGACTGTTTTCAGGTTTTCCCAGATGTCTCCAGATAGTGGCAACACATAGTGGAGTCACATTCAAAACCTCTGTTGTCCATACCTGGAGATGGTTATCATTTGTGTGATCTCCTCTGCATCGGTTGTGGACGGCAGTGGCGGAACATTGTTGTCGGAAGACTTCAAAGGTTACTGCTCCATCATATTTAGGTGACCTGACGAGTGCAGATGTTCCTTGGCGTTACTGTTGACTCTTCCTGTCAGGACATTAAACCAAACATCTTCCAGGGCCTTAAGTTATTCCCTAAAGTCCTCCAGAGCATTAACGTGTTGATCAAAATGTTTCATTCTTTCTTTCAGGTCTTCCATATCCATGCCGGCTAGTTTCAAATTTGGAAAAAATAGCTCCATATTTATCTTGGACACTTCTGTCTACATCATCTCTATTCCAAATTCTGTTTTCTCCTTCATCTTTCATCATAGGATTCACCACATATTGTGATCTTACTTCCCACATTCTGCACTCCAGATTTCAGGTCTTGATTTAAATTGATAATTATTTCATAATGTCAATTGATAATTATTTCACTCTTCTCCATTAATTTTCACAATAATTTCAGATCCGGACACCAATTTAAAAAATGATTACTCCAGTTGCTGCCAAACACATTTTAATCATCACTTTGATGCTCACCTGTACTCTGTTTCTTAGTTGTTAACAGCACTCAACTTTTCTCAAACTGAACTCTGTTACTCTGTCTCAACTGATCTCAGCTGAGCACTAATAGGCTCTTATATAGTACCTGCAACAGAGGCAAAATGTGCCCAAAAGGAAGCAACTTATTTCACAGTTTAAGGAAGTGTCCAGAAATACAGGGAGTGCAAATACAAAGCTTTTATTATAGCCATTGTCGCATAGGTCATTTGATCCAAAGACCATCACTGAATGAACCAATTATTTTATATGGCCAGCAGAGAGCTGCAATAATCCAGGTGGTTGGACAAAAGAGCCACTAAGCTTTTAATCCACTGCACTTGCTGGCAAATTTTTGCAGGTGGTCATAGTTCCATAATTCAGATGGCCATAAAAGTGGCGGTATGTGCTTCACAGTTGTTACTCATATACCTGGTCACAAATTAGCAAGAGTGATATGTACAGAGTTGTTCAAAATCTACTCTGAATGAAGATGAATTCGTAGTAACTTCATGACGTATATTTTATTTGTCACATTAATATCTTGAATATATTATATGTAATAAATGAAAATCTTAAAGATCCAGTTTTAGAAAATAAAAACTAGCAGGTTTTTAGTAATCAAAACACTTTTTTAAACCAAGTCTCGAACTGTAAAAACACTTAAGCTCCACTTACTTTTGAAATTAGGACATGTTTCAAGGACTCCGCGTCCCCATCATCAGCTGATGTTCTACTGGTTCTTCAATGATGGGGATGCGGAGTCCTTGAAACGTCCTAATTTCAAAAGTAAGTGGAGCTTAAGTGTTTTTACAGTTCGAGAATTGGTTTAAAAAAGTGTTTTGATTGATGAAGCTCCACTGTTTATAAATACTTCTATTTATAGTTTTATTTTAAGTTTTTAGTAGTTTGGAGGGTAGAGAATTTTCTTGTTAATCTAGTGCTCCTAGCAACAATTACTTATTCTAACAAGTACAAAATTTGCCATTAATTAAAAATTTTGTTAATTGTAATCTTCTTCCTCCTCTCTTACATATTGGAGCCTATTTTTAAAAATATTTTTTTTTCAGGAATATTTAGCAGAGTTCAAGATTTGTGCTTCTGATGAAATCAGAATGTCAAACTTCTGGGTAGACTTATAATACTTCCTTCTCCCTCTATAGTGTTAGAGAAAACAAGAAAACTAAGGGAAAAAAAAATGAAAGTCTGATTTAGTTATAATTTTAAACAAAACTTTTGGCCTGAGATTAGAAGAGAGTATTTTAGCTGAAAAATAAAAACATTTAAGGAATACTGTACTTGATATTTAAGTTTCAAGAATATGACAAATGCAAATCTCACAACCCAAACTATCTTAAGTTGAAAAATGTTCGTAAGTTTTTATTTCCCGAAGAATATCTCTAACATATTTATTAAAATACATACAATATGTATGTGCTTCTTGAATTTTCAACTAATAGCCTGTTAGATCCTCTTTATTTTGATAATTCTATAACCATAGAACATAAAGAAAAACTTGCTGCCCAGTTCTATAGTATGGAAGTATTGAGTCTACTTCACATTCAAGAGGTCCCAGATTTGAATCTTACCCAGAAGATAAGGTTTGCATTGCTTATCCTGAAAAGGTGAATACTAAATAATTCTACAGATTTTAGGCCCTTTGACTCATTTCACCAATTTATTTCATTAACTGTCTGTTAAGACCTACCTGGTTGAAGGATACTGAACTATTAAAAAAAATAACTTCTCTGAAAAAATGTGCAATACTTTTGAGTCACTTTTTTTTTTTAATTTAGCAAATTAGAAGATATTTCCTGTTGATTGGAATTTTCCAGTCCTTAAGTTACTGATCTGTGAAATGGCATGTGCATTCTTTTGTTTCACAGCCATACAAAGAATTATGGAAATCTGAAGTTAATCATTTTGAACTTTTTAAACATATTACATATCGCCAGCAAAAACTTGCATTTTAGTTAATTGATGGAAATTAATCATTTCTCCACACTAGCTATCCATCAAAAAACTTGCATGTTTCTGTGTAGCTACAACAAAACATTTCAAAAAATTTAATGTGCACTCCTATGCCTTTCTCTACTCACTCTTGTCCAGAATGTTATGAAAAAGCTAGATGACTTTTTAAGCCTCAAATGATGCTTTCATGAATTTCATACCCCTACATTCTTTACGAAAGTAATGTACATCAATGCAAAAAATGTTTATGCTGAATCCTCATCTTTATAATTGTTATTTCATACAGCCCTATGATATTCACAATAACAGATTAAACATCTGTTGATATTCATGGAAATGGATGAGGTACTGACAGGTTATATTTTCAATTTCCTTGAACTGTTCCTTACAGCCTTCCAAGTGCTGAAAATATTTTATAGCCTGTATCTCTTAGTGGTTAAAAGGTATTATCAGAATGATCAAGCAACCTTTTAGCTAATAACAGTAGTGACAGTTTTCAACTTTTGTACCTTTTTTTGATTCCATAACATGGTAACATAAAGGATATATAGTTTTCATATAATGTAGAACTGTCTAATATCAGTATCCTATGAAAGAGGATAGAACTGGTAACTTTGGAAATGCCACATAATCTGAAATAATTGAGAAAAATTAATTTTACTGTTGAAAGAATACTGTAATAAATAAGAATAGAGAACAATTATCCATTTCCTAGCGCACATAATTTCATTATGGAATAATTTCATTAAAAAGGAATATACATAATCTTATACAAGATATTTGTTCTCAGGAAGGTTGGCCAGATCCCAAGAGTGATCTGTATTGTTTCCAGTAACAGAAAATGTCAATGTTACATCAGTTTGTTACACATCATGTATGGGACACCGTGGACAGCGCTGACTCTGTGGAATGGTGTCCAATCACACCATATGAAAACATGCTTGTGTGTGGTACATATCAGTTGGCTGAAAAGTCTGACACCAAGAGGAAAGGACATCTATATCTGCTCAGCATCAGTGCCTCTGCGGGATTGAGCCTGTTACAAACACTGGATGTGCCTGCAATATTGGACACAAAATGGTGTAGCCATGAAGTAGCAGGGAGCATTCTACTTGCTACAGTCAATGCTGAAGGAATGGTCTCTGTGTATCGTCTATATGCTGAAAATGAAGGTAACTACAGAACTTGCAGCGCATTGTTGCTTTTTTCTTGGGTAGTTATGTGTTAAGTAGGTAATAACAGTATTATAAAGTCAAAGTTACCAGTATTAGTAGCCAAGGTATTGATGCACAGCCTCATAAAGGGAGATCCACAGTTGAAATCCCACTAGGACTGCCCTCCCTCTCTGTGGTTTGCAGTTTCTTCCAAGCTTCCCTCAGTCATAGGTGGTAAATATGGAGAGGTACCCTAAATTAGACCTGGAATGTTTCTTTTGCAAAAAACATTTCATTATATATATCACCAGTACCCACTTCTGTGGTGCCATATGTAATAAGTGGGAATTAAACCAAACTAATTTAAAAAAAAAAAAGAAAGCAAACAAAACAGTTAATTTAAGATGTATTTATTTCAGAACCAAAACTTACTATGAACATTTTGGGATTACAAAAATCATTATTTAGAGAAGATTCTTTTATCGCATTGAGGGTATGTGCCTGATGTGGAGAAATTAAGTGTGAGTCAGTCATACCACTTTTATTGTTTGCTGGCAGGAGAAGCAAAAAAAAATGCAGCATTCAAGAACAGCCACTAGCTGATGTCATAAAGTCAGAAGTGCAAGCCACATTGTTATGTACAAATACCTTTCAAGACCATTCCAATTTGATAGAGCAGGAATATTCCATTATTAGAATGATCTCTCATGTCCATCAAGGTATAAAAAGAGGTGCAGTTGAGCTGTGTGAGTTGTGCTGTCAGAGGAGTACAGAGAACATGTCGGTCTGCAAGAATGCAGTACCTACCAGCTCCATGGTGAGGAGTCTGGCAGTGTGAACACTGCAATGGAGTAGTTCACAAGTGAACATCGGAATTGTTTCAAGTGTCAGCATGTTAACACTGTAAGAGGTAAATTTTTGTATACATCAACAAATTTGTAGAAATTACGTCTTGGTGTGCCTCATGATGCTTTGCCAATTTGTAGCAGTAATTTCTGGTTCAATGCTGTTCCAGAGAAACCTATCTCAGCGCATGTGTGGGTGCATATTCAAAGAAAGGATGATACCAGAATGTGACTTTGAAACTTTTAATAAACAGTATTCACTTTATCGAGATTTAACTGTATTGGAACACCACAGTGAAGCGAAAAATTATTAATTTTTAGATGAGTCGTATTTATTACACATCTGCTTCACTTTCGTACCTATTTTGAGGACATGTTTCGCAAATCATCGTTTGCATCTTCGGCTCTTAAGTTAAGTTCATCACTAAATCAACAGACGGCAGCAGCAACCCCAGAATTACCCACACCACTGGATCAAGCTGTAGTCGCATAAGAGCCGAAAATGCAAACGATGATTTGCGAAACATGTCCTCAAAATAGGTACAAAAGTGAAGCAGATGTGTAATAAATACGACTCATCTAAAAATTAATAGTATTCACTTTAATAGAGAAGTTGCTGACCAATGAAAACGAATATATAAATGTCTAGAGTTAAAGTATTGGAATCCTATACCACATGATAACATGCAGTTCTACCCTTAGGCAAGAATGACACCTAATCTGCCTACCAGCTACCTCTTGTTCTGCCAGCGATCAGACCAGAAGTGTCTGGTGCCCAGAATGTGCTACTCAGCTTTAGTATTCCACTAATAACCTCTCATTTTTGGCAATGAATCTAAGACCCCCACTACTAACTTCTAGTACAATGTGGCCACTTCATTTTTACATTACTGAAATTTTCTGCTTTCCTATTCCAAATCTGTATATAAATTTCTAAGAAGTTATCACATATTCCAAGAATCCCAAGCTAACCTGCCATACCTAATCTGACAACTTTGGATAGTGACCTTATCCTCTCATCGCATAACTGAATTGTTTCTACAAATTTGCCTGAAAACCAACCGTTGCTAATCACTGTACTTAATGTCTTACCCTGAGACAAATGTACTTATAATCTATTGCCAAACCTACAACCTCTTACCATTTAACACAAATGCACAAAATATTCATATTTCAAAGTAATGAGTCAGTAATTCAAACACAAACATCACTTAAATTATCCTTACTTGGACATGTTTCGGAGAACGGTTTGTCCCCATCGTCAGCAGTTATCCAACTGGTTGGATCCGTGGTTTCCTGAAGTGAGCTGGTTGTCTGTGGTGGCATCTGTTGTCTATGAGATGAACTTCCAAAGAGAGTTTTCAGGCGGCAATTCGAAATTTAAAGTATCCTCAGAAACTATTTGTAGTTTCTGAGATTAATTTTGACGTCACTGTTACTAAATTACTCCAAACACATATAATCAAAGTATACTGTTTGCTTTTTATAATTAGCAACTTTTCCCAAACATCGAGTTCGGCTGCATTACTAGCTGGCTTTAATAGTTTTATATTTGGTACAATTTCATGATTGGTAGACCAGAAATGGTGGGCTATTGCTGATTTTTCTATTTGTTTGTATTACTGTTTCTAACCTTTTGCTTCAAATGATAAAATTTAGAAGTGTTGGTTGGTGGTACGAAAAATTGGAAAATATTTAGTTCAGTAGCATGCAGAAAGCACAGGAAATAGCCAAGGAAAGAGGACAAGAGGCAGTTGTAATAGGTAAGTGCAGAGTAAAATATGTGTAAGAACACAGGAATTAGAAAAAAAAAACAAGAACTAAGTGGGGAAAATTACCAAGTAGGGATATATCACCAAGAGAACCAGACTAAGAAAGGGGCTGGTAAATCTTAGGAAGGGAAGCGAGAATAGAGGTAGGACAGGAGCAAGTAAGATGAAATAAAGGGTAATAAGAAGAAGGATGTGCAAGTGAAGTTTAATAATTTTACTAGGGAAAAGGAAGAAGTAAAAGTGAGAAATCTTGGTAAAATGAGAACATTACTGAGAGAAGTGATCGTAATAAAAAAGTTGAAATAAAAGGTAAACAATAGACAGAAGACAGAAATTGTGCAAATTGAAAGGAAGGAGAGAAAGTAAAAACGAATGGTGGAAGGAAGTAACTATGTAGATGTATTGAAGGGTAAATACATTTCATTAGTGTATGATTTTTCTGTAATCTGTCTGTGAAATTACATGGTCTTTCTGTGACTTTGAGAATTAAAATAGTCACTTAAGACTTCAAAAATAGTAATGGAAGATCTAAACATTTAATGCTACATAAAGTTTATTGGATGTGAATTGCATGTATAAGAGATTTACACTTTTTGAGCATTAAGCTATTGTCTGTCATTAAAAGCTGACCAGCTACACAGAATTATAGAAAATTTAAGACATACATTTCATTTGTTATATCTGAAAAATGTTATATTTTATACATATGGCTCCCTCTTACATAAACATAGAACTGGAGCTGGTGGAACATGCAAATTGTTCTCTTTCTACAAGCATGCTGGTAGGAATACTACAATTTTTGATAGTTAAGTTTTAGCTGTTCATCTTTTGCTCCAAAACTTTCTTATTTGGCTGCAACGATACAAGAATATTGTTATTTTGTCAGATTATAAAGCAGCAATTCAGGCTTTAGCATCCACATCCTATCCAAAGATGGAAAAAATTCTAGAAATACATCATATAATCCAGACCATTACAAAACTTGGAAAACATATAGTTTTGCAATGGATTCCAGCCCATTTTGTAATCCAGGTGAATGATATATTAGCAAAAAAAGGATGTAAAATTCAACAGAAAGAAACAAAAGCCTTTTCATAGGAATCAACTAAAAGGATTATAAATAAAAAAAATGAATGATAATTGCAAATCTGAGCTAACTGAAAAAGTTGATAACCAAAATATGAAAATACTTCTAGAAAATCCCTCTGTAATTCCGAAATTACCCCATAACTCTGCTGTTGCCATGATGAGACTTATTACAGAACATGATATCCTAGGGAAAAATCTCCATAGAATTGGCATACTTACTTCTCCAAATTGTGTATGATGCTCTCAAGATGTAGAAATGGATAGAGAACATTTACAAAATTATCAAGATATAACTTCTAAGCACTGGGATGAAATATTGAATATCAGAGCATTAGCAATATACATACATATTTTAAACCAATAACTTCTTGAAAATATACATTGAGGTACATTAATTACACTACCCAGCATCTTGAAACCTTTTTCTTGCAGCAAGGGATGTGATATGTGATCTTAACAAATTTTGGGTCACAAATATGAATCCATTATTCGTTTCTAGGCATCATGTCACCTTTTCTTACAATAGTTACTTCGAATTAAGAGATATAGGCATAAAAGTACTGAACAAATTATTAGTTTGGAAAAATAATAGAGAAAATATAGTAATATTTTGTAAATAGTCCATAGCATGTCTATTCCACTATTTGTGGTGAGAGGGGGTGAAATAAACACAAGTTTCGTTTATATAAGTGCCAGTACCTAGGGTCGAACCAGAATCTCTTGGTTCACATATTGCTGAAACACACAGGTCCATAATTTCTGTGCTCTAGTGATTAAATGTGACTAAAGAATTCACAAAGAAGGCAATGTATATGTGAAACATCACAAGATGCTATTACAGGAAAAAAAATTGTAGTCACCTTTAGTTCGAACAGTCCTAGATGTCTCCTTTGAATGATGGCTTGGTTGTCCAGCATCTGGCTGCAGCATGTTTGCCATCTCTTTTCAAAAACCAACAGTAATTGGCCATCATTGGTACATCCCACCTCCCCTGGTATATTCTTTCTGCCTGTTGATGTCTTGGTGAAACCTTTCTCCCATTTCTTCAATAACAGCCACAAAATTTTCAGAAAAGCCATCGAGATGAGATAAGATGCTTTATCTCATGTTGATGCTTGTGTGAGAATGAAGGAAGTGCAGTTTCAGGCTCATTCTAAACCCCAACTCCTTCACGTGATCCGACATCTTTTTCACAGTTTCAGGCTCATTCTAAACCCCAACTCCTTCACGTGATCCAACATCTTTTTCACTACTGTTTCATACTATTCACTCTTTACATTTCCTAGAAACTTCATCATGACATCTTTCATTTAAATCCATGCAGAAACTTCTATGGCATTCATCATCTGTTCAAACTTTGGGTCTTTCAGCAGCTTCCTAATTTGTGGCCCATCAAAAATGCTTTCCTGGGTTTTTGCATTTAATGAATGTGGAAACTTGCTTGCAATATACTGAGGACAGGATAGCTTCAAGTCATTAAAACTTCCCAGCTGTACTCATACTTCATTTTGTCCAAAACACTTTGCATTGTGTGGTTAATTTACCTTCAGTGAAATGGAATATCCCGCAGGTATTGAAGCTACAATGTTTCCATATGAAGTAGTATAGCCTTTAAGCTCCTTTCGGAGGAATCTACAAACAGTAATCACTCTCCAGCTGTTGTATCAGTCCTGAAATATCACAACAGTAGGTCAGATCATCTTCTTGAAATACTTTCTGAACTTCTTATCCCTGTCTGTACCAAGAAAAGGTAGATCCAGGGGCAAGAAGATTTTTTCTTTCAGTTGTGAACCTAGCAGCTCACTCTTTTCATTTCATTGGTAACATTCTAAAAATAGACTGATATCGGAGAGTTCAAGGGAATGGTGTTGGACTGATAAGCATGCACAAGATAAATGACTTAAAAAATATGCATACACTATCAGCTAATACAAAACTATTGGAAAATGGAGTACTTCATGCAGCCATAAAAATGCTTAATGCATTGCCAAATGATTTAAAATTAGAAGATAGGAAAAATCGGTTTAAGAAAAAAAAATGCTTATTAGAGAATTGTTTTTATAGTGTAAGTGAATATCTTAATAGATTCTAAATAATTCTATATTGTATTATATTTGACAGAAATTGTAAATATTTTGTATATTATATTTGAAGTGTTCTGTATCAGATGTACATATATACAACATGATCAAACACAACATGCTTAGGCTTTCACAGCCGGCGTTAATCCAATAGAATGTATTTCCCGAGCTTGTGGGCTGTGGTCTAGAGGATGAAAATTCTCCTGACATTTCGCTCTTTCTCTCTCGTCAGAGAGAGAATTTTCATCTTCTGGACCATGGCCCACAAGCCCAGGAAATACATTCTATTGGACAGTTACTAATAAATACCACCACCACTACTGCCACTGCTGCCGATTCACAATTATTGCAGAGCAGCACGCAGCACAGTGATGCATTTTAAGACAGTAAATCACAGTGTGAAAACTGGACCTGGTACAGGAAAACCAGTGGCATTTCTGAAATCAGAAGACCTTATTTAGTCATAATCACTTATCAGTTGCTTTGCCGCAAAAATTATGTAGTGTTGTTATTATTATAATAATAAGTCAAGTGGATAATTCAGTCAAAAGAGTCACTACTTTTTAAGTACTTGCATTGAACATGTTTTCAGCTGCTGTAGTTCTTAGGTGATGATGAAGACAAAATATGTTTGAAACACCTTGAAGGAAAATATTCAAAATTAAGTACAACTAGTGTATTTTAGCCCAAATTGGAGCCATTTGTGAGAAAATCAATAATTTTTTAGATAAAAGAAGTTTGGAGTGGGCAATTTTCTTGAAAATCTGTGTGTGCTATTCTTAGAAGATGCTGTACTGTATTTATCAACATTTCATTTTTGAGTTATGTTGTTCACATAGAGAGCATTTTCAATAAGTACCCATGTTTCAAAATAAATGGTGTTGCTAAGGTAAGTTTGTGTTATCATCATGTGCTGTCATTGTTACACGTCAAAACAAATTTGGTGCTGATGCCTAGGTTAATTTGGATATTACAGACATTTCAGTAAGTTGTTCAATGTGTTTTTGCTAAAATGGAAAATGTGCAGTATCGTTCAGTGATTTACTTTTTATTTTTAGATGGGAAAACTTGTGAGGAGATAAAAGTGCAATGGGATGCTGTTTATGGAGAACTTTCACTTTCTATGACAACACTTACATATTGGTATAACACATTTAAATGTGGTCGAACATCTGTTTTTTGATAAGGAGCGCCCAGGATGCTCTGCAGAAGTGGTTACCGAGGAAGTCAGTGAAAAGTCCACAGTATGATTCTTGCTGACCATCGAACGAAAGTTCGCGAAGTGGAAGAAACCATAGGTGTATTGACAGAAACAGCAATTCATATTTTGCATGATAAGTTGGAGATGAGAAAGCTGTCAGCCTTATGGTTGCCGCATTTGCTCACAGTGGACCAAAAGCTGGTGTGGCTTTCAACTTTGAAGCTGTTTAAGCAAAATCCGAAGAACTTTTTGGATCGAACTATCACTGTCAATGAGATCTGGATTCATCATTATACTCTGGAAACCACACAACAATCAAAAGAATGGGTTGCTTCTGGAGAATCTGCTCCAAAGAAGGCAAAAATGCCCCAACAATTTTTTGGAATGTGAAGGGTTTTATACTCATTGACTTCTTGGAAAAAGGAAAAATGATACTGGAGCATACTGCAGTGAGTTATTGGCCCAATGTGACAAGAAGTTGAAGGAGACACAGCCCCACATGGCGAAGAAGAAAGTTCTGTTTCACTACAATAATGCCCCAGCTAAACTGCATGAATTGCATTATGAATTGCTGCCACACCCCCCATATTCTCTTATTCTCAAACATGAACAAATGGCTCACAGGAACAAATGTAGATAAAATGAGGAACTCATCAGGAGAGAGAGGCATATTTTGCAGAACTTCATAATTCTTATTTTTGGAGAGGTTAAAAAATGACAGGAGCATTGGGAAAAGTATATATCACTTAAAGGAGATTATGTTGGGAAATAAATAATTTGTGTTTGAAAAAACTGGCATCTTGATTCTTAATATTGATATTTATTGAACCACTCTTGTACGTACTTGCATGCATGTAGTCTCTCTTAACTTTATCCGAAAAAGTTTTTGGGAGGGTCAACAGATGGTATTTGCAACGAAATCTCTGTATTGAATTTTTGGAAGGAATCCAATAAAGGTATTAGACAAAATAAAAAAAATATATCATCACATTAATAAATGATGTAGTAAAGTTGTATAATATTTAAGATTTTGAAAATGTGTTTTGCAAGCATTTTCAACATTCATATAGAGTTTATAACTATGACCTTGAATTTCAACAGGTGGTGATGTGCAGCTGTTATATGTTTGTCAGTACAGCATTCCAATAAAAGATGATGACTTCAAAGAGACATTAGCTCTATCTCTTGATTGGTCAACTGGAAAAATGGAATCTCAGGAGCCAATGATAGTTGTCAGTGACTCCAAGGGTTTTGTTTCATTGCTTCATCTGGCAGATTCAAATCTGAAACAGATATCCTGTTGGAAAGCTCATGATTACGAGGCTTGGATAACAGCATTTGACTACTGGAGACCTTCAGTTGTTTATACAGGTTCTTAAGACTAAAATATATTGATCATAATCTTCTGTTTTAGTTTTTAAGTAGCTTAGATCTGTTGCTTGTATAGAACTTGCAGAAATTCTTTTTTGGTATGTGAGATAAAAATATAAAGTTTACATTTGTTTTTTCAAGTATGCTTCACATTTGCATCTTTGGTGTACACACAGTCTTTGTACTTAAGAATAATTCTGCAAGTTTTATATAAATTAACCCTAGCATTGGCTAGAAATCAAGTAATAAAAATACTTTCCTTTTGTTTTCTGTACTGCTTTACTATTTACCTACAGTAAGCAGACCTACAGTACCTACAGTATTGCATTCTACAAATTTGTACCAAGATGTCACCAGAAATATGTGTTTTAAGATTCCCTATATATAAAAAAAAAACATTTTTGGACATCCGTGTGTGTGTTTGTTTGTGTGTGTATATGTGTGTGTTTGTGTGTGTATATGTGTGTGTGGGTGTAGTTGTGGGTGTATGTGCGTGCGCACGTGCGTGCGTGTGCGTGCGTGTGCGTGAGAGAAAGAGAGAGAGTGAGAGAGAGAGAAAGAATGACACTTGGTATTAACCCATTAATGCTCACTCTATGATACTTCATACACAAATTACCTTTTGAACAGATGTGCAGTTACACTTCATTGTTGCTTAGTAGTCCATTGTTGAATCTTTCATCTGTTGCTTCTAACTTTCAAGTAGGATTTATTGTTGTTTCTTTTCATTTGGTACTGGAGTGAAATAATGAATGGATGCTGAATTTAGTGCTTATGACAGAGGAGAAAATAATGTAGTGCCAGTAAGTGCTTTATGTACGTTTAAGACTGAGATTTATGAAGTAGGCTGAAATATGGTACAGATGTACTTCAAACACAATGTGGAATTGTATTCCATGATGTTTACATCTTGAACATTTTTGCATATGAAATTTCGTATGTTGGGCACTCACAGGTCAAAAACTCTTTTTAGGTACTACGTTGAAACAGTTGCGAAGGCTAGTATCAGTTTTTTAGAGACCCTCAGAGTTGACGGAAATTATGAACTTGAAGTAGTCTTAACAGGTGCATTTGATGGTAATGATAGTGATTTAGATGATGCAGCTAGTGATAATGATGAACTTGCAACTGAATGGAATATAGGGCAGGTGTAAAAGGAATTGTGCAGAAGTTAGATCCATCAAGAACTTAGAGGAAGGCATTCATGAGAAAGAAGATGATCAGTTAGCTTCTAAGACTTCTAAGGATACCATATTAGAAGAAAATAAACAGCAGGGCCCCTATTCTAAATGCCAAAAGATATCAGGCTCCACTGTTAGAAACCAGGATCAAGAGACTGCTAAACCATATAGAAGATAAAAGAAAGCAAGAACATGAATAACGAAGAAAGTGGAGAAATCTGTACAATTCAATAAGGATGAATAAATGTATAGAGCCAACACAAATGGCATGAAAGAAATTATGGTCCTGTGGATACTCTCCTACAGTTTTTTAATGATACATTGTACTAATGGTGCTCAACATTGCTTTACTATGTGTGGGAAATGTGCCAAATTTTAGTGCATCAAGTGCAACATTGGTCTTCATCCTAAGAAGTGTTTTGTTCAATAACACTTGAAGAAATAAAGCTAGTTGGATTAAATGTAAAAGCGATTTTTTCCTTACATGCTATACACTTTTTTGCAGTTTTATTTAAAATTTATAATTATTAATTCTAATTTAAAATAGCACTTCACAAATAAGGGCAGAAAATATTAATTAATTATCTGCATCATATTCAATATGTTTTTGATTGTTATTGCCCAGCATATGAAATATCATGTATCAAAATTTAAGCACTTAAAATTTCTTTACTTGTTCTTATAATCACTTACTGATAATAAAAGCTAAAATTCATGAAAAAAATTTAAAAAAGGTAATTCTGGGCACTAATATTTTAAATTTAACTTCTTCCAGGGATACAACAATAAGATTCTTAAGAAAATCTTCCCATTCCAAACTGTCCAAACAAATTTTGATATACTCAAAAGAGGTTCTAACATTTTTATTAAAATACCAACTGCTTAACATACATTCATGACAAATATATATTTTGAATTTTCTGAGAATAGCATCTGAAGTCCCCTTCATTCTGAATGTCTTACAATACAAAAAAATGTAAATCTCAATAAACCGCAATTTATGTCAATTAAGATTTTCGTAGAGTTAACAATTTCCAAAATATATCTTGTTATTGCTTTGAATGTTCAAATCCTTATACTTTTCTCATATGGGAAGTCAGTATTGATTTTTTTCTTTCATTCTTATAATAATGCTAAAAGGGTGAAATTTCAGAGTTATTTCATTTATCACTTTACCTAGTATCCTAGAGTGAAATATGTAAATGTAAATTGAAAGATTATTTGGATTAACAAGTACATATAAGAATTAGATTTTTTAACAATGGTTTATAGAAGAAGAGAAGAAAAAGTCATGCGAGTGCAACAATTAGATTTTAATGGTTTAACTGTTTAACTTCTTAAATCTAATCGCAAAAACTATTTCTAGTTGGTTTATTGATACTTGTCACTTACTTTTCTATATTATTGAGAGACATTTTCAATTTTCAATCCAGAGATTGGAAATGGAGGCAATTGCCTTGAAACTAGTCTCTCAATAATGTAAAAAAGTAAGTGACGAGTTTCAATAAACCAACTACAAATAGCTTTTGTGATTAATTTTGATGTCACTGTTACTAAATTCCTCCAAACACATATATTTTTAAATCTACATTATTTACAAATTGATGTTTCTTTTTTCACTTGTTTTATATATTGTAAAATATATGTTAAATTAGTAAGAGTGTAAGAGTAAAGCACAGTTTCAAAAGCTTAACAATGAACATTTTAATCTCTGAATATCCCTAAGTATTTGCTTAAGATGAGTTGGTACCAGGACATTACTTTATTTTAATATCTGTTAACATATTTTGGGAACATGTGTTTCCATCTTCAGAATGTGTATGTTGTTGTTTCTATTGTGGTGGTCGTCTATAATTGCTGCATCATGTGATGAAAATGTATTTCCAGAGGGTACTTGGTGGCGGTAAATAAAAATTCATTAACGGATGTTTATGTTTCAAAATGATGATCTTTTCCCATGTGTCCAAATCTGCTGCATGACTGGTTGGTTTGATTAGTGTAATATTCAGTTTGATGTTATGCTTGGTGTCCAGAAATGATGTGAAGCTGCAGATTTATCCATTTGTTTGTATTTTAAGCATCTCATATGTTCCTTTAGTCTGGTTTATAGATTTCTTTTTGTTTTTCCTATATACATTTTATTACAATTGGAGCAATTGATTTTGTAAATTCCAGATTTGTTGTCTTATTGTATAAGGTCTTTTAATCTATTACAAAGTAGTTTCTCTAAACTAAATTTGTTCTGTGGAGCTAGGCTAATGTTGTGCTTCACGAAAAACTTCTTAAGTTTGTAAAATGTGTTTGGATGATATGTGAATTTCTTGAATTTCTTTCCGAAAAATTTCTTGTTATCGGTTTGAATATTCAAATACTAATACTTTTCTCTAATAGGAAATTGTTATTATTCTTTTTTCTTCTACTCATGCAAAGAGAATTGAATTTTAAAGTCATCATCATGTGACTAGCTTATAAAACATTTTATTGCAGCTTAAGCTACTTTATTTCCCTATTACCATTGTACCTACAAGGAAATATACAATAAAACCATTTCTATAAATGTTTATTTCAGCATTAAGTACTCTAGTGTCCTAAAGTTAAGTATAATTCAATATTTTATTACCACATCACATATGATCTGGAAGCCCGCCTCGGTAGTGTAGATGTAGCATGTCTGCCTCACGTTCAAGAGGTCCCGAGTTCGAATCTCGGTCAGGGTGAATTACCTGGATAAGGTTTTTCTGGGGTTTTCCCTTATCCTGAAAGACGAATGTCGGGTAACTCTAAGCTCTATGGACCCCGGACGCATTGAGCATCATTTCACCCATTTCATTCATCGTCCGTTATGACTAAATGTTGGGGGACGTAAATTACAAAATAAAAAAAAAAAATAAAAAAATATATGATCTGGAATTCCATATAGCAAGAAATAGCAGACAGTTTTGACTTTGGGACACCTTTTTATGCAAGCACAAAATCTGACGATCACTTCCGCAACAGTACTGATGGTGCTGGGCAGTTAATATGGGTGTAGTGATCACTCATGGTACATAGGTCTCGCAGTGCCGTGGCATGCTCTCTATGAGGTGGTTCAAGAGCTCTGTAGGCAGCAGTTCCCATTCCTCACATAGAGCATGATGGAGGTCTGGAAATGTCCTCAGTGGGGGCTGGTGGGCTGCAACTCTTCTATCTAATGTATCCCAGGTATGCTCTATTGGGTTCATATCTGGGGACATCACTGGCCAGTCCATGTGCTAGATATCTTCCCTCTCAAGATAGTCGTCCACCAGGTGGGCTCTATGTAGATGTGCATTATCATCCATCAAGATGAAGTGTGGACCAACTGTATCTCTGAAAAATGGCACATGTGGTTCCAGTATCTCATTTCTGTACCTTTGAGCATTCACAGTACCACCCTCAAAGATTTGCAGATCTGTACATACATTGAACATTATACTTGCCCACATGAGTATACCACACCACCAAATGGGCGTGTTTCCACGATGTTGATTGGATGAAACCAGGTTCCATATTACCTTCAGATAATTGTGTGAGGGGAATCATTGTTAAAACTGAATCTGGTCTCATTTGTAAACAGCATGTTCCTCTATTCAAGGTCCAATATTGATATATCTGATTTCATTGTAAACAGGACCACATGTGTGTTCGAGTGAGTAGGGCACACACTGCTGGATGTCTGGCATAAAGGTCAACTACCCTGAGTATCCAGTATACAGTTTGCCTTGAAAATGGAACTCCTGAGGCGGCTGCAAGCTCAGAAGACAGTTGTTTTGCAGGCATCCTCCAATTTCATTGTGCTGTTATGATCAAATAGTGGTCCTGTTGCAACATTGTGACCCTTGGGCGACCACATACAGGAAATTGATAAACACCATCTGTCACCAAAGCCTGGAAATTACACTTTGTGACACATTCAGGGCCTAAGATACTGTCATCTGTGTCTGACCTATCTCTAGACGACCGATGTTCTATCCTTCAAAGCAGGGTCTAGTAGACATCTTTGTAGCATGTTGGTGCTGTGTTGTAAACACTTTGCAAAGCAACTACTCTCCTTTCATGATGGCAGAATAATAATGAATGAGCTGCGCACTAGGTCTGATCTCTGGTATTGGTTTGCTGCTCTGGTTTTGTTGACCATTGAAGCATGATCCCGCTTACCTATCAGAGACCACCAGTAATGGGACCCAATGACATTTAATGGCATTTGCTCACAGTTTTCCTTTACAGGTCTCTCTTTTCCAAATTATGCTTAACGTTTGGACACTAGTATAGATAGAAGAACAAGCTTTTTTTAAGAATAGTTTGTTAAAACATTGTTAAAGAAGGTTATCGTGTGTAACACATCAACTTTTTTAAAAGTGCTATCTCTGTTCAGCTGTTTCTTGCAATGCAGAACAAGGTTTTGCAAGAATAGTTTGTATATCCTTTATAAAAATAAATGATTGTGGTCACAGAAATTCATATAAAAGTAAATTATCAGTTTCTCTCTCCTCTTCCCCTGCTCTCTCTGTCCCTCTCTCTCCATTGCAAGAACTTGTTATTATGAACAAGCATTTGAATACTGTTTCCATATGCTGTAACTTAACATTTTTATCTTAATTTGAAATTAATCTTAGGAACAAATACTTATTGTGAATAATACAACATAAATAATAGAAGAATCACCTTTTATTTGAACAGTATAGTATTCTTAGGTTGTCCCATAAGCAATATTGTTACTTTTTATTTTGGTGTTTTAGAAAATTTATAACAACAACAACAATAACAATAATAATAATAATGATAATGATAGTGATAGTGATAGTGATAGTAATAGTAATAGTAGTAATAGTAGTAGTAGTGGTGACGGTGACGGTGACGGTGGTACTTTATTGTCTATAGACATGTATACAAGTTTCAGACATTGTCAAATTTCAATATTTACATTTACAAACAGTACAACATATTTACAGTTCATTCAGAGAATACAGACATTTTTTAAGCTAGTTTTAAAGTTAGATTTTCTTACAGTTTTGATTTCTATAGGTAATTTATTATACAAAATTGTTCCTATAACATTTATATCCTTAAATACAATTTGCTTATTGGGTTCTTTGGTTTGCCAATGCTATTTACAGAATACCATGGCTAGTGTTGTGTACATTGTGAGCATGCATCAGTCGTCAGTTGTTAATAAACTATCACAAAGTAGAGATAAAGTTTGAATTTAGAGTCCTTCTAAAACACTGCTGGAAACAGATTATAAAGACATTGTCGCAGCTTGAAGAATATGTGAAGTGGAAGGAGAAGGTGTTATTAGTGAACGTGTGGCACAGCAATGGTTCCAACTTTTCAACAATGGAGACGAAAACACTGAAGATTTACCACATTCTGGAATACCTAAAGTATGGAATATTGAGGATACACGTCAAGTTTTGCACAAAAATCCACAAAAAGTACCCTAGGCTTTCAGAAGAACTGGGTACATCAAAAGATACCATACATCGTCACATTAAGACACTTGGAAAATCATACAGAAGCTGTAGATCTGTACCTCATGAACTGGCACATCAACAGTCTGAATGTAGATTGGATATCAGTTGTCAGCTTATCCGTAATCCCATTGATGATAGATTTTTCATAAGAATTGTCACTTGTGATGAAAACCCTGATGCCTCAAAACAGTGGCTTGATCTCAGTCAACCTGCCAAAGTCATTGTTAAAACAAATCAGTTTGCCCCCAAAGTACTGTTGTGTGTCTGGTGGAATTTTGAAGATCTGATTCATTGGGAGTTTGTTCCAAATGGGTGGATGATTGATGCAGTTCTTTTTTCTTAACAAGTGGAATGATTTCATGAAATTTTGAGATGGAGATACCCAACATTAGTTAACTGAAAGAGAGTTCTATTGTAAGAGGACAATGCAACACCCTATACTGCATGAGCAACCATGGAAAAAATTCAGGTATTGGGAGGACTCAAATTGCTACCACACCCAGCATACAGCCCTGATCTTGCACCATCAGATTATCATCTTTTTCAATGCATAGCCCGTTTTCTACATGGAAGAAATTTTGACAACATTGAAGTAGTGCAAGTGGATGTCACCAAATTCTTTGCTTCACAAACCAGAGAATGATACCATCATAGGATAATAAACATCGCTGAATGATGGCTCAAAGACCATAGAATCTAATGGTCTGTACTTTGAAAATTAATTAACTGCTTGTAAGAACACATTTGAAATAATTGTTTTTTGTTAAAAAAAGACATTACTTATGAGACGGTGTCTATAATAGGTATTTATGGATTTGTTGTTGGTGGAAAAACCTCCTCTGAATTTCTTCTTATTCTTTCTCTTCAACTTCTTCTTCCTCCTTCTCCTGTTAGTCTGGGTAATTCATTTGGTTAGATGGTAGTCTACTGATCCTAAGGGGATGGGATCAAACCCGACGGAGACCAATGGTTTTTAAGTATGCTTAAAAATAATAGTCCCATGTCAGTAAATTTGGATTGGATTAAGCTACGGAGGGGATTTGCATGATCAGTGGTTGTTATATTATTATGGCTTTACGTCTTCGGTTTTTTTTAAACATATTCAAAGTTGTATGTATCAAACTGTCTTTACATTTAAATATTCATTACTAAATATTAATTCTGTCAATTCAGAATATCCCTGATGTTTACAGGCAGGCTGCATTTTGGTATTAATATTAACATGTATTGCACAAGAAATGTTTTTTTCATAATTGCAAATTATTTCAAAGTACCTACTGTTCGCCAATGCAAAGAAAGTCCCTGGCAGGAATGTGTTACCCTCACACATTGCAACAAGGACAGTGAATGTGTGTGACAGAGAATGCATGCTACACAAGGAGTAGAACCGTTAAAAAAACTTGTGCCCTATTCACTCAGTATACAAAAACAGAGACGATTTATTTACAAAAGTAGAAGGCCTCAGAGTGTTGTTGAATGGGCTGTTACTGAACTGACCCAAGTGTCATAAATAACTGTCAGGGTATCAGAACTGTATCTAACACTCTGTGCCTCATTCCTCCGGGACTTTCTTTGCGTGACAAATTGTAATTAGCCTATATGAATTGATATAACAGATTTTGTTTTTATAAACAATGCTTTCACAAATAATAAAAATTCACATAATTGTTTAAGATTAATAAAACACTTTTTCATAAAATGCTATTTAAACAGGTGGAGATGACTGCAAGCTGAAAGTGTTTGATACAAGAATCTCTCCAGCGCAGCCAACATTTTGTAGCAGGGAGCATGGAGCAGGCGTAACAAGTCTTCAGAGTAATGTTGCTCAAGAATACATTCTTGTATCAGGAAGGTAATTTGATAAAATATGGAAACTTTTTTTAAAGAAACCATAGCAGTTTCAGTTAAAATGTTATCTTTGTGAGCAGGCATAACAAGTTGTCAGAGTAATTCTTAATGAGTAAGGACTATGACACAATGAAGCACAAAATTAATATAATTTTGAGTTGAATTAGTACACCATATTACTAATACAATACAATGTTTATTAGCCACAGGAATTCATACAGAATTATAGGCATTGTCAATATATAAGTTTGATTTATGAGTCACTATGTTTACACTCAAACTTCACTTACTTGTTGTTGTATAATTGAAACATTTTCAAGATCATTCGATCTCATCCTCAGCTGTTTGGTGACTAAATGAACCTTCCTCTTCTTCCACTACTACGGAGCTCCAATCACTCTGCCATCTGGTGTTAGGGGCACTAAGTTTTAATACTTCATTTAATGCCGGGATTTCAAAATTTATAACTTTATCACGGTTTTTGTTTATGAATATTTTTTCCCAAATATCCAATTCTATGGGTGTACTTAAAGATTTTAACAGTTTAATGTTGTGGCCAATGTTGTGGTTTTCTGTCCAAAAATGGTGTGAAACTGCAGATTTTTCTGTTTGTTTCAACTTAATGTTCCTCTGGTGTTCTTTTTGCCTGGTTAACAAGTTTCTCTTAGTTTTTCCTATGTAGCTTTTTTCACAGGTTTCACAATTAATCTGATAAATTCCTGATTTCAAATGGTTGGGGATTGTATTTTTCAGTGGTTTATTTAGCAGGTTCCTCAGACTGAATTTGTTTTGGGATGCTAGTTTTAAGTTTAGTCTTTTGAAGATTCGTTCAAATTTTCTAAAGCCCATGGATGGTAGGTGAATTTTCTATATTGCCAATTTGTGTTTTTAAGTGGTGTGAGAGTGGTATTTTTTTATATTATCTTCAGTTTTTCTTTTCTCTTCAGCATGTTCCTTATGATGGCTGGGTTGAATCCATTTAATACCGCTATGTCTTTTATGTGTTGTTGTTCTTTCAAAAATTCCTCCTTACTCAGTGGGATGTTGTATAGCCGGTGAATTAGACTTCCAAAGGCAGCTAGTTGATGTGAAACTGGGTTGTATTAATTTTTCTTTATGTAATTATCTATGTGTGTGGGCTTCCTGTATATTCCAAAATCTACACCATGACGATTTCTAGTTATCTTGAGGTCCAAAAAGGGTAGGGTGTTGTCTCTTTCTACTTCCATAGTAAATTGCTTCTGCTTTTAATATTTATTGTCAATATAGTTACAGTATTTAACAATATTTACAGTTCATCTATGAGGTATTTACAATCTAAAGTTTTCAAATAATTTACACAATTACACTTAATTTTAATGCTTTGGCCAGCTAAAATTGATGAGTCTTCCAATCTCGGACACATGAAACAAGAATAGAAATAGAATACATTAGTATAATTATGCACAACAAACTTAATTTATGCTTTACCTGATTTGTATTCTAAGTATTCATTTACTAGTAAAACTGATTTTTTTTAAAGAAATTGTGTAGCTCTGCCTTAAACTTTTTTATAGAGGGTATGTTTTTTAATTGATTTGGTAAGTAGTTGTAAAGCTTTAAATCCATGTATTTGACAGAAGTCTCAAATAATTTTGTTTTATGAATATAGGTGTGTAATTTGTCTTTATTAGTGTGTTATGGGTGTGTATTTTAGCATTCGTGACATAGTTTGCGGTATTAGTCTTCATGTAAATCAGTAACTGTTTCATATATAGGGTCAAGATATTCAAATCTCTGAAATGATTTCTGCAGCTTTCCATTTTTGGAATACCAACCATAATTCGTAATGCTTTCTTTTGTAGCTTAAATATCAACTTACTATTTGTCAGGGGCGGCCGGTGAGGTATTGTATTGATGGTGCCATAAATAAATAAGGGCTATTAAAATATAAATATGTGCACCAATTACGAACGATTTAGGTAATCTTATCAATAATCCAAACTATTTTATAATATACTGTACCATACAGAACGTACAGGGAAACGGAAATAGATATTTATTATATCGGTACTCTTGTTACGCACAGGTGTAACGAGTGCAGTAACAGTTTGATAATACAGTTCATGAAGAATGTGATACGAAGCGTTCGTGTACGATTTCGTGATAGAGACAGTTATTGTTATTGCTTTAGCCATAATTTTGCTCGCGCTGAAATCAAACGAAACAAACTCGAGAAATCTTTGTCTCACACTCACAAACGCATACGAGCGAGCACACATGCACGCACACACAAGACGCAATTTTTCACTGCAAAATGAGTAATCTGAATTTTTAAAAATTGTTTAATGAAATTACTAACTTTTAAAAATTAAAAGCGTTGTACTCACCGAAAGCAGCAACTCCATGACTTTATGAAGACAGCTTCAAATGAATTAGTAGGAACGGTATTGAAAATCCATTCGTCGCTCCTTCTTGTTGGCAAATAAATCTATCACCTTTGGATTGAAATTGTCAATTTTGCACACGAACAGCCTTTCACAGGACAGCATTCCTAAGGCACTCAATCGCTCTTCTTTCATTGTGTTTCGTAGAAAAGTTTTAATCCTCTTGAGCATTGAAAAGCACCGCTCAGCTTCTGATGTCAAGATAGGCATAGTAATTATCAGTTTCAAAACTTTAGCAGTCTC
The DNA here is from genome assembly GCA_030765055.1 of Mantis religiosa. Lineage (NCBI taxonomy): Eukaryota > Metazoa > Arthropoda > Insecta > Mantodea > Mantidae > Mantis > Mantis religiosa. The sequence continues at coordinate 135,997,302 of CM060954.1, read as the reverse complement.
TTCAAAAGTAGCACAGAGTTCATCCTCTAGAATCAGCAAAAGAAACGGAACCGCACCGGAAACTGCTCTCAACTCAGGCCTAGCATAGAACACTTGAAGCTCTCCCTTCAACTTTCTTTTCTCCAGAAATGTATATGTGTACGTAATTTCAAGATATTTGTCTGGGAAATGTGTTACATAATTGTCAAACTGGCTTACATCAAATAAGTTGGTTGCAATTAGGTGCCCAGTGAACTGAAAACGTGATTTTATTTCACAAAAGATGGCATCACACACCTCCAAAGCATTTTGCTTTTTGTTATTGTCATCAACCCTTGCTCTCTTGTAAGGCATTGTTTCGTCATTTTCGAAACTAACCTGACTGATGATGGAGTCAATGTCATCTCTGATGTTTTGCATTATTGTTTCAAAGTTATGAATGTCTTGTTTTACCTTGGTTGGTTCAGTTGTCTTCTTTGAAATTGATTAAAAAGTATGTCCACATGAGGCATTATCTTATAGAAAAACGATAGCCAGAAAATGAAGTCTCTATCTTGCAGTCTTTGTTTGTATGAACCAGCTTTTTCAATAGTAGAGGGTAATTTTATGTTCTCACTCGTTTCAATTGTTTCCATGACAGTAATAAGCTCCTTCCTGTTTTCATAAATATCCTTTACTACTCGCGAATGGTAATTCCATCTTGTGAGAGACACGCGGGGTAAGCTTTTCTGAATTATGCTATGCAACACTTTCGATCTTTGTGGCGAATTTGAAAAGAAAGAAGAAATGCCTGAAAGATGTGCAAAGAAGATGCGGGCTTTGCGATTAATTGAGGCTGCAGTAGACATTATAAGGTTTAACTGGTGCGCATAGCAATGAATGTAGTGCGCATTTGGGTATCTGTCTTTTATTAATTTCTGTACTCCGTTTGACTCGCCACTCATAACGTTTGCACCATCGTAACTCTGAGCTATTAGTTTTGCTCGGTCATCTCCAATTAAGGGTTCGATTTCTTTCAGAATACACTCCGAGATAGACTGAGCATTCTGACCTTCTGGATTAACAAAATTCCAAATTCTTTCAACGGGGGTTCCATAAACAATGTATCGCAAAACAATAACCAACTGAAATTCGCAAGACACATCAGTGGTTTCATCCGCGATTATTGCAACATAATCCGCACGCTTTATTTCTTTGCGCACTTCCTCGTGATACACTTCCAGCATGCACTGCAGGAGTTCGTTTTGAACAGTCCTAAAAATGCCTTTGAAAACTGATGACTGACTGAGATGCTCTTGAAGTTCTTTATCCAACTTTGCACTAAACTGAATGAGCTCACGAAAAAACCCCTTATTTTGAGAGGCGTCAGATTCATCGTGTCCCCTAAGAGCCAGCTCCAAAGCACCACAGAACCGAATACAGTTTATAATTAAGTTCAATATATACCTGTTCTTGTCTACTTGTTTGTTATGGCTGTTGACTGTTTGCCTATACTGCGAATCTAATTTGTCCTGAATATTGGTTTTGCCTAGAAATGAAAGACTCAGAACATTGTCCATGTATTGCTTCGATGTTTCATGCACTTTCATTTTAGACCATAAATGCCCAATATCAGTTATTCCAGTCTTACACCAATTGACATCTCCCCCAAATAACACACAAGGAAAACAAAAACTGCATTTTTTCATCACAGCCGCAAATCCATTTGTTCTTTTGATAAATATCGGGATTAAACTTACGGCATCGATTTTTTGTTTGCTGCTGCAGATTCAGATTCGGGAGTGGCCTACCCATTGTTTTTATCTGAATTTTTTCACTTAGAGTCCTGTTACTAAAAGAAGTTTTCAGTAATTCACTCACCTTGTTCATGTTCGAAACTTTACTGTGAATTTTAACTTAAAGAAAAAACACTGAGCACTGTTTTAAAAATCCGTACTCACGATGAACTACAGCACTACAGGAGCACATACAGAACTAATCTACCATTGCTTTGAAAACGTGTCCAACACATGCTGAACGCGCGGGTTTTATGTTCCACCAACAAAACTGCTGCTGTAAAATATGCACATGTTGAAATACTGTCTCTAAATTTTAAAATCTAATGCTATATTCACATTGAAACCCAATTAATTTTATTTATAAGGATATCTATGTGTTGTGTTTCTGCTACTGATTTCATTAAGCATTAATTTGCGTTTTGAAGTTCCTCAGAATTAACTGCAGTAGGATGGTGACACTGCATTAAAGGAAGGTATAGCTCGAAATGTATTCTTACCATTGTCTTTCGCTAGGTGGCAGGATGGTGGTTCTCTGAAGTCCCGTGTTTTACTGCACTCTAACGGGCAAAGCGTAAGTTATGCGCCAGAGAAATCCCGGCACTACCTTTTCTGACTTTCTTCCATAAGAAACCGTGTATAAGCAGACATCTTAGCCCATAGCCCTAACACAGGCGTTTATGAGCGTAGACGGTGCCGTTCCTGAATCGGCACCAAGCTACGGAAAACAACCAAGAGAGAGCGCTGGCGTTCAACGCGCCTATTCAAACGAGGGAGCAACTACTCATAAACAATTCGTTTTGCGCAATTCTTATACACTTCTCTTTCTTTCGCTTTCATACAGATGGTGCCATGGCACAGCGGCACTACCTCAGAAGCCGCCCCTGCTATTTGTAGTATTTCCCCACAGTGGTAGTCCATATGATAGTAGTGAACGAAAGTAAGCAAAGTAACAGGTTCTGAGTGTAGTAAATTCTACTCCAGGTTCAACTGATGACGTAAAACAAAACAAACACGGCTAAGCTTCTCTGCTAAATTTTCTATATGTTGTCCCAAATTAAATTTTTGTCTACCCATAGTCCTAAGAATTTAGTTTGCTGTTCAAAATTTATCAATCTGGAGCCAATTGTGATGCAAGCATTTTCCATTTTCTTACAAGCCTTATGCTGAAAATTTAGTGCTATTGTTTTTTCTTCATTTACAAGCAACTTATTGACTTAAAACCAATTTAAAACATTTACTATAGCTGGTGTTATATTTTGCTGAAGGCTATCATCATCCTTTCCTGCAATGAAGATACTTATATCATCTGCAAAGAGTGTGATTTTAGCATCTAAGTTGTTCATAAGACATAATGGGAGGTCATTTATATACAGTAAAAATAACAGGGGGCCCAGAATAGATCCTTGGGGAATCCCTGATACTACTGGTCTTTTTTGTGATAACTCGTTTTTGATTTCTTTTTGGCCTCTTTCTGTGAAAGTGATCTCAACAACCTGCTCTCTCTTTTCAAGGTATGATTTAAACCAATTGAAGGCCACCCCTCTTACACCATATTTATGTAGCTTATTTAACAGAATATTGTGATCTACCATGTCAAAAGCTTTGGATAGATCCAAAAATATACTCATCCCAACTTCACTTCTGTCCAGTACATCGTAGATACTGTCAACAAAATTGATCACTGCCAGACTAATAGATTTCTTACTTTGAAACCCATACTGACTGTTATTAATGATTTTAAATTTGTTGAGGAATGACATGAGCCTCTTGTACATTACTTTTTCTAATATTTTTGAAAAGGTTGAAAGTAGAACTATTGGTCTGTAGTTTTTGGGTCCTTTTCATTTCCTTTTTTGAATATTGGTTTTATTTTTGCTACTTTTAGTTCCAGGGGGAATGTGCCGCTTTGAAGAGATTTATTTACTATATGACACTGCGGTTTTAAGATTTTCTTGCTACACTTTTTAATTAAATAAGTCGAGCTTCCATCAAGGGCATCTGATTTTTTGTTTTTTAGCTCCCTAATTACATCAGCTAATTCTTCATTGCAGACTGGTGCCAGGAATAGTGTTTTATCATTGGAATGAATGTGGACTTTATTTTCTGGACCATCTGTTAAGCTGCAACTAGAATGTATTGTTTACCTAGAATGTATTTCGTTAGGATTCCTAACATCCTCAGCTAATGTCGATTGTTGAATTTTAATTTGGTTAACTACTTGGAGGAGATAAGGGCACCTCTGTTGCTATCTTGATGAACTTGAAATTCGAGTTCTCTTCAAAGTTAGTATCAAAATTGAAGAGTTTTCCTTCATATTTCACCTTATGAAATACGTTCTAGGGAAATATTAGCAATATATGGAGCATGGAGTAATAGGTTGACTCAAAATTATATTACTGCAGAGTAATATCGCTCAAAAATATATTCTTGTATCTGGAAGATAATATGACAAAAAATAAATAAAATCTTGTTTAAAGAGTCTGTAGCATATGTAAGTATTTCCATAAAAATGTAACATTGTGATGTTATTGTTTTATCAAAGCTATGATGAAATACTGAGAACGTGGGACACACGGCACATGAAACAACCATTATCCTCGACACACATGGGAGGAGGTATCTGGAGGCTGAAATGGGACCCACATAGATGGCAGCACCTGTTAGCAGCCTGTATGCACAATGGTTTTCACATACTTCATGATAACAAGATAGTGGCATCGTACACTGAGCATGAGAGTCTGGCATATGGTGCAGACTGGTGCAGACTTACTGGTAAAGCAGCTCTTGACCACTTACAAGATCAAACACTAGAGGACAATATCTGTGTCATTGGTACCTGTTCTTTTTATGACCATAAATTATGCATATCTGTGGTGAATTTAGATATAACAGTTTCAAAATAGATAATGGGTTTCATAAGATTTTGATATTTTAGTCACTCCACAGCACTGCAGGTCATTAGCTTACTGCACTACTAAAATGGTTGGTAGCAAGCTCTTGTGTGACATTCCATGCCCAAAGCATCGTTCCCTATTGTAAGAATGGTTATCAGTGATGGTCAGTGGCAAAGTGGAAATGTGCTTTCCTTTAAACAAAGTGGAAATATTTTTAACTGAACATATGTGTACACTAGAACAGGTATTAAGAGTGGTAAGTGTGTCTAAATTGCAGATTACTATTTTAGAATCTGATTATTATTTAAGAAATAAATTTCTTAAAACTGGTTCTTTTCATCATGCTCTAAAAAGTTATATGCCTATGATTATTTCTTTTGGGTTGCTGCAAAATCATCAGTATGCAAACCCAATATAAAAACAATAGATGGTCTGAAATTAGCAGTAATAAAATTAATCATGTGAATTTATGGAGGACATAAAAAGAATGGAGGAAATCTTCAATATCTTCTGTGGATGGGTAAGTTAATTATGATTTGTGCATTCTCTACTATATACTTACAGTAAGTTAATTTTAATGCTGAGATTTCTTTAGATATACATGTTTTGAGGCCACCCTGAGCCCAAAAAAAGCATTTTAGTATAAGGTACATGTGTGCGTCTGTAAACATAATCCAAAGTGAAGTCAGTTAAATACCTTAGTATGTAAGTTTACAATCTTCCAAGGTTGTAACACAAAAATTCTCAAGGAACTTCCCTCACACCAAACTACCCTTTATGTGGAAAATTTAGATTTTCAAAAAATGGCTTTTTAAAACATACAGTTTAATTCATATTTTGTGGCATAAGCCATTGCTGAGATTTCCAATATTAATCGTTTGAATTGTTCAATTTGCAGTTATTTGTTGCAGTTCAATAGAAAGTGTATGGTATTTTAAGTTGAGCATATAGTATCCAGTACTTGAAGCATTTGATTATTTAATAAACAATAAATGAAAAGTGCACAATGTGCATAGTGCTTTATAAATGATTCTTGTCCTGGTCTTATTATTGAGATTGTCCTTTTTTTTATAGTTTTGAGCTTGATATCTCTCACAGTCTTTGTTGCACAATTTGCACACACAGTCTTCTTCTGTTTAATTTCGGCACATCTTGTGGTGAAAACCCTGTGTTGATATCTTATCATTGTGTCCTGGAGTTCATAGTTTGGGTGCTTCCATTCTGATGTTGTAATAGTGCCATATGGCCCAAATTCTAAATTCTCTTTTAGTATGTGCAGTGTCTTCTCATAGGCCTTGGTATTTGGTAGCCAAAATTGTGCTTTTATGTCCTCGATGAAGAAGGTTTCTTATGTTAGTATATATATTATTGGTGATGGTGCTGACTTCCTGACTCCTAGAATCCATTTTAGGACAGATGGGTGATTGTAAGTTTGTCCTAGATGATGTTGTCCTATAGGTTGCTATTGGTTCTATAGCCATCTTGAACAATGTTATTGTAGCGATTAGTAAGATTTGTTGCATTGTTGAATGTTATATGGCTTTTAGTGCTGCAATTGCTCTCTCTGTGACATGAATGTTGAAGAATGATAGTGTTGTTTATAAAGTAACTCCGAGGTATTTAAACTTGGGGACTACTTCTAGAGGTTCATTGTGCAATACCATTGTTTTTCTTGAAGTTTCTTTCCTCTTCTTAAGATCATATGTTTGGTTTTACTTTGGGTTATTTTAGTTCATTTCTTTCTGCTCATATGGTGAGTCTGTTTAGAACATTTTGAAGCTCCTCCTTATTATTTGAGCCTGTTGCCATGTCGTCTGCATATAGTATAAGTAATGCTGAAGTTATGCATGATTGGAGGAATTTAGTAACTAACAGTGACATTAAAATCAGTAGGAAGAACTATTTGTAGTCAGTTTATTGACACTTCGTCACTTATATTTTTATATTATTGAAGGACTAGTTTGGGACTCGTTTCGAAGGCTATTACCTCCATTTTCAACACTCAACACTCAATAAACCGACTACAAATAGTTTTTCCAATTAATGCTGTGTCTGATTATCTCTGTGATATCTGTTGTCATGATTTTAAACATTCTTGGACTTATTGGGTCGCCTTGTAGGACTCCACTTGTTTGTGTTATGTTCTGGGATATAGTTGTACCATCTGATACTTGGCTGTGATTGTACATTAGATATTTGAGAATATGATTGTGAGTGGGTGACTATTATGTGTGCGAATTTTGGATGAGTGTATCTCTTGATGAGATCAAAGGCCAACATTTGACTATTGCCATTTCTTTTGTATCTATAACAGAACATTTGTAATGCTGAAGAAGGTAATTGGAGTGAGTGAGAGAGGTCTTGAAGTGATAATCTGATCATGTAATCAACTTTCTTACTGTGACAGGTACGTATGTGAACACCCATTCCTTATGTAACTGTTGTGATGGCTGTTTCACATTTACCTGACACCACTATGCATTAGCCTGCCTCTTTAGTGTGGTGATAGCATTTCTACCTCACATGCAAAAGGTCCCAAATTCGAATATTAGTCATGATGAGTTATCTAGATAATTTTGCCGGAGTTTTTCCTTATCCTGAAAGGTGAATGTCAGGTAAGTCTAAGCTGTACTGGCCCTGGGCTCATTTGAGTGTCATTTCACCTATTTCATTCATTGCTCATATGATGTAATCTGCAGAAAGGATGTTAAAAAAGTTATGTACTGTGTGTGATTCTAGTATGTTTAAACAGGATTGGGATGGTAGAAAATGTTTACATAGCACATTCCTCTTCGTTCTTTCTCTTGGTGGTCAGACAGTAGCTAAAACCAAAGGTTTATCTTGATTAAAATGAGGTTTACAGAAAAAGAAACTTTCATTAGGATAATATGTATACTCACTAATGAACGATAGAGAATGTCAATGAATGTAACACATAAGATTTTATACTTAATTTTTATATAGTAGGTATATAGAATCTGTTGAATTCTTCAGATTCTACTGAATGATTTTAGCTGTAGAGTAATTTTAGTTGGATCCAAATGTGGATAAATTTGTTTCCTTTAACATTTATTTCCAGTAGTTAAGTGGTTCATTTTAGTTTGCCTATGGCAAATTTATCTTCAAATTCAAAGAGCATTTTGATATAAAAATGCTAGGGTGCATTAAAATTTGGAAAAATATACTAATAACAAGATGTAACGTCTGTGATATAAACAAAATACTTATAAATTATTCATATATTACATTTGTGAATAAGCAATTTGCCATTAGATTGATATAGTCTTCAGTTAAATTGATATAGCCACTACAAATTGTAATTATTTTTGCCCGAATAATTTCAATACTAGAATTTCACAATTTAATGTTTAATGTTTATTAGTCCATAGACAAGTTGTACAACATGTTTCGAGCATTGTCAAAACTACAGTGAAACAAAGCAGACATATATCGAGATTCAACTGTATTGGAACACCACAGTGAAGCGAAAAATTATTAAATTTTAAGGAAAAAGGATGTAATCTTCTCAAGGGCTGATAAAGGAAACAAAATAGTAATCTTAGATACAGCTACATACAAAGAAAAAATGTTAGAGTTACTACAACAAAAAGAATTCCAGGAAATAGATTCTAATCCACTCAACCGATGCATAAAAGATGTACAAAAAACCATCATTAATAGTAAAATTTTAACAACTACAGAACAAAAAACTATCAAACCAGACAACCCTACCCTTGCAAGAATATATGGTTTGCCTAAAATACACAAACCCAACATACCCATGAGACCCATTGTAAATAATATAAACACTCCTACTTACCTTCTGGCAAAATGGCTAACCAAAAAATTTCAGTCCTTTCCACAATTCCATACTCAGAGTATAAAAAACTCTTTAGACCTGGTAGAAAAAATTCAAAATCTTAAACTTAAACCTCATGACACTTTAGTATCCTTTGATGTCCGCTCCCTCTTCCCTAGCATTCCATTAGACAAACTTTTGATTCAACTGAAAAAATGGCTAAATTCTATAAACCTGGATGCCAATGCAATAGAAGAATATGTGGCAATGACTGAATTATGTATACATCAAAATTATTTTGTCTTCGATGGAAAATATTATAAACAAATTTCAGGACTAGCTATGGGAAGCCCATTATCACCATTTTTGGCCAATCTATACATGAGCTTTTTCGAAACACATATTACTAAAGCCTTCCCTCATATGTTTAAAACATGGTACAGATACGTAGACGACATCTTTGCAATAGTGCCCTACAAACTAATAGATGATGCTTTGAAACTACTCAACCTGCAAGAACCCAGCATACAATTCACAGTAGAAACTGAAGAGGACTGTACTCTACCTTTTTTAGACCTTAAAATCAAAAAAGGCAATGAAAAACTAGAATTTGGCATTCATAGAAAAGCAACACACACAGATAATTACATCAAAGCAAATAGTTTCAACCCAATTCCACACAAACATGCAACCATCAACAGTCTAACACACAGATTAGTAAATCTACCTCTCAGCCAACAAGAATATCAAAACGAATACCATCAAATCTTAAAAACTGCAATCAAAAATGGATATGGAAAAAACCTTGTAGATAAAAAACTAAAATTATTCAAACTTCAAAAGAAATTAAAACAGATCACAGCTCTCACACCAATAAAACAAGAAACTAGATTTGCTAAATTTACTTACCACCCCTGGGCCACAAAAAAGTTCCAAAAAATATTCAAGAAATACAATATAACATTGGCACCAAAAAACAATTACAACATTAAAAACCTACTTCACAGTAATAATACTGATAAGATAAAACCAGAGGAAAAGTCAGGCATTTACAAAATTAAGTGTAAAGACTGTGAAAAAATTTACATAGGAAGGACAAAAAGGAACATAGGCACTAGAAAGAAAGAACACTTCAGGCACTTAAGATACAAAAATATTGATAAGTCCGCAATAGCAGCTCATTTCTGGTCTGAAAATCATGAAATTGAAGATAGCACAAAATTACTAAAATACGTACAAAAACATAGTGAACTCGTCATATGGGAGAGGATATACATAGAAAAACATAAAAACCAACTAATGAACTTTGAAATCCCGCTAGAAGAGAATCCCACATTTCAGTTCATCACTAAATCAACAGATGGCAGCAACAACCCCAGAATTACCCACACCGCTGGATCTAGCGTCAGTCGCACAAGAGCCGTAGATGCAAGCGAAGATTTGCGAAACATGTCCTCAAAATAGGTACGAAAGTGAAGCAGATGTGTAAAAAAAAAAAAACGCGACTCATCTAAAATTTAATAAAGCAGACATATATTTACATTAACACTTAAAAATATGCATTATCAAACCAAGTTTAATAATTGTCTTATGATAAAGCTAATAATAGGAAACCATGTCAAAAGTTTACATTGTCAGTCACAGTCAGTTGTATCTATTCTGTATAAACATTTCCCTATTAGATATTAGTTTAATTCGTTTTTGAAGTTTGATCCTTGTTTTGCTTTTAAAGTGTTTGGCAGTTTGTTGTATAGTTTCACTCCACTTATGTATGGATTATCTTCACTTGTTCTTTTATTTACACTAATTCAATGTGTATTATTAACTCCACGTGTGAAATGACTATAATATTGTTTGTTAGAATTTGTAATATGTATATTTTTACTTACAATATATATTATTACTTTATATGCATACAAAGAGATTACAGTAAACAAATTATTTTCCTTGAAGACATTACAACATGAACTCCTGTAGCCAAGCTTATATATAGTTCTAATACATTTCTTCTGTAAAATTAATAGCCTATTCAAGTTTTGCATGCTTGTGCTCCCCCACACCTCTATTCCATATTGTAAGTAATGATATATTACACCAAAATATACAGTTCTTAAAATAGTAGTATCTAAGTATTTAGAAAGTCATCTTAACAAAAATAATCCTGAGCTTACTCTATTAAAGATAAAGTCAATATGACAGTCAGATGATAAATTTTTGTCTAACAGAAGTCCTAGAACTTTAATGTGCTGTACATGTTCGATAATTGTGTTATTAACAGTTAAGAGAAACAGAGCTATTTGCACTTTGAGAATACTGAAGGTGAAGGAGTTTTGTCTTACCTATATTAAAATTTAAGTTATTGTCATTCAAATATTTTAGAATTACTTTGAGTCCATCATTGAATTTTCCAGGACCTTTATGGATTTATTCCAATACAAAAGTGTCGTATCATTAGCATATGATACATTTGCACACTTTTCAAATCTGGGTACATCATTAATGTATAATATAAACAATAGAGGCCCCAAAACCAACCCCTGTGGTACTCCACATATAACAGTGTCATATGTGAATGTATAACTTTTGATTGAACCATTGAATTTGCTTGTTATTTCTATACATTGTTTGCAATTAGTTAGATATGATTGTATTATCTCATGCATTTTACCCCTTATCCCATAATTTTCTAATTTATCCAGTAACATTTTTATAGATACACTGTCGAACGCTTTGGAGAGGTCAAGAAAGAGTGCTACTGCATGATTGCCTTTATCTAATTGTGTATATATTTCATGAAAAAGTTCAACAATTGGAGTGCTTGTAGATTAGTTTTCCTAAACCCATGTTGTGTGTTTGCTAAAATGTTGTGTTTATTTAAAAAGATAACCAGTCGTGTATATAGAACTTTTTCAAAATTCTTGCTAAAGACAGAGAGGAGAGTTATGGGTCTGTAATTTGTTACTTGACATTCATCTCCCTTTTTAAAGACTGGTCTTTTTATGCTGTTCTTTAAGCATTCAGGAAAAATATTTTGTTCCATTGACGTATTTACGAGATGGACTATTATATCTACCAGTTCCTTTTTACAACTTTTTACTACGTTAGAAGAGATACCGTCCCATCCATATGAGTACTGATTCTTTAATTCAGTTATTATTTTGTTTATTTCAATTTCAGTTGTAGGCGTAAGATAAATTGTGTTCCTCATTATACTTGTATGATGATAGTTAACTGGTGTATTTTTTAATGGGTTAATCATGTTTATAAAATACTGATTAAATAAATTGCAGATATCTCTAGGATTAGATGTTGTTTGACCATTAATTTGTAAAGTTATATTATGCTCTTCACTTTTTGTTTTTCTTTGATTGTTTATTATATTCCATGCAGTTTTAGTTTTATTTGTTGATTGACTAATTAAAGCACTGTATGTTAGTGATACTTGCCTAGCAAGATGCTTGGTGTACTCTTTTTTTAATGCTTTGTAGCTTTCATTTTACTATTCAAATTTTGTCATACCGTAAAATTTATACATGGATTTCATCTTCTTTCTTAGATTTTTTGTTTCAGCATTCAGTTGTACTTCTTGTTTAGGCTTAGCAATAATTCGCTTTCGTTTTAAAGGACATGCAAGTTTAAAGTATTCTAATAATATTTTAAAAAAGGTATCCTATTTTACATTAGCATCAGAAGTAGAGTATACGGAATCCCAGTTCTCTGACTGTAGCATTCCCCGTAAAATATCTATGTTGTGTTCAGTGATGTCCCATTTTTGTGCCCACATTACATTTTTTACCTCACCTGTTCTGTTAACACTGTATGAAATAGGTTCACATATTTTACTTAACACGTGAAATCGAACATTTATTATTTTCTGGAATAATAGTACATTTTATTTAAACAAATCTTAACTTTTCTGAGAAATAGGTTTCCAAATAAATTTTAACAATGAAATGCTAGTCTGATCTATATTAATTATACAGAAATGTAATTTCAAGTTAGATGAATGTGTTGAGGACCTTTTGATGATATTGAATGTTAAATGAAAGTAGCCGCATAAAATCGTGCTCAGCGCGGAGAATCGCAGCAAAGTGCGCGTTTTCCTTGGAGCTCCCACTAGGACCAGTGCCTTGCTTTAATTAAAGGTTCAAGGGAATTAAGAAAGCCCAGAGTATTTGTCTTGGAAGTGCGAGAGGATAACATTATTGACCGTGTGTGGGTATTTTCGCACCAGGAATTTAGGCGCCCAAACACTCGTTTGGCACGCGTGCAGTTAGCCATGCATGTTTATTTGACATTGGGTGGGGGCCCGCCGACATTCCTTATTGGGAACCTTCGTGTTCTCGTGAAATCTCGCCATGAGTGATACATGGACGAGATTGGTCTGTATATAGTGTACTGGTTTGTCTGCTACTCTCGACCTTTTCAAGTTAAATGGAACGCAAACAGTAATTACAAATATTTAGGTTTTCTCGTATTCTAATTGTTAATAGTGGAAGTGTAATAAAGAAGTATGTAAAACGATATAGACAATTGAACAACTGGTCGGTCACACCATTCTCGCCGCCCTAGTATGGTAAGTAGGAATGTTTACTTTATTTTGTGTTGTTTTAGTTTTGCAAAATGACACATATTCGAGTGCATGCGGTGTAGCACATAATTGTGTGGTAGCCAGGGCGTTAACCGCAGCAGAATCTGCACCTTTGGTTATTTATAAGCTTAGCACAGAGGTGACACAATTAGGTACCGCGGGAAGTTGAAAAGGAGGGCTGAATATTTAATAGAACAAACACAGTTAAGCTAAAGCTGACGCTTAAAGTAATGTAGGAACAGAGGTATAGAATTCAGAGTTAAGTTCTTTACAGCATTCATTCCAAAAAGCGCAGCTGGTCGTAGGACCCAGCCCATGTACTCGTAAAACTATAATACATGAACTATTTACACCACTTGACTTTCTACTGAAGTACACTGTTCGTAGCAACAGTTCTTTAAATTTGACCGGTAAACAACGAGGACGTTGTTTACTTGTTTTACTAGGATACACGCTTATATTAAAAGAGCTGTCATTCATGAAGGTCACACGGAGCGGTAATATCATAACGTTTAATAATTTTAATTTAGCAGTTAAACTCAGATATCTGTCAGTCCACAAAAAGATGTAGAAATTGTTTTAATGCAGATTTATTTTGATGAAAACTTATTTTGGGGCATAGAATTAACGTTGTAAGTCTGTGCGAGGTTTCTATGATTTTAACACCATCATATACAAATAAAGATGCACTGGATGTTTAGAAATGCATGCACTTAACACAGTATAGTTTGGGTTCTGTTAATTGACCTCAATTTTTGGCTTGTGAAAACTGTTAACTTAGCAAACATGTATACTGATTAGTAAAACACACTTTCTAAGGTTGGCACTTTTTAAATTAATTGATTTGTTAATACTCTGTGCAAATCATCCCTTGGTGTAATTTTAAATTACATTTTTGTACTGAAATGTAAAAGGAATACAATGTGATACATGTGGCTAGATTAATACCTACTGGATATTTATATAAGGGACAGCTGACACAAGAAAAACAAGTGTCTGGCAAATGGATGGAGGGTAAAGATAAATTATTTTGTCTGTACTCTTTTTTTTTTTAACCTAAAGATGTTTCATTTTTTACATTTAAATCTATTAGTGATTCATTGAACATGTGCATCTTAATGAAATAGCCATATTTATATTGGTGTTAAATGCTTCATTTCAGAAATAACATTTACTCTGGTGTTTTGTGCATAAATTTCACTTTCAGTTTTCTCCTTCCTTAGTGCATTTTCGTAAGAGAATAGGATTTTTAAAAATTGTGTACAGAGTTCTGAAAAAATTACTTTGTTGCATTTAATTTAAATTTTAACTGCATCGTTTTATATTTAAAGCATTAGTTTTATATTGGGAATTTGATGACATGATTATTAGCTTTTGTATCCATCGATAGTAGAACAGCATAACATTTTAGTGTCAAGATTTCACCAAGGTTCCTGGTATTACACATTTATAGCTTAAAAATGAATGGGTGGATAAACCAAATTTCATATTTGGGTGACTTTAAATATGCCAATAAAATATTTTCTAGAAAGTCTCCTCAACCTAAACTATCCTTTACAGAAAAATTGTTTCATTGTTTTCTATTTTCTCAAAAACTGCTCAAATGATTTGGAATTAAGTATATATGCTGAAAAATTTACATCCATTTTATTTTGAATGAATATTATATAACTTTGTATTACTGGTAATCTATACTAATTTAATAACTATTGCACAAGTACTTACTACATAAACATTTTAGAACTTATCAGATTGTTTTCATAGTGCTACCGATTTTCGAAGTACTCCATTTTATTAGTTCACACTTCTTGTGAACTGATATACCTGAAAGCTTCTAATCCTTTTTCTTTTCATTGTAAGAGGTTATTATCAGTTGAAATCATTCATAAGTAAAAAATATACCATGAGTAATGTTGGAAGTTCAGAAAAATCACTCATAGCTGTAAGAATAATGTACTTCCGCAAATTTTGATCTACTGTTAATGTGAAATCGTATTAACTATTTTCTAAGAAAAATATTTGTGACAACTGAAGGAGAGAAGTGGGGCTTAGAAAGGGGTGGAGGGTATAAGATGGGAAGAGTTTAGAATCCTGAACTGTAAATTGAAATAAATAAAACAGTGGAAAAAAAATCAGAAGGTATTTACAGTGTTACTGTAGATATTTCTGAACAGTTTTATATGAAATAGGATGGTTAAATGTGGTAGAGAATTGCCAACAGTCTTTTAATACATACAGTAATTATATGTATATCCGACCTGTTGGCATCAAATTAAAAGAGATCTTGAGCCTCAAATCTTAGTCAGGATAAGTTTCCTGAAAATATGAATGTCAGGTAAATCTGAGCATTTCACCCATTTTCCAAATTAACCTAAGTGGGTAAAGCAGATTAAAAACAAAAGCAGGCTTAAAGTGGTATCTTCCTTACTTGGTTTTTATGGAGGTGATTGAGAAAATTTTTATTTTTGGTGTGTGCCCTACTGAGAAGCACCTTTAACGTGGTTTATCCATATCTGTCTGTATGTGTGGAACAACTCAGGAACTATGCCTGTAGCACATACATGAGACTAAAGAAAAGTTGTATTGAATAGAAATAAGTAGAGCATTAAGGGCAGAGAATTAATATACAGAGCAGAACTTTTCTGCATAGATGGTGAAAGAACATTTGTCAAATTTGTATTTGATTGAAATCAATAAAAGAACGGTATTGTTTACACAGAAACATTATCAAAAAGTTATAATTTTTATTTTCTCTACTAATTCCATATAGTAAGTAGAAGTTTACACTTCACTGAAGAATTTGATACAAAGATTTCATCGGTAATACATGTTTTGAAGCTCCTGTATAATAAAGAGTCTTCAGGAAAGGCATGTTTCCATACGTACAGCATAAATAAAAAATGAAAAATAACTGCATTTGGCATTTAAATTCACAATCTTCCAAGGATGCGGCATGATGATTTTTAAGACAATCTCCTACCCCAAATCATTATTTAGATGCAAAATCATTCTTTATTTTTTATGTTCTCAAATATAGCCCCAACGATATTGATTAAAATACCTATGTTTCACACCAAACTATCCTTTAAATGCAACATTTTTGTTATTTTGATTTTTACTTTTCTACAGAGTAAGTAGGGATAGTATTGCATGCCATCCAAAATTTTGATACAGAGAATTCAGTGGAAATGCAAGTTTGAGGTCCCCTGAATAAAAAACATTTTTAGAAAAGTGTAATTGTGTAATTAAAAAATGAAAACTTGGTTAAATATCAAATCTGATATGTAAGTTGCACATCTTCCATGGATGCAATACAAAGATTTTCAGAAAATTCCCCCTCTGCAACCCTCGGCTACCTTTACATGTAACATTTTCGAAAATTTTGATTTTCTCAAAAATGGCGTTAACAATTTTGATTAAAATATTGTATGTTTAAGATGCAAAATGAAATATATCTCTTGAATTTTCTGGGTTTGTCATCAGAGGTCGTCTTCATTCTGGGTGTCTTTTGTATATTAAATTGGAGTACAGTACGGAGAGGATTGGACATTGCGACCAATCTTGGTCTATTGTACCTATGCTCCAAGTGGGGCATCCCCGGTAGGAAGGATGAGGTAAAAGAAGACAGAGGGCGGCCGTCCCAAGGAGCTAAGCCAGTGCAGAGGGCAGGGTCCCTATACTTTACCTGTTGGAAACTCCCCAGCAGGCCAGCACAACCGGCCCAAAACGGCCCCACAAGACCGGGCTCATAGACCGTCCTACCGGAGGAGGAAGTTATACTCAGAGCATAGATATTATCCTGCCATGAATGCCAGGACTCTCGCTGACACTTCTATCCTGAAAGAGACCACATGAGGAGAGATGATGTGAAATGGTAATGGGGACGAAATGGGGTGAATGGAAATTCGGGACAATTCGCCTGACAATTCGGAAAAGCCCCGAAAAAGCCATGGGTGAGGTAGGTCGGCCACGGGAATCGAACCCGGGCCCCAGACGAAACCGTACGGTTGACTTTTGTATAACTCGGAAACCTACACAAAACACCTTTCCCCCAGTAAAGTATTTCAGAGCTATTCCTTGTTATTTCTGCTAATTTTGCAATACTTATAATTTATTCAAATGAGATCACGTTATTCGTTTTTTTTTTTTTAATTCTTAGCCACTCAAAGACAACTTAATTTCAAAGGCATCACATAACAACGAGCTTTTTAAATCGCTTAAAGCCTACTTACTGGACTCCCATATTCTGCTTCTACCTACAAGAAAATTAACAGCAAGATACGTTTATCACGATTAATACGAAGTAGAGGAACAAGCATTTGTAAGAGTAGGCTTACGAGAGTAGAGCGCAACACATGAGATTTTTTTCCAAAATAATCCAAGTCTTCAGCATGTCATAAGTTACAGTGAGCACATAGGTAAACGTGTTGTATGTCAGAAGTTTATACCACTGCTTCATGAGAAAGCTATGAAACGGTCCCGAACTACTTGCCATCGTTCCCGGGGTCCCAGAAGAAGGCAACCGACGTGACATCGCCTGTCAGTGCATGGGATGCAAGGAATGACCTTTCGAAGGTAAAACGGGATGAGTCCTTTTTACCACTTGTGCGTATGTTTGATCAATTTGGTTTGCATAATCCAGAGGGAAATATAAGCATTAGGGCTATTTTATTTATTACCATTGCTATCAAGTGTCATTCCACTAAACTGGCCACATGATACCGCAATACAGGTTGGACCCAGTAGACCACTTGTTGTGCAAAGGTTCCCGAGTTTGACTATCGACTGGAAAGACTTCTTGTCATTTTCACCGAATAGCACCAAATAGGAAGTATAGGGAACTTGCAGAAGTGAAGAATTTATACACTCATGTGTATTTATTTAGGTACATTTCTCTTAACTTCAAAAGTACTCCAATGATGCCATGAAAGATACGACCAACAGGTGTACGGCGAATATTCATAAAATCGTCTGTAACTATCTGAAATGTTCTGGAACGCATAACATTGTAGTTTGGTTGATAGATATCTGAGTTTCGTTGCAAATATTATACACGCAGGTGGTTCAAACTGAACATGAAAGGTTCTTTCCTACTACGTTCCTTGAACTATAATTTTCTTTATTCTCTCCCTTCCTCTCCCCGTTTAAGTGTTATAAAATCGCCGTTCGCGTGGCCAGCAGAGATATTACTCGCCATTACTGTTTGTTTTGGTAGGAAAGAGTCGAGTCGGGCAACTTAGCCGCCATCACGATGAAACGGGAATAAGGGAATCGCTCATGCTTATTGGCTGACGGAGTGAGAGTGGCATGCCTTCATGACCAGTCGGGGCGGAACTGTGTTGATACTACAGAAAAGATCTTTCTAGACTGTTTTCCCTGAAGGATCCGATTCCAGAAAGATCTACCGCGTCCGGCAGGTATATAAAAGCCGATGCAAAGTCGAGAGTCGGTCAATAGTGCATTGAGCAGTCAGAGTAAGTGTGAACAGTGCTTCGAGCTGAATGTGGTACGTTCCAAGCTCCGTGATAAGGAGTTCGGTTGCGTGGCTTCGTGTTACAGGTGGAACTTTATGTAGGAGCACAAAGGGTGCGTGCTGCAGACTTAAGGAACATAGTAGAGACGTTTTGTATTTGGTACAGGAAAGGCCAATTATACATTAGCTAACGATTTTGGGGTAAATAAAAAGGTTTTAAGGTGAACTTTTTGTCCACAGTATCATATGAATCTCGGCCACTCGTACTATACATATTATCGCTTTAAGTCCTCCCTTAGCTCTCCCTTAATCATTTGCAATGAGCTAACGATTTTGGAGAAATTAAAAAAGTTTTTAGGTGAACGTTTTGTCGTCTTTGTCACAGTATCATATGCATCTCGCCCAGCTGTACTATAAGCATTATCCCTTTAAGTTCTGCCCCCCCCCCCCCATCGTCATCAGTGTTATCTAAGTAATTCATGAACACGTTAAAGTACTTCCGTTCAAATAGCATAGGCTATTGCAGTTCAATCAATAGACGAGTTACTCCAATAAATTCTAACCCTTAATTTGTGCTCTATTTGTTCCGTATTGACGTATTACATGACGGTGCTCTCCGACATTTACTGTTATGTTAATTTATTCTGGAAGTACCTGAAACGAGTAAAATGTTCAGAAGAAATTGACTTGAATAGTAATTAACTACGGAAGTAGAGAGGTTAGTCTAGGTTGGTGCACAACACCCAAAGTGGCTTCTGTAATAGTCCTTTACGATTTGAGTATCGTAACGTATCAAATCACAATGCGAGATTGGAATATTGTTAGACGTGACCGTGGATCGTGTCTGATAACTAGTCGAGTATTGTAATTTGATTTTATGTATATCGTATAATGTTTCATCATCTACTATGATAAATATTTTTATTTTATATTATATATAATATTTTTATATTACTTAAAATTTGTATGATGGCTGTGCACATTGGTTTTCTAGTTTGACTGTTGCATGTAGAGTGCGAATGTACGAAATCAGGTCATTAATCTATTATGTGTTTCAAATGGGAAGAGTTCTGAAGTCCAGCTAATCAAATGCCGTATCACGCTCAGCGTTGCCAGCTTGTTACCCCACTCCTTTTATATTTCCCTCTCTCTCGCACACTCATACAACATGCACGTCTGCTTGGCGCAGACGTAAGGGTAAGCAAATTATATTTTACAAACTGTTACAATGATACAGTTGCCAAAATCATAATTGGAAAAAGCATTTTCGCAA
This sequence comes from Mantis religiosa, assembly GCA_030765055.1. Taxonomy (NCBI): domain Eukaryota; kingdom Metazoa; phylum Arthropoda; class Insecta; order Mantodea; family Mantidae; genus Mantis; species Mantis religiosa. The sequence continues at coordinate 135,977,515 of CM060954.1, read as the reverse complement.
ATTACGTATATTTTTAAATACTATAACTATAATTATAGTTTATGAATTACCTGTTTTTCTGATACAATGGAACTGCCAGTGGCTCATCCACTGAGTCTTGCAAATTTATGATTATAGGTTCCAAAATCTCTTCACGTGTTATATCTTTCTTGAAATCGTCTTCTTGAAGGTTTTCTGCATGCCTCACGCAGTTTTTCCAGTCCTGTTGTGTTACCTTGTCAATTTCTTCGTGAACAAGTCATTTAACGTCCGCCAGTTTAAAAGTATTATTTCTGGTTGCAATCCCCCTTTTTATTTGAGCCCACACCAACTCAATTGGATTATATTCGCAGTGGTAAGGTGGGAGGCGTATTACCTCGTGTCCCGTTTCAATTGCAAGTTGATCCAGCTGATACACTTTTTCCGTGTTTTTAAACAAAGTACTCTTTGCAATAACTCATTTTTAGTTTCTGTTCCCGAAAAATTTTTGAAGAACGTGTACACCTTAAAAAATAATACTTCGAGTCTGACTTCGCAATACCAACCTTCTTGACTCACTACTAAGTTCAACGCAAGAAGCCTTTGCACTATTTAACTCTTACTCTACTGTTGTGTAGTAAAGAACAACTGAATGATATTGATCTGAACTCTCCAGAGTAAATAAACACTTTTTATCCAGCATTCATTCATAAACATAAGCATACAGCATTCCACAAGCTAACAGGAAATAAAGTGTTTGCTCTTTCTCGAATTTAACACCTTGACTTATTCACAGCAATTCCTTTATCGCGTCATGTCAGTAGTTTAAATTTCAGTTCTGAGTAATTAAAAGTATATGTACATACATACACACCAATCACTTTGAACTCTCTAGAGTAAATAGAGATAACGAACCATTCATAAACAAAGATATAATGTGACCAGACACGTTCTGCCAGGGCAGCAGGAAATTTATTGTTTCCTCTCGCTCAAATTGGCTTATTGAAAGTAATTCTTTTATCACGTCATGTCAAACATTTACGTTTCAGTTCTGAGTAATTACAAATGTTCGTACACGCATACATTCCAACAAATAATTATATTCAAACCGTGCTTATGTCGCGATTTATTGTTATAATACAGGTAATAGTGGTTTGTTTATTTATTTGTATTAGAAAAACTATTTGAGCTAAAAATATGGGGGTTTCATGGTTATGTTAGATATTTTACTCTCTACCTTCCACATGGATCAGTTTCGGCAAAATCTGAATTTTTGTCTTAGCGCGAATAGTATTTCACACAGATTGATTAGATTGGCGCTCCTCACACACCACTAAGCGCCCGCCTCGTTAGCGTAGATGGTAGCATGTCTGTCTCACGTTCAAGAGATTCCGAGTTCGAATCTCGGTCAGGGTGATATGACTAAATGTTGGAGGACGTAAATTACCCCCTCCCCCCAAAATAACACTAAGCGGGAATGCAATGCGACAACACCGCAGGGCTCCGATTGGTTGCTCACCTAGTAGCGCTCAAAGACAAACAACTTCCCATTTGAAACACATAATAGGTATAGGATTGCACTATCTAGGGAAACGTACACCTAAATATACGTAGCTGAGAAAATAATGGGAGATAATTCAGAAATTCCTACTGTGGAAGACAATACTGTGAATTGGTTAGCCTCAATATCAGGAGGGATTCATTTGACACATTGCGAGATGTGTAGAATAAATGTGTAGAACAAATAAATATTAACTTGATTTGCTTTGAAGTTTCAGTTGTGTATTAACATGAAAATAATATGCCATTACCGCACTGACTGCAGTAAAGTAGACCGTCACGATATTCATTTTGATTTTGTAACTCTCCACTTTACACAAAGTAGATAAAAATAGTTGCGAACCTATGACATATATATTATTTCTACTCATTGACATTATTTGCAAGAATTAAATTTGGAATTGTATAATTTTCTGTCCGTACAAATTAATTTTCCAAATTAATTCAGATGGATATCACTGCATAAAGCTATGGGAAGCCTCAGAAACAGGCACTATTCTTGGTTGGAAAATGCCTCTAGACTTCAAAGGAACTACTCTAAGTGGTGCAATTGTTTGCACTATATATCTTATCGTCACTCGTCGTTCAATTGGGGATCACGATCTGCTTCATCTTCAAGATTTTCAAGATAACATTATTGGAATGCACCAAATGTCTGCAGTAGCCCATAAAACAGGTTTAAGATTTAACCTAAATCCATGCCGATGGTACAGCAAAAGAAAAGCAGAAATTCAATCTCGTGAATTTTTTTATATGGTATTAGAAGTTCAAAGCGAGTTTGTAGTAAATTATAACTTAGGATGTTGACCGTGGAAGTTAGTGAATGTGTTGTGGAATGATTCACAGCAGTTTGTAGTTTGTCGTGGCGTGCTACTTTAACTCCGACCACATAGTTGGCGGGAAGTCGATATCATTTAATATAATTTGCAAGAAAATAATAATCTGTTTGATAATGCATGTGGTATCCAAAATGCTTGGTTTCTCAGACCTTCATATAGCATTGAAGAAGATTGGGAAAGGCTGCTGTACTTGAATTATCAAGAGGTGCAAATTATTGTAGTAAGTGTGTTAGAATCCTTGCTGAAATAATTTACGAAATAGCTGTCAGCAAACACAGATTTCTACCTCTTTTTTTCTCCCCAATTATACCACCCCGCCTTTAAATGCAGTGGTTATTTCGTCGGCCGTTCTCCTTTGGAATATATCGGTGTTAACTCGTAATCGTTGGGTTTTAATCATTAGATCACGCACACATTCACACTCTCATTATACTTCCAACTGGTGAAGATGAATTATCTTGGTAGGAGAAAAATCCCCACCCCCAGCCGGGAATCGAACCCGAGGCCCCTAGCATGGCAGGCAGGTGCTCTACGGACTGAGCTACGGGGCCAACCGCCTCCCTTTTTATCACATAAAATGATAGTTTCTGTATCGCACACCTATGGTAGGTAAAGGAAGTACTTTATTCCACTCAAAAATTCGAAATTGGATTTTAATAGACATAAACAAAAACTATTTTAGAGAAACAAAATAAAGTGGGGGGGGGGTAGCATGCGAACATCATGGCTCAAAACCAAGACAGTAATGGAATTAAGAATCTTTCAGGATAAGTCGCAAAGAAAATTCCACTCGACAAGATTTTCAAAAAGTTTAAGTTTCTCAAAAACGGCTATTAACGATTTTGATCAGAATACCACAAATTTAAGATACAAGTGGGTATTTCAGTAACAAATGGAATGTGTATCTTGCATTTTCTGAGAATAGCCTCTGAAGTCCTTTTCGCTAGAACTGATTCACATAACTGGTAAAACCGTAAGAGATATACAAAATGTAACGATGTACATAAAAGTGTAGGTCTCTTAAACGCACACAATTATGTCTTTTTGTGGGGAGAACCCAGAATGTCATCAACAATGAAGAGGGTTTTCAAATACATACATTTCATTTTTCATAAAAATATATAGAATAGGTATATGGTATTACAATCAAGTTTTGCCCGCCTTGGTAGCGTGTCTGCCTCACGTTCAAGAGGTCCCAAGTTCGAATCTCGGTCAGGGTGAGTTACCTGGATAAGGTTTTATTTTTGCCCGGGGTTTTCCCTTATCCTGAAAGACGAATGTCGGGTAACCCTAAGCTCTATGGACCCTGGGCTCATTTGAGCATCATTTCACCCATTCCATACATCGTCCGATATGACAACGTTGGAGGACGTAAATTTCTTTTCAAAATAAATTTCGAAAAACGATTCATGTAAAGAGTAGTCTGGAGTAATGGGAATTTCTTAAAAATCTTCATGTCGCGTTCTTTATTAATTTTTTCCTTTTATTTATACGTCCTTCAACGTTGTCATATCGGACGATGAATGAAATGGATGAAATGATACTCAAATGAGCCCAGGGACCATAGAGCGTGAAATATGCTGAACTTTAAATACAGGTTGGGTATTTATCGACTTTTCGTTTTTAAGTTATGCTGTTACAGACACGCACGCGAGCGCGCATATCTTTTTGTAAAAATGCCTTTTTTGGAGTTCAGGAGTGCTGAACGAACAAGTTTCTGGTGAAATGTCGACATCTGGTTTTTAGGAGGAATATATTTTGACTACTATTAAACGTAGTAAGAAAGAGAAAATTAATTTTTATTTCAAGCACATTCAAGAAAATCCACCCACCTCAGAGTAGCCTTTGTATTGAACAGTTTTTGAACATTTTGATTTTCTCAAACATGGCTCCACCTATTTTGACTGAGGCACCAAAAATTTGAGATATTTTCATGACAAATGAAATGTATATCTTGAATTTTCTGGGTGTGTTCTTTGAGGGCCTCTTCATTCTGAATTAAATGCCATTAACTCGAAAACCGTAAGAGGTATACAAAATATTACTGCATAAAAAATGTAGCGCTCATTTTGACACACAATTTATGTCGAATACGGTTTTTGTGTAGTAAACAATTTCTGAGACTTCCTTGTTTGTTTGAATTTACTAATATACTTTACTCATATGGTAAGTCTTTTATCTCTTTGGCCACGCAAAGGGAACAGAATTTAAAAGCTATCACATAGCGACCAGCAGTGGCGAAGCGTGCAATGAAGCACTGAAGCTTCCTCAAGAATTGCAGGGGAAAAAGAAGAAAAACAAGAAAATTCATGCAAAACAATATTTTATTTTCCCTGGATACATGTTCAAAATTTATTCGCGAGCTCAGTCAGTGTTGAATATTTCTGTATTTAAGCATTTGTAAGCTTGAATACCATGCTTTGTAAGTTTCCGGAAGCAATCGAGACTCTTCGGTAGTTAAGGAAGCACTGACAGATTTTGTCACATGAAGTGTCAATAATGTGTGAAGAAAAGTTTATTTGTTTATGTGGAGCGTTTAAAACAACTGCAAGTTTATTTCAATAGCATTAAGAATAGAATTTTACCTAGATTGGTATTTAGTAGTGACAAATAGGAAATTCTTGTTAAAACTTAAGTTATTAGCAAAATTGTGTGAATTGCATACTTCCTCCATTTTAGACTAAGGGTTGACACGGCGTAGGCCAGCTGTAGGAAAAATTGGAATGTCTTAGCGGAGAGGGGAAGCAGGAATTTGTCTGCTTGTAGTGTGAGCTGTCTTGCAATGCAAAAAGGGTCTACGTGTGACTACAATAGAAAGAGTACTGATGAGTATTTATTTTATTTATTTTAATTTGCGAGCTTAGGTCCAGGTGTCTAGAGTCTAAACCTGGACTTGTGCTCTTTATTATATAAGAAATTACAAATCATATACATTTAATTAATAAAAAGTTTCTTTTTGCAGACAGAACTTACGCCTACATTAACTAACCTAATTGTCACTGTCTCCAGTGCCCTTACAAGTAAATCTAACCTAACAGCAGCCTTATTACTATGTACATTTTCGAATAAATAACTAAATTACAATTTTAATCTGAATAATAAATTATACTGACTGAAGGCTGCTGACCTATTTCTAATATTTTGGGCCTGCAACTGAAGTCTTCCCAACCTTGTATTCTGAAGTCCATTAAATTTCGTTGAGACTCCCATGTTAATTGGACATCCAATATTTACTTGACAGTTGTAGGTTATTTCTTCTTACTCCATGGTCCTGGTTATCTTCGACGATCTTTGAGTGCTTTTTCATGTGTCCTTTGAGTTTCTTTTCCTTCCCCGTAAATTCATATTGATCTCTTTCCAATAAATATTAGCATTAAACGATGCCATCTCTTTATAAAGGTCCTATGAATGTTGATCCTCTTCCAATAGATGTTGGTGTTAATTGATGTCATCTCTTTGTATAAATCTTGTTGAGCTCAATTATATGGGGGTATTATCTTGAAGTGTTTTCTCTCCCCTTCTATTCCGTAGTTGTGCTCTGTTCTGGTTGTAGTCGTCCATGGCTAAATTGGATACTCGCTCTGTCATAATTTCCAACTGTTTATAATCTTCTTCTTTCCTCACTATATTCCATATTTGTTTTCCCTGTAGTTTTGTTCTACCTTCCTGTAATTCGAATATATATTTACTGCATTCAAACAATGAATACTCTGAATTGCTTGGAACATTGCAGATATCACAATTACTATTTTCTTTTTTGCCTATTCGATTGAAGTATGTATCATACGGTCCATGTCCTGATATGTAATGTATGATTCCTTTCCTCTGTTTCAAATGCTTCATTCGTAATCTTTCCTTGATGTTTGGTAATATCACGTAAATTCTCCTGTCTTCATCCGCGTTATTCCACTCTTGTTGCCAATCATTTAACATTTTATTCCCAATTTCAGTTTTAGATTTACATTGTTCGCCGATCAGTTTGTGCACTTTTGTTATGTTCTGTTTCTTTAATCAATAATTTGCTGCACGTAGTTTGATTACATAATAAGTTGGCCATATCTCCATAATTACAAGAAGTCCCATTGTAGATGTCTTAAATGCTGCTACTCCTCTATTAATTATATGTCGTTGAGATCTGCGCAGTAATGTTATGTACTTGTATTTTAATCTATGTGCCCAGCTACTCGCTCCATATCCAAATATTCCTATTGTTATGCTTGTGTTATAGATGTTAATTGCCTCTGCTACTGAAGAGTAGCTTTAGTTCTTTGAGTCATTATTCTCTCTTATTTTAATGAAAGGTATCATTTGGAGCTTCCCTCCCTTTGAAACTCACGCCTCGCCACTGGCGACCAGCTATAAACATTTTGTGTATCGCTTAAACCCTATTGTATTTCCATACTCCCCTTACATCTAAAAAATAGCAATGGTTACTTCAAAGGTTTGTTTCGAATAACGCGAAGTAGATAAGAGGGATTTGTAAGAATAGTTTATACAAGAGTAGAGGAAGTCATGTGAATGCAATGCATATATAAGATATTTTTAGATCCAAGGGGTTTCAAAACATATATTTGCGATTAATTTTTAGGTGGAATGCAATACTTTCTCTACTTATTGTAAGTGCGTAGTAGAGAAATTAATAAACGATATTCATATATGTAACAATTTAGAAGTGCTAGGCAATAATCAATCTTACACAGTGCTGTACGTGGTTTAAGGTAGAAAGGTGAATTCATTCTTAAAAATTCGATGCCATAGTCGGGATATGAACTGCAAATCTTGGACAGTTCGTTGTCACTTTAATCGGTTAACCTATCATGGGAACATGCCGGAACAATATAAGTACTTCAACTGAAACATCTTTTGCAGTAAAGCACAGTTTATTTTGAGATAACACCCCAAATGAAGACGTACAGCAATCTAGATTTTCGTAATTCTGGGCTTCATAGTTTACCGCTTTTGGTCAAATAAGAGCCCGTATTTTGGAAACCAACAATTTTTTAATAATTACCTTTAAAATTACATTTTAAATGACTTATTTACAAAAAGTGAACTAAAATGAGTTTTATTTAATTTACTAAAGTTAATGTTCCGAAAGTTATACATGAATAATGCTGCTAGTACAAAAATTCTGATGTATTGCATTCACGTGGCACTCTTCACTCTTGTACAAACTATTCTTACAAAAGCTTGTGACCGAGATCTCTAGTATTGGAAATTCAAACATATAACAAGGAATTCCTCGGAAAAAGTTGACCACGCACGCACCAAAAAGGGCATACATGATGTATTTTAAGTACATGTGCATCTTTCTATGTGGTAAGTTTTTGTCTCTTATGATTTACTAGGTATGCAAAAATCATCCAGAATGAAGGCGGCTTCTGTGGACATTCTCAGAAAATTCAACATATACATTTCTGTCATGAAAATATCTTAAATATATGGCGTTTTAATCAAAATCATTAGAGCCATTTTTTAAAAAGACAAAACATTTTTGAAAAATTTCCATGTTGAGGGTAATCTGGGGTGGGAGGATTTTCTTGAAAGTCTTCGTGTTGCATCTTTGGAAGATGCTAAATTTAAGTACAAAGTTTTATATTTAACTGACTTTCCGTTTTTGAGTTAGCTGTTCAGAGTCACAGACCAGACGGCCCTCGTAGCCATGGTCATTACACCGTGTTTCGTCGCGCAGAGGGTCGCGGGTTCGAGTTCCGCCTAGGGAATGGATGTATTTGTGTTGTGTATGTGCAATGTCTAGGTAAGCGGATCTGGTCTCGAAAACCAACATTCCGGCTGGGGGATGCCGTGATGCTGACCACATCTCCTCCCCGTATCGGTTGGTGATCGCCCACCTCTGCCGTGCGTACGTGGGCATAAGGCGGCAGTCGGGTTGGTAGGCCTTGGCCTTTTTTTTTAATTTACGTCCTCCAACATTTAGTCATATCGGACGATGAATGAAATGGGTGAAATGATGCTCAATGCGTCCGGGGTCCATGGAGCTTAGAGTTACCCGACATTCGTCTTTCAGGATAAGGGAAACGCCGGAAAAAATCTTATCCAGGTAACTCACCCTGACCGAGATTCGAACTCGGGACCTCTTGAACCTTGGCCCTCTTAGGGCTGTCGCACCAGTGGTTAACTTAAATGTATGTGCGCCGCTAGAGAAAACAGATTCCCCCGATGACCAAACGGGTTCTTCCCGAAGACCAAAATTGTCTGTGTATGGTGTCTATGTGCGCCACTAGAAAAAACAGACCACTACCCCCCCCCCCCCCCACCCAAATAACCGATCTTCTTGTAAAAATTCCTTTTATTCCAGGAACCTCAAAGCGTGTATTTTCAGTGACATCTCGGTATGAAATTTGTAGGCGGAAAACAACACCTTTTCGATCTGCATGTACATGGTAGAGAAAGTAAAATATAAATGTATTTGTTTCTAGTTTTAGCTTGAAAATCTACAAATAAAATCAAGACATTTATTTTTGAAGCAGATGTTGCAAAACGTTGGCATTAACTCTTATCAGTTCTCAGATTATATAATATTCATAGTGAATGAAGAGGACTTGACGGCCTATAAATTGACACAAATGTAGAAGCAATACTGTATTTTCTTTAATGGTAGAAAAGGAAAACTGATCTGTTTTTGTAGTCTGGACATGAACTACGAGTAAAACTGCTCCCAACAATACTCTCCTCCAGCTATAATTTACAAACTAACAATTAAATAGGGATACTGTCTATTTTTTTAAGCATATAAGTTGGGCTCATTTGAGTATCATTTCATCCATTCCATTCATCGTCCGATATGGCTTAACTTTGGGAGGACGTAAATTAAAAAAGGCATGTAAGTTAACGATGTACGAAGTTACTCTAAATTCTCAGCTAAATACTGCAATTTCTGATCTTTTAAATACTCAATGTGAACGTAACAAAATGTCTAAAAGGTAAGAACGGGACAACGCAATGAATAAAATCGAAAAATAAAATGCCCTAAAATATAAAACAGTATAAGATCTCCAAAAGGACTTAATAAATATGCAGTTTAATAAGTTTTCCGGTACATTCTGTTTTTTTTTAAGTGAAAGTTTTGGATGCAAAATTAAGTGTTTTGGCAACGCATTTTTTTGTTCAATAGAAGTTGTATGCCCGCCTCGGTAGCGTGGTGGTAGCGTCTCTGCCTCACGTTCAAGAGGTCCCGAGTTCGAATCTCAGGGTGAGTTACCTGGATAAGGTTTTTTCCGGGATTTTCCCTTATCCTGAAAGACGAATGTCTGCTAACTCTAAGCTTTATGGACCCTGGGCTCATTTGAGAATCATTTCACTCATTCCATTCATCGTCCGATATGACTTAACGTGGGGACGTAAATTGTGCTCTACAAAATGGTGTGTTCAGTTGTATGCTTCGCTTATATTCTATCAGTTGAGCAGCTTCTGTGCCTTTGGCACCCCAAACTAAACACAAAACGCAGTTTCATTGGCCCGAAAATGTAAACATACAACACTGTTGTAAAGCAGATAATTCTCTACCAAATAGCATAAAACGCATTGCCAAACATTTAATTTTGCACACAAAACGTTCACTTAAAAATATAAAGTCGTGGGCCAATGTATTATAATCCGGGACTATAGTGATAGAGTTATGTATAGATTAGCAATGCCTATGATGCGATAGTTAAAAGCGACATGGGGCTTTAAGCCCCATTCATATACTAACATTAACATTAACATGAGGACTTTAACGTGTAACATGAACAAGAAATTCACGTTGCTATTCACACATCAACTAAAAACAATAACCACATTATCAATCTTATTAAATATTTTTAAAATACTGGTAGTGGGGTGTTTTTGAATTACATTTGTACTACACTATTAACTTTTCATGAAACTGCTCTTTTTCGAATCCTCCAGAATAATTTAGCAATTAAAAATATTCATGTAGAACGCTATTTTACCAATTAAAATGATAATTGATGCAAATAAATAATAATATATTATATTACGGTTTTTCCATATTTAAGAAAGTAAGATATTTTATAGACTACCTAACCTAAAGTTTCTTGCAAAGTCGACACATACGATAGTAAATTACATAAACAACTCATTCCTACCTTCACATTTCAGTTATTTCGAATTTGCTTCCAAATAGATTCCTTCGGTAAATTATCTTTGTAGGATTTATGCTTTTTGTATAAAGACAAAGATGATTTTGAAATAAAATAATCAGTTCTGGTCAAATGACTCCTTATCTCTTCTTTCCTGTTCCTGTGCGGTGCGATAGTGTTTTTTTTTTTAAATCTCTCTTTTGTTTATTCGACAAATGCGAACATGAAAACCACAGAACATATAAAAACTTCGAGTTTGCAGGGTTTGGCGTCTGCCAATGTTAATGTTAACGAAAATGGCCTTATTTATTAACCTGGCAGCAGACTTTATTGTTCGCGTTGTTTTTGCGATAACTTTTCTTTGTGAATGGGGCGTAATGATACATACGTGTGTTGAGGTTGAATAAAAGTGAAAAAATTAATGCTATAGACGGGATTTTAATATTTCATTGTAATTCTGCCGTTCCAAATTTTTGAAAGTGTCAGCAAATGTTAAAACTCGTGACGGGCTCCACTCATTTAGCTGCAATGTGACGAGCACGTTTTGGACAGATTGCGAGGAACAAGGTGACGTTACTGTGACAAAAAGTCAGGTCGTATTTCAGCCGGATGATATCTGAGATCCCTGAGAAGTGGACGGCCTTCTCCATGCAGCTGAGCACAGAGGCACATTATCAACAAATGTTCAGACCTGCCACCAAGCCTCTTCCACAAGCTCTTCTTACAGACTGGAGAACTGGCGGAGTTCGAAATAACTTCGAAAGTAAGCAATGAGAATAGAAAATAATAACTATTTTATGAGAGAAGCAAGGAGGAGATACTCAAAAACTCTTAAGTAAGAGTTCGGCTGATTCTTTTAATCAGCCTCTTCACATATTAGTTTTAAATGAACACTTGCGAAAGGGAATTATATACAATTTCTTTAAACAAATAACAAAGAAAGGATATCGTATGTGTAAAACGTTTATGTATGCTCTCGTATGACTTTCTCTACTCACTCTGCACAAAACTATTCTTACAACAGCTTATTGTGTAAATGGTTTTGAAACGTGCAGCCTAATAATTGAAGCAATAGTTCAAGTTCATATCTTTCAAAACGGAAATAAAATGAAATGAATTACAAATAAAATGTGCGGGACATCTTGAAGGTGATTCCCGCAAATAAAATCAGAGGTGGATTTGATTTTGAATTGAAATAAGTAAGCAGAAAATTCGCCATGATCAGACAAAAATTGAGTGAGAACATAATTAGGATTAACGAATTTACAGTTATGTGTATCAGAAATGGTTGGGAAACATAAATCCTTAGTCAAATCACCACAGTCGCTTTTTAACAGGTAGTTGTCCCAGTTGAGGATGCTTTTCTTCTACAGTGTTTGTCTCACATAAGAAATAGGGCATATAGTGTAAAATTCCGGAAGATCTGAAATAACAGCTCTCTTTGCAAGCTTGTCGGTTCGTTCATTTCCGACAATACCCACGTATTAACATTCTTATAGATGTAAGGGGAACGTGGGAATACAGAAGTTTTAAGGTATTCAATTCTTATTGGCTGTAACTTTTCTCTTCTCTTATGGTCATCCATAATGAAAAGGGGTTCTGGTGGTATTCCCAGAAAATTCAAAATAGACATTTCATTTTAGTTAATTGATGGAAGTTAATCATTTCTTCACACTAGCCGTATATAGGCTAAGGTTTTTGATAGAGTCAACATGAAAAATTCAATGCCATGGCCGGGATTTGAACCACGGATGTCCTGGTCCAAATTTCCATGGACGGAAACCAGGAGATCGGTGGTTCAAATTCCGGCCATGACATTGAATGTTTCACGTTGGCTATCTATTATAGACATTTAATTTTTATGAAAATGTGAAAATATCCTAATAATACTGAATTTAAATCAAAATTGTTAGTTATTTTTCAGAAAATCAGAATTTTCCATAACTATTTCTAAGTATAGGATAGGAGGATTTTCTTGAAGATCTTCGTTTTGCATCCTATGAAGATGCTGTACACAAATACTAATTTTGGTATTTAAACGACTTTTCACTTATGAATTGTGTTGCTCACATGAATTTCGGTGAAATTTCGGTATCGAATTAAAGAGTGGAATGCAATACTTTCCTTACTGTACGTAGTAGAAAAGGTAAAAACAAATGCATTGAAATTAAAAGGACAAAGAAAGTGTGTCTCGCAGAATCAGTGCCCTACTTGCAGGGATAATGAAGATTTTAAACGTATAGGTATTATTTGTGTGTAATCTGTAGAAAAAGAACCAATAAACCAGAAAAGGTATAAATCGGAAGGAAACGTAGCTTCAATCGAATTCTTCAGAAAGAATGGCACAGAGTAAAGAGAATTACTTTAATTCAAACAAAACTGCTTGGTAGTTTTTAATTCTTTGTAATTTTCAAGAATCCATTAGAAATTGTATTTGAATATGAATGACTGAATGTCTTTCATATTCATTCGGCTTAAATGTATATTTTATATACTTGGTTGTGTAAAGTGGAACATTACAAAATCAAAACAAGTATTGTAATGGCTTACTTTACTGCACTCAATGCCGTAAAATTAAAATTAATTTCAGTAAATGAAACTGAACCTTCAAAGCAAATCACAGTTAATATTTATTTTTGTCATTTACACTTTTCTTACCAAAATAAATTAAAAAAACCTTTTGAAACCCATAATCAGTAGTTTTCTTTCACCACAGTTCAAATTTACGTCCTCCAAACTTAAGTCATAGCGGACGTTGAATGAAATAGGTGAAATGATGCTCAAATGAGCCCAGGGTCCATAGAGCTTAGAGTTACCGTACATTTGTCTTTCAGGATAAGGGAAAAACCCGGGTAAAAACCTTACAACCGGCATTCCGCCCTACTATGGCCTACTTAAATGACTTAATGTCATTTTACTCCTAGCCAATCTACTCAAATCTATTGTCAAACCTACAGCCTCTTAACACTTAACACAAAAGCACAAAGTGTTGATATTTAATCTTATTATAAGCATTAATTTATTCATTGGATCTATATTTTCGGTATCATATTTCAGTTTTGCTCTGATTTGTGTGTAAATTTACTTAAATAATCTGAAACGTAATATCTAAAGTTTCAAGTATGGATTCTAAGATTACTTCATTCGTTGGCTCACAAAAAATTAATTTGTACTGAAAAAATGTAATTTTAATACCAAAAACTTCATAAAAACCAAAAACTATTGCACTGCAAACATCAGCTTCAATCAAATGCTTCAACTTATTTTCACTTTACTAAAGTATCAGAAAAATTCACTGTAATGATTTAAAAAGTATATTTTACGCTAATTCAAAACATTTAATTGTATTATCTGAGAAACTATTTGAGCTATAGATTAGAGATTTTGGGCAGTCATGTCTTTATTTATTTATTTATTTATTTTATTTTTGTAATTTACGTCCTCCAACGTTGTCATATCGATGAATGGAATGGGTGAAATGATGCTCAAACGAGCCCAGGGTCCATAGAGCTTAGAGTTACCCAACATTCGTCTTTCAGGATAAGGGAAAAACTCGGAAAAAACCTTATCTAGGTAACTCACCCTGATCGAGATTCGAACTCGGGACCTCTAGAACGTGAGGCAGACACGCTATCACCACGCTACCGAGGCGGGCTAGTCATGTCTTTGTTTAATCATATTAAGTTCCACTTTTCAAGCTATTAGCTTAAAACTGAAAGGGATTGGAACATTCAGTTCCAATCTACAGTTCCACTGTAGCTGACACGATATGTGTAAATATTTCAGAAGTGCATTGGAAAGAACTGAGTTCTGGGTATGTAAAGCCAACTTGCCGTTTGAAGACATTGCTGATATGTGAATAAACTATAACAGTGTATATACTGCATGCACAAAAAATGCAAACACGCACACACTTCCTCCTTGTTGTGAAGACCCGTGGAATGCCTCTCGAAGCAGCAGTGCCAGCATGAATGGGAGCGAGTGTAGTATTAAAATATGTGATGTTCAGTTCCATTTTCTTCAAAACTAGCAAAGCTCTGTTGGCACAGAGTGGTAAACAAATACATTGATGGGTTTGTATTTTGACTCATATTCTTCAACACCACACTTAATGAAAATAAAAATATTAACAGTAAGCAAATTTTCCGTGGGATATATATCCGATTGGAAGTTTTAGAGTTAGATACTTAGAAAAATGCAATGATATTAACGAGCTATTTACACTAATACAACCGTTAAAATTTTCATTTTCTTGGCATAAATAGCATGTGAGAAGTAGATCATGCTGAAAATGGACCAGGCATTCAATATTCATGTTCCATGTTCCTTTTTTGAGTAGCCATTCATGCTAAGAATATGAAAATTTACCCACTTGTTATAGTGTAACTTGTTAATATTATCCCATTTGCCAAGTATCTAACTAAATACTTTCAAACTACTCAAAATTTGAAAAATTTAGGACTGTTTTTGATACTTAAAATGGTGACGTTTTCATTGCAAGAACAGCGTGTTATCGGTGTTCCATTCATGCCGTCATCACGCTTCAACATCGCCTAACAATTTACCCCGCGCACAGGCTTGTGATCATCCGTTAGCATTCGTGGTACTCACCTGGAAGACACAGACACTTTTCGCATTTTCAGATCTTCATGCAGGATTGTGTGCACAGATCCCATGGAAATGCCAAATATGGAGGCGATGTTTGCAACGCTCAATCGGGGAACCTCCAAAACAACGTTCTCTATTCGCTGGATCATGTTAAACCGGCTGCTGCGAGGCCGTGACTGTCTTAGTTTGTCACACGATGTTCTGCCTTCATTGAACTATCGCACCCAGGAACGCACATTAGACACATCCATGGTACCATCACCACATGTCTCACTCAACTGGCGATGAATTTCAATAAGTGCCACTCCACGAAAATGGAGAAAACGAATGATTACACGCTGTTCTTGCAATGAAAACGTCGCCATTTTAAGTATCAAAAACAATCCTAACTCTCGTAGCTGTCACTAGAGTTCTGTGCATTGTACAGTGCTGCCATCTCTCACGCATTCACAAAGAGTTAACGTGTATTTAAAAAAACAACCAGAAGTTCCTATCTGAAAAAAATAGGAGCTGTTATAACTTGAACGCACCTCGTACATGCCAAGAATATGGTGTACAGCGGACGTCAGATGTTTTCCGAATGGACGAGAGGATAATTTTCTTATGAACTAGTTGCGCCTGGCCCAGGGATGGTGTTGCATTGAATTACATATGTACGTTTGTGTACAATGTACATTATACATGAGATTAGTGGGCAGGGAATAAGAAGCTAAACATTTTATTCTGTCCGTAATTCTATTTAAACGAAATGTCAGCACATTTTTTATGACAGCACATATTTTGAATTTTTGTTTGTAATTTACGTCCTTCAACGTTGTCATATCGGACGATGAACGGAATTGGTAAAATGATGCTCAAATGAGCCCAGGGTCCATAGAGCTTAGAGTTACCCGACATTCTTCTTTCAGGATAAGGGGAAACCCCGGAAAAAACCGTATCCAGGTAACTCACCCTGACCAAGATTCGAACTCGGGACCTCTTGAACGTGAGGCAGACACGCTACCACCACGCTACCGAGGCGGGCACATATTTTGACAAATAGCGCCTTTTTTGGTGGCGCTAATGTTATTTGAGAAACAAATTTTAACAATTTCTTAAAGAATGATAATGTATTTAATGTATTTTTTGTTCACAATAATAATAATAATAATAATAATAATAATAATAATAATAATAATAATAATAATAATAATAATAATAATAATAATAATAATAATAATAATAATAATAATAATAATAATAATAATAATAATAATAATAATAATAAATAGATTGAACATAATTATGTTCAATTATAATATACAGTATGTTATGGGCGGCATATAAGCTCTGCAAAGAAAACCATGTAAGAATGCTATATAAATGAGGGCTACAATCAGGGGCGCCGACTTGGAATTCAGATTGGGGTTCGGGGGAAGAATTGCATTTCCTTGTGATACAATTCTATTAAAATAACAAGTAATTAGGCATCTGCAAAGCTTACCTTAAAATGTGGTAGTAAATATACTGCTCTTCAGCTCGTTCGTGGATATGAATTCATCGCAGATGATGTAATCACTTACTGTTACTTTGCTAGCATTTTTCCTTGGAATTACAAATTTATTCATTTTAACTTTCGCGTAGCCTACCGGACCGTTAGCATTGCACTGACAATGAGTAGACTGAATTTTATATGCGGCACTATATGAAGTTCGTTCGATTTCCACGTCACGTTAACACATCAAAACAAAGGAAGACCGCCTTCCAACTGTAAAGCAATCAGTTTGTTACAATGCTTTTGTTGAGAAATTTGTTCCAATAAGAATGACTGTTGACTGACAGATGAATTTTTTACAATAAAAGTAATCTTAACCACTTTAAAATATATTGTAATACAATTAAAGTAAGTAAATTTAATTACTTCCCATTGCATTTTCAAATTTTAGTCCTAACCAGAACATTGGGGTGGGCGATACCCTAGCATTGTAAATTGGGGGCGAGGAGCAAAAATATGCCGTACCACTCCCCTAAGTCGGCGCCTAGGCTACAATATAAAAAGATACGGATATACAGTTTCTAATGGACGGTGCTGAATATGTTGAAACTACGTTCTATAACGTCCTGATATAGTACCGCTGCTCCAGAAATGTTTGTTCCGTTCCGTCTGCATTACAATCTTATGTTCTACTATCTAGATAAATGTGCATTAATTAATAGTGTAGCATTCTTTTTATTTTATTTTTCATCTACAATACTTAAAGGGTAAAAGGAAATATTGTATTGCATTAAAAGGTTATACGCCGAAATTTCACCAGAAATACCTCCACACTTTGAGGCTCTCTGAACTGCTTTCAAAAAGGCATTTTTGCAAAAATGTTCATGTGCCTGCGTGTGTGTGCATGTTTGTTTATGAAGAACAAAGGAAAGAGCATGTGCGGGTAAATAAAAAAGAATTGATACTTGAGTATTACGAGGGCTGTTCAATAAAGAATGATAATACTTTCTTGCGGTCATAATTTTTCGCACTAAAATTCAATCCTGTTATATTCTGTTAGCTTAATGTGAAACCAACACACCGTAGTAGTTCCACTGTTGGTACTCCTGGTTATCGCCTGTGAGAACCGGCTAAGTTCAGACATGTTCAGTATCGCCTACCCCTGCAATACAAGTAACACGCGAGGAACAATATACGACTTTGAATTTCTGATTTCGTCTCAACAATGAGGCCTATACAATATTACAGGAGCCTATGGAGAGTCTGTTCTTCCCTACAGCACAGCTCGAAGGGGATTTAAAGTGTTTAAAGAGGGGAGACAATTTCAAAGGAAGCTGGACCCGGTGCTCCAGTTACTGCTTTTACAGAAGAAAACATCAACACTGCTGCTGCCATTGTGAGAGAGGATCGACTTACCTTAAGATCACTTTCTGAAATACTGAACATTTCATTGGGTGCCACCCACACGTTGGTGACAGAAACATTACACATGAGACGTGTTTGTGCGCGATGGGTTCCAAGACTGTTGATTCCCGAACAAAAGGACATTCGCATGCACATCTGCATGCAGTTGAAGTTGATGTTAGAGGAAGATCCGGAGTTTCAAACGTTATCACTGCTGATGAAACTTGGCTACATCATTTTGATCCTGAGAACAAACAGCAAACCTCAGTGTGGAAATCTCCTTCATCACCAACCCCCCAAAAAGCAAAAGTGGTTGAAGTTATGGTCATCTCATTCTTTGATATTCATGGAATGGTTTATCAGTATGTTGTACCTGTACACACATCAGTAATTGGACAATACTACAGGGATATCCTGAAAACATTGCAAGTCCATATCAGACGCAAAAGACCACATTTCCGTGAAGCAGGCTGGATGCTGCACCACGATAATGCGCGGCCACATATTGCCAATGTTGCTGAATATCTTGCAAAAATCAACGTGAAGTGCATTCTTCACCCTCCGTATGGCCCGGATTTAGCCTAATGTGACTTTTTTTCTATTCCCTAACTTGAAGAAACGCCTTCGTGGGAGGCATTATCCATCATCAGAGGCAGTAGTGAAGGCTGCGGAGGCGATTTTGAAGGATCTCAAAATATGGTTTCCAGCATGTCTTTGAAGACTGGCAGAAACACTGGGACAAGTGCATCGCATTCAGGGGAGACTATTTTGAGAAGGACCATCAGAATTATGAGGAAGAGTAAAAGGTACGTTGTCAAAAAAAATTGTGATCATTCTTTATTGAACAGCCCTCGTATTTTTGTTTTATCAAAACACCTGTAATATAATTCTTATGTTTTAGTTTATTCTGCTCCACATTGTTGCCCCATTTGTAATAGTATTGTTTGTCGATAAGTGAAGTCGCTTGGAGGAAAATGCCCCAATTTGCGTGTTAAAAATTATAATTCGTTGAAATTATTATTGTATTAATTTAGTAATTTTAAGCTTAGTTCTATTAATTTTGTTCTTTTTTATGTCGATGATCAATTTTAAAAGTTGTTAATTTGTAGTTATTTACATTTGCTTTGGCCCTCGACAACTCGATCGATGCACGAAACTTTTGCCCCATAGTCGTGGTCTCGGAATAATGTGATATTTCATGCTGGATTATTTAAAATAACAATTAATAAGATTCTTTGTCCATAATATTTTATTTTGTGATCACTTATTACAAAAGAAAATAACACAATTTGCATAAAACTCTTCCTACACATTCGCTGTTACAGACAACACGACTTATTCTCTCGTGCGTCCCATATAGAAGAAAGATTTGATTTTGTCATCCTGGATACCGTTAGTTGTCTCACACTTTTAAACATTCACAGCCTACTCTGTAAAATCGCTTCTCTTTCACTCATTGATTTCTACATTCCCAGTATAAATATTTTAACCGTTTTTAACATTTTTAAATCTTTAGCGTAATTGTAAAATAACTCAAATAACATCACAAATATATAAACAATAATTCTGCTTGGGGTGAAACAAAAAAATAACTTTTGGTGAATATATTTGAATTAACATAACACATAAAATGTGTATAAAGTTAAATTTTATATAAATTAGCATTTAAAGTTCTCATCATTCTCACTGATGTTTTATATAACTAAGAAACCGCAATGTATACCGTCCTTGCGTCCTTTGAAAAAAAAATGAGCAGCTGCTAGAAACGAAGTTCCATTCGCTGACGCTGCGTTCCCAATATACACTTTGGAAAGGTAGAGTCAGACTGAAAAGTTCAATGATTTGAATCCTGACTATGGCATTGAAGTTTTCAGTCTGACTCTACCTTTGCATGCTTTGGCCTACACACGCTAGTGTGAAAGAACAATTAATTTTTCCAAAATATTGTCACGAACCCGTTATCTACGATCGCGCGGCTTGTTTACACAAAGGAACTGATAGGCGGGCAGTGTGGAAACAAAGAGCCGGCAAATAAAGATAGCACGCATGCCGAAACAAACACACTGAGATAAATGGAAATTTCTGGTGACTTCTTGACTGATAGAGATTATTCGGTTTCTGGTTTATTTTAGAATAGTCTAGAAATTATCAGTGAGGTATTTAAGGAGGCGACGACTCGCCAAGAGCGTTTTGTAGTAGTAAACAGCTGTGAAGTATTGTAACGAGAGCTGATGTAAACAAGTGTAATCAGAACACTGTTTGTGTGGTCATCGACCTTGGGAGATTCTGTTGCGTATGTGACGTAATGTTGTTATGTGAGAATTGAACAGTGTATTTCTACGGAAACAAAGAACATTTGGAATTTCGGCAAATTGGACTTTTAATTCTACGAACCCACAAAGTCACAATATGGTTTAAATACCACCCTGGTTTAATTTCAAAGCTATGGGATAGATAGGAAGCTTCCTTGCGGCTCGGCCATATGCATGGTAGCCGAGTGGTAAAAAGTAGATGTGTCTCTCTCGAATCTTTGTAAGTAGACCAACATGAGTTTGAATCTTTGATGTGCATGTTTCTTTTTATTGTTACTTTAACAGCAATGCCGTATGTTTTTCTTGCAGAAGATAATATTTTAAACACATTACTTTATCAGAACGCAAATAACATTATTATAGATTTCAAAATAAATGCAATGTTATTAGAAAATTGCCTTAATATTGATTGTGTAAACATCCGGGCTCATTCATCTGTTAGGAATGGTGCTAGCATATAATGCGAAGTATCCTCCTGTGAAAATTTCACTATACATTTGGTCTCATCCACGCCTGGCAGAATGAGGGCAGTAATAGGAACAGAGTATTTACACACCCGATACTAAGTTAATTTCCATATTTATTTGATTCTACATATAGGAAAATCTTCAGTAGCAATGTTCAGATTAATCACAGGCCACGATTGTTTGAATGGACATTTATTCAAGGTTGGATTAACAACTTCTCCACAGTGCTGTTTATGTGGTAAAGACGATTTAGTGAACATCGATCATCTAACTGTATGTGAAACTCTCCAAAATCAAGAAGATATAGTCTCCAAATATTGGGAAGCAAGAAGAAAAATTATTTTATTATCAAATTCTGAGCATTAAATACACACACACACACACACACACACACACACACACACACACACACACACACACACACACACACCTCACACACACATACACACACATATAGAAATAAACATTTATTTCAGTTAGTTTAAAAACAGAGTAGAGTGTTTCAGTTTTTATGTGTGAGCATAAACGCCATAAAATCATGTAAACCTTAGCAATTGGAAGCTATATTACAGTGTGCCTAATACACATTTCGTATTTCTTCAAAAAAAAAAAAAAAAAAAATGATGTCTGGGATTCGAACCTTCGTAGTTGTAGCTCCTAACATGTCTATAACCTTTTGGCTATCTGTGCACGTGTAGAACGGAGACTTGATTATGAGACTCAATTTTTCGCGCACATAACAATGTGCGAAAAAAGGAAGGGCTCTCTATGTAGATATGCACGAAACATATGAAACAATACAGCGTGTAAACATTATCATTATTGTTATAATTATGAGAGGATTCAGTAGGACGAAGCTAAAGAGACGCGTTCCAGGACACCATTCAAAACCGGCCGTGGAAACGATGAGGACTTAAAAAAATATACGCTTCCAAAATCTGTTGTTGTTGATCCTCCTCCCCCCTTAAAAATGTATGAAAACATTCAGCTTGTGTCGAATAGGTATACCTTAGCCTTAATCGTTTCGGAAATATTAATTTAATGTGTAAGTTGGGTTGAAGTCTATTTGTCGCCATTTATGAATGTTTTGAAACTGTGAGGAACAATATATTTTTACATGGATTAGCCAAAGTAAGAAACAAAGCGTAGAGTTGTGTTTTTAAAATGGCTGTCTATCTTTACAGCATACTGCACGTAATCAGATAGGAAAAAGTTAGCTTAAATAATAATTTATGGAGACTTAAAATACCTTCTGACAGAGAAAGATCACACTTTATAAGGATAACAAGATGGATAAGGAATATAGATAATGGATAGAGAAAGCTGGGATATGGAAACCAGACCTTTCTGTATTAGCTCATGCTTCATTATAGAGTGATACGATACCTAGCTTCATTCTCGCGTATCTCCTGAGAGTTCTTAGTAGATTTATAACTTTGTTTTCTTTACACTGTGATTACTTTCTTACGACTAAATCTAAGAGAAATGTGAGGGAAAGATATTTTCTAGAGAACTAAAACACATTACACCCCTCAACCTTATAAAGCAGGCATGACTTAGGGCAAGTCGACCTTTGAGATTACAGCTAGATAAGTTGCGCTGCCTTCCTCCTTGACTAGAAAACCAGTAGCACGTTTGTAGCTCTCTGTACAACCTAACGCCTGAAGATAAAAGCAACTAAATGTCAGGCAGTCACTATCACCCGCCACACTCACAAGATGTACCCAACCTCCGCCAGGCTGGAGACGAAGTACAAAGGTCCACGGAGGCTTCATACCTCGGAGTAACCCTGGATTGGCGTCTGACGTGGAAACAACACATCATCACTGTGGCAAGCAAAGTGTCCAGAAGGATGACCATGCTGTATCCTATGTATAATAGGAAATCGACAATGAGCCTGCACAACAAATTGCTCATATACAAGCAAATACTCCGCCCTGCACTAACCTATGCTTGCACAGTCTGGGGAGCTGCAGCAAAATCCCATCTCCACAAACTCCAAGTCCTTCAAAACCGCTACCTTCGGATAGCAACATCTTCCAATTGGTACATCCCTAATGATAACATCCATGCAGACCTCTCCTTCCCAAAAATCACAGACTACATCCTTACCCTATCCCATGGTTTTTATAACAAGCTCCCTTCTAGCTTCAACAGTCTAATCCGCGGTCTGGGGTGGGGGAATACGACCTCGACCCCGGTGAAACCTACAAACGGCCCAGACTAGTGCTAGCCCCACCACAGGCTCCTACAAACCATATCTGAGCTATCCATCACACTTATAATCCCTAATAACTAATTATACAACCATTACATTACCTATTCACCACTATCTACCCACCGTTATATCATTAAAACTCACTACCATGCCAGTAAGGGACAAGATCTTGAAATGGCAAAACGCCGAATGCCCCTCCTCTGAGGAGGAGGTTCAACCTCAACGACACCTCTGTACTGCTGCTCCCATTAAAATGCGCTATAGCTAACAAGGGAACCATCACTATGCCCATACCTATATTCGCTTGAGAGTTTGATACCATCATCTCTGCTCTGTGTGGGGCCTGTGTGCCAAATATCGGGTGCGGAGTACAGCTGGAAGTACCCGAAAATGAGTCCAGAATATGTAGTAACATATAGGCGTAATAACACGGCATTGTATGGGAGCGGTTGCTTACCCATAACGGGCATACATAAGGAGCGTCATCCCCACACCCGGCACAGAGCTGACGAGGTATGTCCATCAGCTACTTGCTACTTTCCAGGCTTTGGGCTTCAGCTTTGGACGTTGCCGTTCTACTGCGCAGCAGATTTTTACTGCACATGGTTTATATATAGCAGTCATTATACCATCAAAATATTCAGCTGCGTAGCGGTGTGAGTTCAGTGATAGTTCCCTTGTAAGGTTATTTCTCAAAGTACAAGACCGTTGCCAACACACCTGAAAAATAATGGAATGCATACATGTATGAGTTGTTATTGAAGGCAGCGCTGACCAGAAGGTGCAGAATACCTCTAGGTTGATTGGAAGCATAGGCCAAGGATAACAGGCTGATCTCACTGCAGGCGAACACCGACTCAACATGCTTCACTTACCTTGGAGGTATTCTGCAGATAACGTAACATTACATTCCTATGGTGGTAATTTTTCTTTGTCTCTCGTACTAGAGCAAGTGGTGCACTTCACTAAAAAATTCGTTACCAAGATCTCAGGACAAATGCACATTTTGATGACCCTGCATGTAAAAACCACTTACGGTAAGAGGAAGTAGTATTGTATTCAAACAGAAAATTCACTGGGAATAAAAACTTTACCCCTGCATTAAAGAAATGGAATTTTAAAAAGAAGTTCATGTTTGTATTTGAAGAGCGCAACTGGAGAATAAAGAAATCGGATAAATATAAAATTTGGTTTTAAAGTCCAGCATCGTCCAAGGATGTCCTATAGATGTTTTTCAAGAAACACAACTATTTCCAAATTATCTTTCACATGGAAATCTTTTCACTTTTTTTTTTCTTTCAAAAATGGTTTTGAGCGTTTTGTTTAAAATACCATATGTTCAGACATTTGCACAATAAAAAGTATATCTTGAATTATTTGTATGTGGGAATAGATTATGTAACGAGTGGACACCTAACACCTCGAACCGCAAAGGACGTTTTTCATGCATACACCCCCGGGAGGAACGGGTGAGTCGAAGGGACCGCAGGAAACATGTGGGCTGCAGGACCGGCAATCGCAGACAGAGACACTCAAAGTCCCTAACAGTTACAGACGTGATCACTCGGGGGAGGAGAGTGCTTGGCGGCGACCCGTCCAAGCAACTGGAGGATGCTTCTTACGCTACTCTCCAGCGGGACCTGAGGAAAGCTCGACGCAGTCGTGGAAACTCGAACGGCCACCCTCTGCGCCATCTGCCAGCCGTCGACCCACGCACAGCTCCGGAGTCAACGTGTAACGTGAAAGACCGGGATGGAAGGACAGGAGATCCGCAAAAGAAATCACCGTAGCATTGTCCGCATCTGTAGCTTAGTGACAGTTTGTCTGCCTCACTTCAAAAGGTCCCGAGTTCAAATTTCGGTGAAGTCGAGTTATCTGGATATGTTTTTTGTTGTCTTTCCGGGGTTTTCGCTTATCCTAAAAGATGAACGTCGGGTAACTGTAAGTTCAATGGACCTTGTACTCATTTGAGCATCATTTCACCCAGTTCATCCATCGTGCATGACTTAAAGTTGGAGGACGTAAAAGCTATTCGCGTTACCGATCAGGTAAAACCACTGAAAAACCCATGGTCGATGTAGGCTGCCACCAGCAATCGAACCCTGGACCTCCCGAATGCGGACCTCATGCGTTACCACGCATTTGCCTTGACTGAATTATCTGTAAACAACCTGTGAAGTGCTTTTCATTTTAATTCGATTTTATATAGCTGGTAAACCACGAGAGACGGAAACTTACAAGGTAAGAAAACTATATTTTGTTAAAAAAAGAAACAGATACCGTATGCTTTTTTTTCTTTCCATTAACCATTCCAGATATTTGTTCGTGTTAGTTAACTACTTTATACTTATTAGAAGTGCTAATTTACCATTTTTTCCGTGCTATCATTCACAGATTATGATAGAATTTCAAAGTCCACCATACACCTAACTAATTTTTAAAACTTTGATTGCCGCTCTAGCGATCTTAATCACTCTTTTATTTGTATAGCCTCCCCTGCAACGTCTATGGTCATTTCGAGGTATAGGGTAACAGCTGGCGGGGTTATAACTTGTTGGGTAGTATCTTTTTTGTTTGAATTTTTTGCGTTGCTTTTTTATTCAATTTTACCGAGAAATATACATTTATATTTCCAGAGTTTGCGGAGAATATGGAATGACTGCAAAGTATTTCTGCCTCAGCCGGGATTCTCCCCTCACCTCCGGGTTGCCATTATGTCACCATTCGCCCTAGGTCGCCACCAATCGCATGCAGCTCTGGTACGCAGCTGAGTGTCTCAGAGAAGTGCCCCAATAAAGAAGAGAGCGAGAGAGAGAGAGAGGGAGAGAGAGAGAAAGCAACAGGAGAAATGAAAACCAGAGACATTGGTTTCTAGACCACTTTGCGGCATGTCCACCAACTTAGAAATGTTTTCAGAAGTTACGGTAATCTCCTTTGCCTTAGCGAGTCATCTTAAGGTACTATACAATAAAAAAGTACAGGAGGCTCCAAAAATACCAAAGCGCTCCTACCTGTTTCAAAGGGGCTAATACAGATCACCTGGAGCCTCCACCAATTTGTAACCGACTCTCCGGGGAGATATAGCTGGGATGACTGAGTGAGAAGGAAGACTGCGTAGGAAACGCCATAAAGGCGTGGAATAAAGTTATCTTCGAAGTTGGTGGATGATCATTTATTCTTCTAAGCCCTTAGGGCATGCGTGGCCTAAGCCCGGGCCAGAGTCTTAAATACTTCATCAGACTTACCTTCCAAGCTCTTGCAGGTCTTGGGGAACTATATAAAATATACTGCTGTTGCAGTCATTGGGGCAGCGAATCGACGAAAGTATGGTGACGAGCAGACAAACCCGGTGACCTAAATTCGTCAAGCTGAACTGTCTTGTGTTCCACTAAACTGAAAAAAACTAAACTGATCAACGGAAACCAGGAGATCCGCGGCTCAAACCCCGGCCGTGGCATTGAATTTTTCAGTTGACTAATTAATTAACCTTACACATGTGTTCGGCAGTTGTTATAGGGAAGAGCTACTGAGAATAAAGAGGCACAGATCTGTATGCTCTGTGCTTGCCGAATTAGTCTGGAAGTTCAGTGCCTTGCTGACATCAGGAGTCTTTTGATTGACATAATACTGGTCAAAAGCTGAAGCTGAAATTATAATTGCTGACTCACCTATGAAATTAGAAAATCAGTTACCCATCCGCCTTTGGAAGTTGACAAAGAAAAGCATATATGAACCTGCCTCTCTTTACTGAATCTATTTTCATATCTAAATATATTCAGTTGATAATTATTTCAAGGAGGACTACTGTAGTACAACATATTCTGTTTAATGAACTTGTTTTAATGTAAATTTTTGGTTAAGAATGTCTTTGTGTTATTCTGTGTTCTTATGGCAAATCCATTTCGGACGATATTATAAAGTAAATAAATAAAATTAATAACTGAATAAAATAATATCCTAGCAAGGGCTTGACATAACTCTTGCAATATGTATTGTGTATCATTTACGTAAATGGATAAGAAGGCCAAAACAACTGGAACCAAGCAATGTGGAATAAGACCTGAAGCTTTCGTGGCGTCGAATACGCTCACTTTCTTCTCGGGCAGCCAGCCAGGTGAAAAGATGATTAGATATCAACGTTTCGGGAGTGTGCATCTCTCCCATCATCAGGATATTTATAAAATGTTATAACTACAAATGAAATACTGGACATAACACAACTATAAACAAAGACAAAACACCATCAAAATTCGCATTACTGAACAAAAGACTTTTTTCAGTAAATTAAATGCCAGGTCAGGAGATGGCGTGAGTATAGAAAATTGTGTCAAAGAAACGTAACTACTTAACTTGATTATGAAGCAAGATAATCTATTCGGCAATCTATCCGGCAGAATCAGCAGAATTCTCGCCAAATACAACATCAGGACCATCCACAAGCCACCTCCGAAGATTAAACATCTGTTGAGACCAGTGAAAGACAAACCGGAACTTCCAAGTTCCGGGAGTGTACCGCATTCCCTGTGAATGTGGGACACCGTGTATAGGACAAACCGGAAGGACCATCGCTACTAGAATAATCGAACATGAACGGAGCATTCGTTTAATGCAAACTGAGAAGTCTGAGCTGGCAGAGCATTGTTTTGATAACGACCATAGAGCCAATTTTCGGGAGACGACCATCTTGGCAAAATGCAACAGTTACTGGGAGCGGAGAATTAAGGAGGCTTTGGCGATTTCCTCTGAAAGGAGCACGCTTAGTCGTGATGCTGGATTTCAGTTCAGCTCCTCTTGGAAACCGGCCTTAAAATGGAAATCCGTCGAATTAAGAAGCAAATATCAATACAGCTTGATAATCAAGTAGTTGCGTTTCTTTGACGCAATTTTCTATACTCACGCCATTTCCTGACCTGGCATTTAATTGACTGAAAACAGTCTTTTGTTCAGTAATGCAAATTTTGATAGTGTTTTGTCTCTGTTTATAGTTGTGTAATATCCAGTATTTCATTTGTAGTTATAACATTTTATAAATATTCTGATGATGGGAGAGCTACACACTCCCGAAACGTTGATATCTAATCATCCTTTCACCTAGCTGGCTGCCGAGAAGAAAGTGAAGTAATGTGGATTTTGGAATTTTTATAGATACGTATATTATTTTTAAAATGTTTTGGTCTCCTGAAATCAGAAAGAAATGATGGCAAGTTTACTCCTGTTGTACGTGTTTGCTCTTCGGCTTGGCCTTGCGGGTAGTGCCTGCGGACAGAGCAAATGTCAGCTGACATTCTAACGGATAATACACGGGTCCCTTACTAATCGATGATGTTATAAACCGATATGATTCGCTCTTTCGCGTTCTCTACAATCTATCTTTAGTAAGTACGTAAAGTATTCTGTTGCACCCAAAAATACGATAATATGATTTCATCGGAAATTTAAGTTTCGAGAGCCCCGAATAAAAATAAATAAAGTCTGCGTATCTGTATCTGTGAAAGTTTTGAAATCCCGAATTAAAATAAATAAATAAGTCTGCGTATCTGTGAGTGAGTGAGTGTGTGGTGTTTTAGGGCCCGTCGACAACAAGGTCATTTGGGCCCGAAGTTAACACTAAGAACTAAAAGCTACACAAACTAAGTTAAAAAGTAAGATAAAATAAAAACACTCAACTATTAAAAGTACATAAAAAAACTCATCCCAATATCAACGCCCAATATCGAAGGCGTATCTGTGTATCTCTAAATAGAACTTTGATTTAAGTTTGGTATCTTCCAAAAAGGGAATATGGTACGAGGTGTGTCCATAAAATAAAGTCTCCAATTTTATTTAATATAGAAAACATGTTTATTGTCAATGAATGTTACATTGATGGAAAGGCGGAACTTACAGCTATTTTTCAACGTAATCACCATTGCGATCGATGCACTTTTGCATGCGCTGTAGCAAATTTTGTATACCCTTGTCATAGCACTCTCCCGCCAAGATGCGCAGGTAGCGCTCAACATCGTTTTTCAAATCATCGTCGGTCTGGAAATGTGTTCCACCCAGGTGTGACTTCAACTCAGGAAACAGATGATAATCACTAGGTGCTAAGTCTGGACTGTAGGTGGGATGAGTGAGGATGTCCTTTCCGAACTGGGCCAGAAGATCAACCTTTGCATGTGCAGTATGCGATAATGGAAATGTTTGGTTAAAATCTTGTCAATCGGAGTCTTACTGACTTCAGGGATAAGTTCGCACAGCTCGCAAACTATCACACGCCGATCTTTAAGCATTTCTTGCTCCACTTTTACAATTGTTTCGGCTGAAACCGAAGCCCGACCAGAACGCTGTTCGTCATGAATGTCTGTACGTCCGTCTTTGAACTCTCTGACCCACTTTCACATGTTTTTGACGTCCATACACTTGGCCCATAGACTTCGCATAACTGACGATGAATTTCAGTTAAGGTAGTGCCCTTGGCACTCCCAAAAGAAAAAAAAAAACGGAACACTGCACGCAACTCGCATTTGGCGGCGGAAGTGATAGGAAGCTCCATCGCAAACGGCTGCCCAGCCAAGACTAATGGTTGCAATGGGCTCGCTGGGGTGGATATTTGAAGGGGTGAAACCAAGCTACACGCCAGTGTTGCCGGATCTCGGGTAACAGCGTTCCTCACGGCTCCAGCGCCTTGGAAACCTAGACTTAAAACGCTCGTTTTTCTATATACTTAATGACTTGTAGAAATAGTTTCATTGCATATTTTGTTGTAAGCAGTGTTGCCAATTAAATTATTCAAAATTTAGTCAATGTTGAATAAAAAGTCACCAGTAAGTCTCTAAACCAGACTTGAATCAGACAATTCAATTGTTCAATTCAATTCTCTCAGACAAATATTGACTATCTCCGAAATTATTCACCCCTTAAAAGTGCATTGGACTTAAAGCGTGCGTTTTAATGAGATCTACATTTTTGTGTTGTAACTTTTTGGTAATTAATTGTTTCACACTAACCGTGTGTAGGACGCACTATTAAAGGGTAGAGCCAGACTGAGCAGGAAGCACAGTAAGTTGCCAATAATGTAGTGGTCTCATGTGTATATGAGAACCTCTAGTGGCTTACCGGGGAAAACACAGTCATTTGGAGAATTTAATGTCATGCTGGCACATTGGCCATATTAGCCCAATGGTTAAGAGTAGCTGGACGGAGACCGAGATCTCCCTGCTTCAAATCCCGGCTTTGACATTGAATTTTTCAGTCTGACTCTATCCTTTAATTGTAACTTTTTATCTGCCTCTTAAATTTGACCGGTTAGGCAAAATAAATTAGAATGAAGAACACTTTTGAGGCCATTCTCAGGAAACTCAGGATATACATTTCATCTGTGATGAACTATCTTTTAACACGTGGCATTTTGATCCAAATTGTTAGCCTTTTTTTTTTTTTTTTTTTTTTTTTTTTTTTTTTTTTTTTTTTTTTCAGAAAGTAAAACATCTTTTAAAATATTCTATCAAAGTGTTAGTCTCCGGTAGGAGATTTTCTTGAGAATCTTCGTCTCGCACCCATGGAAGAAGCTGAACTCAGATACCAAGTTTGGTATTTAACCAACCTTTCGTTTTTTAGTTATGCTGTTCACAGACGAACGCACACATGGGCTCCTTTATTTCTCTCTCTCTCTCTCTCTCTCTCTCTCTCTCTCTCTCTCTCTCTCTCTCTCTCTCTCTCTCTCTCTCTCTCTCTCTCTCTCTCTAAAATGTGTTTTTTTTTTTTTTTTTTTTTTCAAATTCTGGGGCTCCCAAAACATGGATTTCTGTTGAAATATCAATATCGAATTTGTTGATAAAATGCAACACGTAGTAGAAAAGGTAAACATGAATAAGGACTTCCTGTTTAAGAAGTCATAAGTATTTCTGAAATTCAAACCAATAATTTCGAATATGGTTAACTCCAGAAATATATATTTGATATAAACTGTGTGCAGGCTATTATTTCAACTGACTGCCACAAAAATGGAAAAAATAAATGGAATTGATAACATCCCCAAAATTTAAATAAACGTATCCTTTTCCAATGGATTCCACCCCAACTTGGAATTCCTGGGAATGAACAGTTGGCCAAGATGGATTCGAAAATTGTTCAAACAATGAAACAATGAAGTGTTAAAATATTAATTAAAAATATTTTCACAACCAATTATGACAAATATCTTACTTGCTCTGAAAAACTTAATTGGAAGTATTTCCATAATAAACTTAAAGCAATTTCAGATTTACTAGATCATAATCTGTTGCAATGTTCGGATTAATCACAGGCCATGGTTGTCTGAGTGGACATTTGTTCAAGATTGGATTAATGACTTCCCCACATGTAGTCAAGATGACTTAATGAACAGCAATCACCTGTGTGTGGAATTGCCAAAAATCAAGGAGATCTAGTCTCTAAATATTCGGAAGCAAAAAGAAAGAGTATCAAAATCTGAGCATTAGACATATATACACACCTTTTTTGTATGCTAAGATTTTGTCATCTGTTAAGGTGTACCAGTATGTAAAAGTTCTTCAGAATATAAAGGACCTGGAGACTTCCCAGAAAATCCAAGATATATATTTCATTTGTCAT
Organism: Mantis religiosa; assembly: GCA_030765055.1. Lineage (NCBI taxonomy): Eukaryota > Metazoa > Arthropoda > Insecta > Mantodea > Mantidae > Mantis > Mantis religiosa. The sequence goes on along the minus strand of CM060954.1, from coordinate 135,945,975 downwards.
CAAACTATTTTAAACATACAGCATTAAAAAAAATTCGTCTGAGCCATTTCTTCTTATTTTTTACATTATCCATAGTAAACCACTTATTGTTCCTCTATCTCTGAAGGTCAGGCCTGTGGAACCGAAGCTTTACTTCTGATAGAGAACCAGGATCGGTGATCAGCCCAATGTCTGGTGTGAGGGTGAGATAATTGGATAGTGGTATGAGAACGAGATGAATCATGGGAAAGGTGATGATGGAGCAATTGATGAAATGATGGCGAGGGAAACCGGAGATCCCTAAGAAAACCAGCCCCAGCGGTGTGTTGTCCACCACAAATCTCACATACGGGCGCCTGAGATCGAGCTCGGGCCTCCTTGGTGAGAGTCGGACATAGTCTAATCGCTCGGACACGGCGCGACCACTTAATCAATTTTTGAGAAAATACAAATATTCGAAACTTGTTGCATATAAAGGGTAGTAGTTTTGGGATTCTATTGAAAGTTTTCGTGTCGGATCTTTGTAAGATGCAGAACTGATCACACCGGATTTTCATTCTTAAAACATGTTTTCCTCCCCTCCCCCTCACAGACAGAGATATGCTTCCAAACACTAGGGATGATCTTGGATAAATAAAGATATCAACCCTCAAGACGGAAATTGAACCCAGGGCCTGAGTATTGGAGGCTCTCATCTATCAGACCATGAGTCCGTCTTTGATGTTCTTCACATACACGAAGACGTTTTTCTAAACATGTATTGGGTTCAGGAACCTCCAAACATGGATTTTCCGGTAAGATCTCTATCGACTTGTTAGTTGGGATAGAGTACTGAACTTACCTACTGCAGAAGGTTAAAGCATTAAAATACACAACTGAGTTTAAGCACATTTTATACACGTTAAAGCTAATTAAGTTTGCTTAATTCATAAACGTTTCCCAAATTGAGATCAGATGTGAGACCGTGTTATTCTAAACAAGGCTTGTTGAATCTCCCTGACTGTGTGGTAGCAGCGGGAGTCGAACTGAGCCCTCCGGCTACTCACTCTCGCTCTCTGTCGGACACACGTCGGATCGATTCTGGGTCTGCATGCGAGGTCAAGGTATCGCTGTAGACAGTTTGGCTATACGTGACCTTGCGAGGACAGCGAACATCTGGAGCTATCTAGAGCTGTAAATGATAGCTCTTTTAATACTTAGTATGGGGTTTAGTATGGTTTCCTTCAAAATTCATATACTTCACCACGAAATATGACATTTTCAGTGGCATTCAGAAGATTGTCTGCACAGTGTTGATAAGTATGTAATTAGGTCACGGGTAGTTTAAATATATACTTTGGTAGTATTGACAGCATTTTTAATTATTACTTGCACTTTTATTATATTAGTACATCCTTCTCGTAATTTAGTATCCCATTCGTTGCCGCATCGTCGAGAGATCGCGCATTCTGTTCCGAGTCGGACATGAACTCACTTGCGCACTGTTGCCAATTGCATCTGCATATCAAAATGTATTTTTGCAGTACAATTATTACACATAATTTTCAATGTGTTCGTACAGATCTGTGGTTAGAAGGCTATATGCAGACCCCTCTAGCCTTAACTGAGGATTTGTAAATAAGGACAAGGTGCTGCTTTTCAGTATTCTCGAATCTTTTACTGTAGCCATCCGGTTTTATATGAAATAAGGAATAACGCACACAGTAAAGTAACATATATGCAATATTTAATGTTTTCTAAGGATCTAGAGTTTATTTAGTTTTTGTCTGTTTGTTATATAGTCTATCGCTGGCTTTTGCCATTGTTTTTTGTTAGTTACATATCTCTGTTTTATATTTATATTTAATATAGTTTTTCTGTAGTTGTTTAAAGTTCCTTTAGTTGTCTTTATATTAATCTGTTTATTATTATTATTTATCTCCTTTTCATTTTTTCTTTTTATTGATTTTATTTTGTAAATATTTATTTTTAATAGATATATTTCTACTTAGTGTCCAGGTTTATACATGGCTTTTGCCATGATTGTTTTTAAAGGGAGCTGATGACCGTGTAGTTGAGCGTCCGTAAACACAAATCATCATCTGGAGTAAAGCATAAGTTCATAAAAGGTTATTCAGTGATTCAGATTATGAAATGTCATATGTACCCTAATCGGTATTTACGTTCAGTGTTTTCCAATAATGCTACACGATTTTCAGGACAGTTCCGCATCTTAATCTGTCCTTACAGGAAAATCATAGATTGTTATTTTTTTTTCCCAAATGAGTTGAGCGTGTAACATATTTGTACGACTAATAAAATGCAAGTTTTGAATTTTCTTTGCGTACCCCGTGGCTGCCTCTTATTTCTAAATGGATTAATGTAGTTAATGAACGGCAAGATAAAATCTTACTGAAAAGAGTATAACTCACAAATTTATACAAAAACATTTTGTTACGTAATCAATTTCATAAATATTCATCGCTCTTGATGGGCTGCACAAGCCAGAAAAGTGATAGCTAATGGCAGGGCGGCAATGTCAGGGGTAAGAATATGTAAACATAAACTGGAGATGTCAGTTAGATGGTTAGAAAGAATGTATGAAGCGATCGTGGAAGCCAGAACAATGTATGGAGCACATCAGAGATAGGAACACAATTAGACCAGATGTATGGATTGTTTTGTAAAGAACTACTAGGGCTACCAAAATCGGCACCAAGAAAGGTGGCATTACTAGAGCTAGGTAATACAAAAAGGAGGGCAATAATAATAGAGAGAATATTGAAATTGTGGTATAAGTGTATTAAAGGCCAGAAAGGGGAATTATTGAATCTGTGCATGAAGCAACAGAAAAGCATTAAGAACACAAATAGTTGGTGGTCAGAATTGGAAAGAATATTAAAGATAGGCATGGGAGATCTATGGAGAGCAGAGGAGACAGATTATAGTGGTTTTTGGAAGGAAGTGAGAACTAGAGTACAAGACATAGATAGCCAAGAGATATAGGAAAGTATAGAAGAAAAGAAATCTTTGAAATTTTATAAGCAATTAAAGACAGAATGGGGTAGGGAAAATATGGCAAATGTGGCAAAACTGGAAGAGAAGGCATAGCATGGATGAGAGTAGGAATATTATACTTAAAAGGGTTGAAAAGTAATGAGGTAGGAATATGTGAATTTTGTGGAGATGAAGAGAGCACTGTTCATTACCTGATAGAATGTAAGGAGCTAACAAATTACAGGAGAAAAATATGAGATAAGAAATGGGACAGTGTAAGTAAAGAAATATTGGCGGTACACATGCTAACGGGGATGGGAGAAAAGAAAAATAGATGTATAGGAGATTTCTTATATAGGATAAGAGAAAAGTGGATTAGGATAAAAGAAGAAAAGGTCAAGAAGAAATGACATCACGCTGCTCAGGAAAACCAAACGCTTATAGCCAGGGGACCTGAGTCAGCAAGTAAATCTCAGCAATTTTATGTATTTGTACAGCATGTTCTATGTTAAATTTTATTTTATTGAACTTGTAATGGATACTGTACAGATAAATAAATATCAAATATCATATTCATCGCTCTTACATAGTTCGAACTTTCCAATGTTTAATTGAAGTACTCTACAAGTCATTAGTTTCTCGTCATTTCGTACCTACAGGTATGATATTTCAAGCCCACTTTTCGATTTATCACCCGAAGTATAAATTGGTAAGAGAAAGGTAGCTGTCCACCTGAACATTGACTATGTTATTGGAAAAATATTTTGGGATTCCATTAACTATTTTGACTTTCTGTACTGCGGGTAGTAAATAGGGCAAGTATTTTATTCCTCTCAAACGTTCGATACCAAGATCTCGCTGGAAATATATTGATTTGAGATTTCTTATTCCAAAAGAGGTATTTTTATTTCTCCATCCAAAAATTCGATACGAGATTTCATGGGAAATGTGCGTTCTGAGGTTTCATGAGTGCGTAAAGGTATTTTTAGAAAAAAAGATCCGTGTCTGTTTACGTCTGTGGGTGTTAGTGTATTGGTGAATAGCATATCTAAAAACGAAAAGTATGTTTAATTCCTTGGCCGCGCTGTGGCTGAGTGGTTATATCGCTTGGCTCTTAAGGACTTAGCTGAGTGCTGTTACATTGCGCACACTCAGAACAAACGACTGACGCACCGCGAGTGCTTTCAACTCGATTGACATCAGAGCCAAGCCGAGGAACCGTTGGCAGGCTGAGGACAGTCCGAAGTGTGTCATGCGTGTGCCTGCTCTTGTTTGGGGTTAACCAGGTAGTGAAGGGATGAGGGATTTGCAGTGTGATATTTAGGTAGGGGAAAGAAGCGAGGTAGCAGTACAGTTCTTGAATGCTTTGTTCAGGATGCAACTGCCCGAGCACCGCTGGTGGATTTGCATTTCAAAAAT